>JASCZW010005225.1:442500-983912 GCA_034211315.2 Aedes japonicus | reverse complement strand
GGAGTGTATCGAATATAAGCTATCCACATACATTTGCGTAGTACGCATGTATTTGTGATGGTTTTTTATGCTCTGAACACTGCATGCTGTGCGTTTGACTGTCAGCTTTCTTTTGTTTACTTGTTTGTGCGGTTCAAATTCTGCGTTTTCAAAAATGTCGCGTATTGAAAAGGAAGTGAAAATTAAGGTTCTGGACACCAAGTGAGAAGGTATTACTATGCGAAAATTGGCGAAGCGGTTTGGAATTCATCATGCGAGTGTTATAACTATCATTAATAAGTTTGGGGAACACTATTCTTTGGATGAGCTACCAGGAAGAGGCAGAAAACCCGGTTCTTCCAACCCGAGAACTGGAGCAGAAAGTGGTATCTCTAATCATGAAGAACAAATCAATGTCAATACGTGATTTGGCCAAAAGCAGGAACAAGTCTGATCAACAATAGAAAGTGGTTCATCAACATTTGTAAACAAACACTCCTGAGCCCGCCTTCTGCAAGCCGTTGAGACACACGCAAATCCTACAGAATCATCGTGTAGGGGAAACTTTCCTGCATGATGATGCTTTTGGTTTGCGTGGGTGGCCTACGCTTTGCGAGGGAAATAGGCTCAGAAGTGTTTGTTTACAAATGTTGATAGGTCTCTTTTCTATTGTTGCTCCAGAAGTGTTGGAATGATCCAGCGTATCAAGAGGCGAAACCACCTGAAGACCTACAAGAAGCAGAAAATCTAGAAACAAAGTGCAGAACAGAAGAAGCGAGCAGCAACAAGGGCCCGGAAATTGTATTCGCGTCTTTTGCAGCGTCCGGATGCATGCGTTTTGATGGACGATGAGACCTATGTAAAGGAGGACTCAAAAACCCTTCCAGGTCCACAATACTTTACTGCCGTCGTTGGGGTGGATGTGAGCGATGCGGACAGGTCGATTCAAGTGTAGAAGTTCGGTCAAAAGGTACTGGTATGGCAAGCAATATGTTCCTGTGGTTTGAAGTCAACCATTTTCTACACTACCGGAACTATAAATGCGGAAATCTATCGATCTGCGGTTCTCAGAAGAGATTGTTGCTTTTATATAAGAAGCGCTATAACATCTCCACCGTTTCGGCCGGATTTAGCGTCGGCTCACTATGCCAAAACCATTCTCAATTGGTCTGCCGAAAAGGGTATAGATTTCGTTGAGAAAAATATCAATCCACCAAATTACCCTTAGCTTCGACCCATCGAACGTTACTGGGCAATCGTGGAAGAGGGTCTTCAAGAAGACTCATAAGGCAGCTGGGAACATGCAGGAGTTCAAAAAAATTCGGGCTCAAGCGTCCAAAAATGCGATGCTTGTTCGGAACTTGATGAAGAGCATTCGATCCAAAGTTCGGAAAATTCGTGAAGGAATAACTTAAATTTCATCCGGTTTTCGGCTATAATCTAAGCTTAACCTCGTACAATAAAGGATCAATTTTTTGTATGAATAAAATATCGGTTTTCAACATAATTTGAAAGAAAGTTTGTGGATAGCTTATTTTCGATACACTCTTTATACTTGAAATTTACAGCTTGGCAAAGCAGCTGTGCTCTCTCCCTACTAGGGCAGCCCCAAACCCGATCTTCGGGCGTCATAATGCTCCGCCTTCTTTATAAGAAGGGTAATAAGAACATTGCGATAATCAATTGATACAGATAACAACAAAAATTCAAGAAGATACACGACAGCTGCTAGTAAAGAGCAACCTACGAAACGAAATGATTCCATTTAAACACATTTTCTACAATTCGACATTGATAAAATTGACGCAATTACTGTGGTACCGTTGTAACATTTGTAGCTGAGCAGATTTATTACATGGAGCTCCTAATTTATTTTCATTTGAACATTACCTAAATGAACATGTCAATGTCCATCTAATGTAGTAATTTCAAAACCACAACAACCATGGACCCGAATGGCAAAAGTGACCTAAGCCTACATTCCGAAACCACAACCGCATCTTATTTGTATGCCTCACAGCCACAAACATTGCGTTTCACTGTACAACCTACGAATACTGATCACTTCCAAAGAAAGATTAATGAACAATTCTAGAGCAACAAGTCAAAAGCGCCCAACTAAAAACGTAAACAATAAATTTGATCGTCAATGTCTCGCCCATCCAAGCAATCCAAGCTATACCACATCGAGTTAGGGCCTGGCGAGTTTCTACCCCGAGTTGCAAGTAATATTTTGTAAACAAACGTGACAAACTGGTTAGCTGGGTCCATACACGCGGTTTAGCCATTGAATGCAGAGCTTTTCCAGCACACGCAACAACAAAACGCCCCGGCAAAAATGCACGGCATGTCAATGTCGTAACAGCAACAAATTCGATCTAGCCAACCACCACCACCACCAACAGTCAATACACACACATATGGTGATCCATCACTTTCACTCTCATTTTTCGACAATACGCGGTTTGTTTACCTGCTTGACCGAGACGAGTAGTGATTGACATACCGGCAGGTCACGTCCACAGGTGGAGGGGCGCGACGCAAATCAAAGTTATTATAAAATATGAGCAAATATTGTTGTCTACTGAGGGTCTTCTTTCCACAAATATTTCAATGAATGGATGTTAAGCCGGGAAAGTGGAAATTGTTTTCTTAAAAAGTAAAACAAAAAATACAAACAAATCTTACGTAATCAAAAATGACCAAGAACTGCATTCAAACCGATTTCAGAATTGAACTCACGTTAAGCAGGAAATCAACAAATAAGCCAACAAACCTGATTTTTCCTGCATTTCTGAACTGCGGCTTTGATTTCGCAGAAATCTACGACGAACCCGTAAGCCATGTGGGAAAATTCGAAATGGAAAAACGTTACGCGATGTAACGCCGCATAAGCCGTAAACGGGTCCGCCGCAAACTGGCCTTCATTGATGCGAAACGGAAAGAAGAAGAAGAAGAAAATGCAATTTAATAAGTCATACGTGCTTCCTTCAATTTGCAACTGGCGGTTTTCGCGTAAATCTAATGGCGTGTCAAGAGCTTGGCACCAACTTGACACGTGAGGTACTTTTGGTGGATTACATTTGACTGATTTCTAACTGTGGATTATCTAACTAGGACACAAAACTGCGATATATTGAATGTGTTCATGACAGCTGGCTAGTCTTGTCTTATCTGATCTTAATAGACTATCGAGTTACCTGTTCTGACTGACCAATCTCAATGGAAATTTCCCGTGGCTGCAGCCATCCTGATGCAGGATTTCTTCTTTGAATACGTTCAAACAAAGCGGGTAGCTCGCTTCCACCTCCATGGTTCTCGGTTCTGCGTAATACACTGTCTTCCCTAAATGGGCTCACCGGAGCACCACTTCAACACATTATTCCGACACTCGTTTATCTCTTCTTATTGCCAGTTGTTGCTGCTGCTGACCGCACAAAATACAATGCAAATAAGTGGTGACAGGTATCTGAAAACAATTCCACGACATCACTTTCCTTGTTCACAAGTGTTGCTTCTAATAACGAACAAATAACAAACTGCTGCCCCGTGGTGCAGGCTCTTCAGACAACCCCAGGTAGAGCGCGCACTTCGCAAAACCACACTGCGACTGCCGCCTCACCGCACCTGATCTAGCTGCTACCAAACGACTAAAACCTGCAGTGGCGCCAGGACCCTATACGGGGGGGAGATTTGCCAGACGAACTGCAACCGCGTGGTGGAGCGTGAGTGGACGAGTTTTTTCGACGAGGCAGGAAATGGTTTATGTCACACCTCGTCAGAAAAGCAACCCTCTCGCGAAGGCTGAAACGATGACAGCAATGAGAAAAATCTTGCCTGCCGGAGCATCTTTGATGGCTTGATGCATTGATTAGCGGGAGTGATAATGGTTCGCTTGGACGAACGTTCCGTCGCTCGGGCGAGGCAGACTGGCAGCGATGATTAACCACTTCCTGCGCACATAACGGTTTCCGGATTTTTGACGAATTTTGTTGTCGGTAAATCCCCGTGTTTTTAAACGAATATTACATTCCATCGTAGCTGGAAATTCTTTATCTGAGCAATTTGGGAGTGTTGGGCTTTATTTTCATCCAAATCGGAACAAACGATCTAACATACAATTTGAGGTTGTTCAGCTGAACTATTACTCCACAGCCGATGAAGCCATGTTTTGGCCTGCTCATTTGCTTCATAACATTCGTGAGACAACTTTGTGCCATAACACACTGCTTTGTCGCTGGAATCCTGCGGTAATATATCACTGATTGCAGTTCAAAATGGACTCTGGCAAAAACAGAAAAAGTGTGGATAAAAGTGCATGTTTACGTCAGATCAGTTTTCCTGTCTTCAGTGAGCTTATACCTTTCAGCATAAAGGATAAGTGCACCATTGAAGACAACAAATCCATTTGACACGTAAACGTCAGTAATTTCTAGAGTCCAATCAATGCAAAAAGCGCCTGGAGTGTCCAATCAAACGTAGACCAGCAACAATACTCGTATGTACAAGCACTGCCGGTAAAAATCAATTTATCTGCTCTGAAGAATGAGCTGAAAACGAATGACAACCTTAATGGAACGGACCAACTACCTTCGTGGATTTGAGTTTTCACAGTATTCCCTTGACCAGAGCAACCGCTGGGTTTTCGAAGTCAGTATTTTTGTTTTGTTCATTCGTCGATGGATGCTCGTTATCGCTGACCGTTCGCCAATGTCAAACATTCAATTTTATCTTGGTGGGATGATTTTGACGGTTTAAACTGAAGAAACGATATTTGTTTCTTTTTGATGTAGAAACATAATGTGTAATTTGTTACTGCAATAGATCGGTCGGTTCCAATTACTAAAGACTGCATTCGATTAGTTCTGGACACATAATTGCAATCGTTCAACTTTTTTAGCGTGTGGGTAACAACATATGAAATTTTAACTAAATGTATTTCATTGTGTTGTGTCAATCGTGTAATGAGGTTTCCGTGAAAATCGGTCGAGCGATTTCAGTGGATGGCTTCGAATGAAGAAAATAGTGCGCCAACAAATTTTGGGCACTCACTTCGAAAACCCAAACGCTTCTCATCGATGGATCGGAAAATAGCTCGGAATCGCACATTCAACCGTATCTCATGTGATCAAAACGTTCAAGGACCGTAAGACAACCATGCGGAAAATTGTAGTGGCAAAAAACGTGGCACATCAAATCCGGAGAAGGCCAGGATGGTATTGAACCAATTTAAGCGTTATCCCAACATTTCGATCAGGGATGTTGCGAAAAAGGCGAGAAGTTTCAGTTTGTTTTGTGCAGAAAATAATGAAACGTTCTGGATTACATGTGTTACAGGGTCCAGAAGGCACCAAACCGGAGCAATAAACAGAACTCGGTGCCCAATACTCGTGCAAGAAAACTGTACAGGGAGTGGCTCATCAAACCAAGTTCTGCATTGTGATGGACGATGAGACCTACATTAAAGGTGACACCAAACAAATGCCAGGACAGGAAAACTACGTCGCCACCTTTAAGTTGGCCGTTCCGGAGAGTTTACGGAAGAAGAAACTGTCGAAATTCGCCAAAAATTCCTTTGTCTGGCAAGCGATCTGTGGATGTGGCAAAATGAGTCAGCCCTTCATCCCCTCTGGGACCGATCAACGGACAAATCTACAAGTTGACGAATGCCTCCAAAAACGACTTCTGCTCTTCTTGAGATCTCGCGATGGCCCGACACTGTTTTGGCCGGATTTGGCATCTTGTCACTATGCCCGGCCCGTCTTAGACTGGTACAAAGATAATAATGTAGTTTTTGTACCAAAGACTAACATAAACACTCCGGAACTTCGCCCAATTGAAAAATTTTGGGCAATCATGAAGAGCAAAGCTCGTTAAAACTCTAAAACTGATAGAAAATGAACTTGAACTAAAGAAAGTGTGGTTAAAAGTAAGTAAGCAAGTCGGTCCTATCATTGCCCAAAATTTGATGAAAGGTGACGGAGCATTTGGGTTGGGAGAAGAGGTTCAATAAACCAATGATGTCGAAAACTTAACCATTTAGTAGTACTTTATTTCCAGAAAGTTTGAAAGAATCGGGCTCAAGGAAAAATTTTGGTGACCTATTTTGTGTGTCCAAATTTCATCGAATACAGTCTTTACAAGGTGATGACAGAGGGCCGTAAGAAAAATCCAAAGCCACACAATAGGGGCATTATTTTTATGTTGATAATAATGTCTTTATTGAGTAGTTTTGGATTTTTCTTCCATCATACAACAAACCGCTTTTAACTAGAATTTCAGTGATTTTTTTTTTTAATTTTACAATTATCGTCCCATTCTTTAACATGGGAGCTGTCAAATTTAATTGCCACTCGGGGTCTTCTTCTTTTTTCAACCTGGATTCGTCCATTGTATTTGTTACAGTCAACAGCAAAATTGAGCGTTCACCCAAAGATCTTCAAGTGCCGAAACACTTCTAGGTTAATTTGATTTCACATTAAATGATTTGATGTGGGATTCAAATTGCTTTGATTGGTCATATCATGAATGTCAACATTATTTTTCAAAAATCTATATACAGAAAAATGAATTTCTGTCTGTCTGAACCTCATAAACTCGGAGACTACTGAACCGATCGGCGTGAAAATTTGTATGCCAGGATTTTTGGGGCCGGGAAAGGTTCTTATGATAATAAGAGACCCCTCCCAACTCTGTGACGCGGGGCTCCCATACAAATGAAACACAAATTTCTGCATAACTTGATAACCAATCAAGCAAACGAAACCAAATTTGGCATATAGAAGTTTTTAAAGGCAAGACATGCTTCCATGGTGGTTTGAGACCCCTCATCTATTTGGAAAAGGGGAGCTATCATACAAATGAAACACAAATTTCTGCATAACTCGAGAACGGATCACGCAAATGGAACCAAATTTAGTAGGTGGAGGTTTATGAACGTAAATCATATTTCTGAGGTGACTTGAGACCCTTCTCTTTTCTAAAAGGGGGGGAGAGCTTCCATACAAATGAAACACAATTTTCTGCATAACTCGAGAACTTATTAAGCAAAAGGAATCAAATATGGCATGCGGAGGTTTTCAAAAGAGAGAAATGTTTTGATGGTGATTTGATACCTCTGGAAGGGAGGGGGGCTCCCATACAAATGAAACACAAATTTCTGCATAAGTCGAGAGTCAATTTAGCAAATGGAACTAAATTTGTTGATGTTTAGGTATCTGAAGGCGAAAAATATTTTCTTGGTGGTTCGAGAACCCCATCGTCCCTACAAAGGGAGGCTCCCATACAAATGAAAAACTTATTTCGTAACTCGAAAACTGATCAAGCAAATGGAATAAAATTTGGCATGGGCGAGTTCTTGAACGCAAGACATGTTTTAATTTAAGAACCTCCTCTCTCTGGAAAGGGGCACCCACCGTAGCACACTATGATCATAATTTGATGTAGTAGCTTGATTATGACTTAGCAAGTCCATCTATGTTATTTCAACCGAATGGCAACAGGGTTGCTACTAGCCATACATATGCAACACAAATTTCAACCAAACATGAGAACTATCCCTACTGCTATGCAAATTTGTATGCAGGGGATTTTGGGTCCGGAAAAAGGATCTTAAGATAGTTCGAGATACCTCCACCCTCTGGAAGAGGGGCTCCCACACAAATGAAACACAAACTTCAGCATAACTCGAAAATTAATCAAGCAAATTAAACCAAATATGGCATTTGGGGTTTTTGAAGATAAAACATGTTTCTATGGTAATTTGATACTCCTCCCTTATCAGGAAGGGATGGCTCGCATACAAATGAAACAGATTTTTTTTGCATAGCTCGAGAGCTAATCAAACAAATGGAACCAAATTTGGCATGGGAGAGTTTTTTGAAGGCAAGAAATGTTTTTATGGTAGTTTGAGACCCCTCTTCTTACTTGAAAAGGGGGCTCCCATACAAATGAATTACAAATTTCAACCAAACCTGAGAACTATACAGAACTTTAACCTACAACTATTCAAATTTGTATGCAGGGGTTTTTGGGGCCGGGAAAAGATGATAGTTCGAAATCCCTCCCCCTTCTGGAAGAGAGGGTTTCCATACAAATGATGGATTGAGACTCCTCCCCCATATGAAAGGGAGTTCTAATAAAAATAAAACAGAAATTTCAGCATAATTCGAGAATTAAGCAAGCAAATGGAACCAATTTGACATGTGGGGATTTTTGGAGGCAGAATTATTTTCTGAGGTGGTTCGAGATCCCTCTACTCTGGAGGAGGACGAGGGGATCTCTCAAACATAAGAAACAGAAATTTGACCCAAACATGAGAATTATCCATGCACACAAAACACAA
The DNA here is from genome assembly GCA_034211315.2 of Aedes japonicus. NCBI lineage: Eukaryota > Metazoa > Arthropoda > Insecta > Diptera > Culicidae > Aedes > Aedes japonicus. The sequence goes on along the minus strand of JASCZW010005225.1, from coordinate 975,589 downwards.
AACATGTATTTCTCGGGTAGGCAGCATGTTCTAATAAAAGTTTGAACCCCTTCTTGATCAAAAATGGGGGTGCTTGAGTTACTCTCAGTGTTACATTATGCACAAGAAGTTAATCTAGATAATGCAAAAGAATTTTGTTCAAACTGGCAGGATACGGTGTAGTTTGAAGATAAATGTTTTGTCTATGAAATGTTTCTACACAGAAAGAAAAACCAGTAGAAACTACCAGTACAAGGGTTAAATAAAAAATACAAATCCTTTTATTTGCAGAAATTACACACATTAGCAAACAAAAATATTTTTAAGCTATTTCATTCCGAAAACAAAATTATAAACGCGCCAGTTCATTACAAAAAAATAATCATTTAGTTACATGCGTTGCAAGGCTCGAACCGGGTTCAGCTAGGATTTCAATAATTTGTAGTTTTCAAAAAGTTCTGAAAATGTGTCATTTTTAGATAGGCACCGCTAAACTGTAACTGGACGTCAAATACTGTATTCAACCCTCCCCCCTTGCTGTGACCTCAATTAATGGACCTTCCCTTAGTGATTATTTGTTTCGAAAATGTTGGTGGTTTTTGTAGACAGTTTGAATGTCAACATTCTACAGCTGTACGGGCCGCGGTCGTATTAAGTTTGAATTTTAAAAACATTGTGTTTTACTCAAGAATGTAGACTAAGAAAAAGGAGAGGGATTTTTCTACGCGTACTCAAGTAATAAGTCTCTGTTGCCGTGGAAAATCGTTGTGGGCCGTGGAAAATCAAATAGTAGCTACCGTCTGGAAGACACATTCTACCATGCAGAAGATTTTCAGCAAGTGGAAGTATGAGGTTGCCTTGAAAACCCGTGGCGGTAGAGGACGGAAACAGATCCTGACAGCAGGTAATAAACAGGTAATCGTGCGTAGAATACGGAACAATCCTAAAATAAAGTATTCCGAAATTGACTCCTGAGGTTACTGATCACATCGGAAGATCTGTCCGACGTGTGGCCCACCGGCACAATCTGAGAGAACGAGTTGCCTGGATTTAGCCACTCCTTTCCAAAGCAAATTATAAAAAGCGACTGGACTTTGAAAGAATGTTGGAACACGGTTCTTCATAGCGATGAGACAGTTGAAAACACCTCCCCAGTCACCCGAATTTTTTTCTTTTTTTTTTTCTTTATTAAAGTGGCTTTCAGCCGCCTGGGCTGGTTCGCCACTTGAGTCACCTGACTTGAACCAAAATGAGCATTTGTGGTGGAAAGAGCAAAGTACAAGAAGGAGCTAAAAATAGCGATTCAAGAAATTGAGATCAGTATTCCGTCAACGGTAATCAGAAACCTGGTGGATTCGATGCCTCACCGCTTGCAGACAGTGCTGGGTACAAAATACAAAATACTGAATGAAAAAATATTTTTTGACTTCATATGTACTATTTTTCCATGAAAATTAGAACTATGTGCTCAATTTTGCGACACATAAATTAGTGGCTTTGTTTTTGTTTTTATAATTTTATAATTGTTTAACATTTTTTGTTTTCGTGAAATATACGAAAAAAGAACTACGTTTGAACTACCAAAAAGTTGTTTGCGATTACTCAGTTTGTTCATTCTGAAAACCGAGAAATACCCAACCAATCGCTCATGTACCACTGATGGCCTTCCAAACGTCATCTTTTGCCTGTTGAGGTGGCGGATTTGTCCGTGCGTTGACCTACCCCGCAGTGGGATGTTAGGCAAAAGATGACGTCCTTGGTTCGAGTACCATTGTACACATGCCCTTTCGCTCAATTTTCAAACATCTGTTCTATTTCCAACCTGCCGTACACTGAGGGAACTTTCAACACTTTCTCTTCATATCTTTCATTCTAATAAAAATATTACTCTCCACTCATGGTGCCAATGGTGATGAGCGAACATCTCCTCGTACATACATTTTGTGTTTTGGGTGCCTGGGAAATTCTCATGTTTGGTTGAAATTTGTGTTTCATTTGTATGAGAGCCTCTCCTTCCAGAAGAAGGAGCCCGATAAACATTGCACGTTTTATAAGAACTTGTTCGATCTTAATCAAGTTTTTTAGGATATACAGTAACTTTTTCAGCTTTTAATCAACTTAAATTGTTTGTTAGGAGGGGTCGTGAACCACCATAGAAACATTTCTTGCATCCGCAAACCCTCACATGCCAAGTTTAGTTCCATTTGGTTGATTAGTTATCGCGTTATGCAGAAAATAGCGTTTCATTTGTATGGGAGCCCTTCCTTCTAGAGAAGAACCAACATAGAAAAAAATCATGCCTCTAAAAACCCTCGGAACTTAAATTTGGGTTCATTTGCTTGATTACTTCTCGAGTAATGCTAAAATTTAAATTTTATTAGTATGGAAGCCCTCCTCTTTCCAAAGAGGGAGGGTGTCAAACCATCATAAAAACCTTTTTTTTACACCGATCGGTTCAGTAGTTTCCGAGTTAGGATAATTTTGATGTTTGGTTGAAATGTGTGTTTCATTTTATTATATCACATCCATCCAGATTAGGGAGGGGTCTTCAAATGTCATAGAAACATTCCCTGCATTCAAATACTCCCACATGCCAAATTTGATTCCGTTTGCTTACTTAGTTCTCGAGTTATAAAGAAATTTCTGTTTTATTTGTAGGAGAGTACCCCCCCCCCTAAATAACGAGACACTTCACATACAGGCAGAACGTTATTTTTGTACTTTTGATTGTTATTTTTGTATTCTCCCCAGCGCGGAAGTAACGATCTTTGATGAAGTTTTTTCAGAAGCAGATAATTTATCATCTCCACATGCAAAGCGCTAGGAGCGGACAGTAATTTTATTGCTAGAACAACAAATAGACATGAAGAGAAAGTGTATTGATAGATCCGTAAGAGAACGGCAGGCTTTTGAAATTGAATAGATGTAAGTTTGAAAACGAGCGGAGGGCATTTGAACGGTAGTATACGATCAGGCACATAACCCTTTGTCATACTACCCTATGCAGGATAGGCAAGAGGGAAATCCCTTGACTGACAAAAAGGTTATGCAACCGATCGTGCTCTTATACCTACCTATTGCTTGTTTCTAGTTCTAGCAGATTTGTCCGTCTCCTAATACTGCCTAGCACGGGTGAGAAATTATCTCCCGCTGTTGGGTTTATTTTTAGCATGCACCGCCTATTTCTTACACATTTGCTCTTCTCGTCATCTATAACTTATAGATCTCGGAGAGAACGACGGTGAGTGGTGCAAATACTTATTTTTGTCATTAATACCCAGGTAACCAATAAGCATTAGCATATGCAGTAAATCAACTCTAAATCTGCATTTCAGACGCAAGCATTATATTAGCATTATATCAGTATCTTGAATGCTATCGGTTGTAGCCTGTAATAAACATTTCGAATGCAAAATGGCCTTAATGAAGCATTTTCAAAGCATTGCAGTATATTGGGCCAAAAGCGGCATTTATGTTGCATTTAAGGTGACTTAATTGCTTGATAAGCTGCCGTTAAGACGCTTTAGAACTGCTTATTGGTTACCTGCGCATTTAAAGCAACAGAAAAGTTTCTTGTTGCTATTCAACTCAACCTTCGAGTTCATAGGTTGTTAGTTGAGAACTTGCTTTGACCTTCAAAAATCTCTAACACAAAGTTCAATCAAAGTTCTAACCGTACTTTTAATCAGCGTAAAAGTCTACATTACATCTATGTTGAACTACTTTCTTAATTCTTACACGAAAGTTCTGAGCAACACTTTAAAAATGTCAAATAGTTGGTTTACATTTGAAGAGTGATCTGGTGTTCTGCTCCAAGCTTGACAAGATTTAGGAACAAATAAATAGATTTTTCATGTACAATAAAATAGAAAGGTTTAATTTATTACCATCGGAAAATGAAGTAGAAAAAAATTCTAATGCATGAATGCAACACTTCAAGTAAAATCACAGAATAACCCACCTCTGTACTCATGGAGCAGTGGTAATTATCCCGGATTTAAAGAGCAGGACTCGAGTTGGAGACCATGTAGTAAGTATTTATGAAAAAATAAATTTACTCAAAAAAAATCATCAAATTGAGCCCAAAAATGATTTTACAACACAGCACTCTAAAAATAAATTTGCGGCAAGATTATAGACGAACAAAAATGTCGAATTTATATGTATTTTGTTTTGTTTTTTTTTGGTTTTGCTAATTTCGTTTAAGGTAATTTTTGAGCTGAATAGATGAATTTTTCACCAGCTCTTGAACGAACCATTCGTGACTTTAAAATTTTTATTGAGAAGTTGCTAAGAATGCTTTTAAAAGTTTAAACATTAAATGCGAACTACAAAATTCGGTTAATTACTTAACTTAAAAAGTAGGCTTAATAGAATTCTCATCATATTCCTTCGATTTGCTGGTCAAGCCAAAGCCAAAATTTTCACTCGCTTGATTAGTTTTCGAGTTATGCAGAAATGTGTGTTTCATTTGTATGGGAATCCTCCCCTTCCAGAATAGGGAGGGGTCTCAAACCATCTAAAAGACCTCTGTCAGCCCGAACAACTTCTGCATACAAATTTTCACGCCAATCGGTTCAGTAGTTTCCGAGTCTATAAGTCACGAGTCCGAGTCACGACAGACAGACATACAGACAGTCAGAAAGTCTGTCGTTCGCTATTCTAAGGAGTGTATCGAATATAAGCTATCCACATACATTTGCGTTGTACGCATGTTTTTGTGATGGTTTTTTATGCTCTGAACACTGCATGCTGTGCGTTTGACTGTCAGCTTTCTTTTGTTTACTTGTTTGTGCGGTTCAAATTCTGTGTTTTCAAAATGTCGCGTATTGAAAAGGAAGTTAAAATTAAGGTTCTGGACACATGGCTAAGTGAGAAAGTATTACTATGCGAAAATTGGCGAAGCGGTTTGGAATTCATCATACGAGTGTTAAAACCATCATTAATAAGTTTGGGGAACACTATTCTTTGGATGAGCTACCAGGAAGAGGCAGAAAACCCGGGGTGAAACCACCTGAAGACCTACACGAAGCAGAAAATCTCGAAACAAAGTGCAGAACAGAAGAAGCGAGAAGCAACAAGGGCCCAGAAATTGTATTCGCGTCTTTTGCAGCGTCCGGATGCATGCGTTTTGATGGACGATGAGACCTATGTAAAGGAGAACTCAAAAACCTTTCCAGGTCCACAATACTTTACTGCCGTCGTTGGGGAGGATGTGAGCGATGCGGACAGGTCGATTCAAGTGGAGAAATTCGGTCGAAAGGTACTGGTATGGCAAGCAATATGTTCCTGTGGTTTGAAGTCAACCATTTTTTACACTACCGGAACTATAAATGCGGAAATCTATCGATCTGAGTGTCTCCAGAAGAGATTGTTGCCTTTATATAAGAAGCATAGTACACCTCCACTGTTTTGGCCGGATTTAGCGTCGGCTCACTATGCCAAAACCACTCTCAATTGGCTTGCGGAAAAGGGTATAGATTTCGTTGAGAAAAATATCAATCCACCAAATTGCCCTCAGCTTCGACCCATCGAACGTTACTGGGCAATCGTGAAGAGGGTCTTCAAGAAGACTGGTAAGGCAGCTGGGAACATGCAGGAGTTCAAAAAAATTTTGGCTCAAGCGTCAAAAAAATGCGAGCAACACTTGTCCGGAACTTGATTGATGGCGGATTGAACTCTCCAGAAGGCTGAAAGCAGGATTGCGAGAGCTCTTTATGATTCACTCAGTACATTCACTTGCCGAAAGCTCACTTCAGGAGCTGAATTTAAAAATATAATGTTAAGCTTCAGCAATGAGCTATCGTCAAACGAATATAATGAACGACGCTTCTCCGCCATCTCTCTAGTAACCGGTCGAACTCTATTCAAACTGATCAATCAAAAACCTTGAGAAATTGGCACCTGCATTCGAGGAATCCCTTATGGCTCCATGCACAAACATATCAATTATGGTGCAGGGCCTCTGTTCCAAACTTCGCGGAAATCCTTCGCACGGAATCGACGGTTATTGCTCATCACGAAGCTGTTATTGACATAATTACTTATACATCGAATAACTAATCATCAAACTTTACCGAGCATAGATCCCATCTAGAGAATAACTAACCACAGTTCAGGCATCGCGGGGGGTGGGGTTGTGATGGTAGTGGTAAAATAAGTTGGTTTTTCAAGCGATAATGATAAACACACCCACCGTGGTCGGTGGATTCGGTGGAGTTGTTTTGTTTTCGCAATGGCAACAAACATTAAATCTGGTCAAACAACTGACAAGGTCGCATTAGATTTGGTCGTTTCTGTGACCGCTCATTGTATTTTTCGACATTTTACAATGTAATTTATGTAACGACCGTGCCGGTTTCTCGATACGAATCTCATCGCTACAAGGTACAATGTGGAAGCTTTATATGCGAGGATGCGGGCAACGTGAAACTCCACTTATATGTCAAAAACAAACAACTAGCAAACTGGAAAGTTTCGAAGCTCATGATTTGTGTAAAACACAAAATTAGTGTATCATCGATAAAAATTATAATTCGGAGCTAATAAATCAACCACTGTTGCATCGTTCGTTGATGACTGAACACAAATCTATCCGAAGGACATTTTTGGTTTATCATGGTTTTATAGCATTCTTGCAGTCTAATTCATGCTCTTCAGACCCTTATAAACTAAATTGTTACTTGGGTATCACTGTATTGTACGATTGAGCCAGTCTCCTGTCCCTCATGTTGTTCGTTGCTTTTAAGATGTGTTTACAGCATAGCACCTTCGAATTGGGGAATAAAATCGACTTCTACTCAGGTGCTAAATATATTGCGTGTTAGAAAAACAAAAGATCTCTATATGTCATATGCGATATTCATCCACTGACGAGCCACGAACTACTGAAGTTCTTTAGAAAGATAATGAAAAAAATACCGAAGAATCTTCAAGTTACGACTTATGATCCAAATTGCGTCTTACTTAATGACCGCTTCTTTGATCTCTTCCATCACTTGCAATCATTTCTAATTACGATTAATCATACGCCATAAATGTAGCATGATTTCCTACATCGATAGGGCACTCACTTGCCGGTTACATAGAAAACCGCCAACCAGCAAAATGCTCTACTGGGGGAGGGCGGCATCGGTACATCTATCATATGTTTCACTGACTTTGCATGTGTTCAGCATTTTAATAATACGATTAACACTTTAGCACGCCTTAGTTGGCTGCTTCAGTAAGTACATGTTGCTTAAATGGTTTACACCATCATCAGTTAGTACAGTTAGCGAAGGAGTCATCGAACAATGAGCGTTCCGCTGTAAGACAACCAGAGATGGTTGAACAAAGTGGTTGCTATCTGATCCTATTTCCATCATGCTCCCTCGCTCACGGCTGATGACATGCTTGACTTCGTTATAGTGAGATTTTCTTCCAACGACAGACTGTATGATGATGCCGGTGATGCCTATAATGATGCTGATTCACAAGGGATCAATCGTAAACCACGAGTTTCCCGAACATTTCGAATAGAGTAGTTCATTCGCAGTTCATCGCCCTTCTCAGTGACATGGCAAAATATTGTTCAGACATTCTGAAAACAAAAATACCCATGATAAGCGGCACACGCTGGTTCAGACAAAACATTCATCAGCATATGCGGTAGATTACTTTCGCGGCCCATGATTTTCCCTCTTCAAGTTGTCTCTGACTGAGGAGCTCTCGCGAATCTGTTCTTTTGTTTTTGTTGCGAGGCCTCCCATCATTCCGGATGCTACGATGTCTAGCACGTATGTTTGTGTGAATGAGGAAGTGCATCTGACGCGTCGATGTTTTCCTGACCTATAAAGCAGCCGTGCACCGTGAGCATCCGTGGACCAGTGGGACTCAAATACCAAAGTTGCCTGTACAACATGCAGATTGTACGGAATTTTGATTAGTAAACTTTAAAATCTCCAGATGGCTGGATATTTTCACCGCTATACGTTGTCATCAACAGGGATGGTTCCATTCATTCATTTATTTTATTTTACATTCATTTGCTTCTAACTTTTTGAAACAGCAAAATGTTTTTGTAATGTATACGTAATTACACTAGCGTTAACCGAAGTATCCGCCATCTCAGTCGTCTCGGCCCTGCAGTCGGAAATGGCGAGGGAGTATTCCAATCGGGATTAGCAGGCAAGTACATCTATTCAACGTCTCATCCGTCTCATCTCAGGGAACCTGATAGTTCCCTGGTTTCCAGCACATTGCTTGGTGAAGTTAGAAACAGTATATGCGCACGCCATCGTATGGATTTTGTCTTCGTCATTTACTACCAAAACGAGCGAGGACTACGCACGAAGACTTCTCAACTCCGTTTAGTGCTTTCATCATGCGATTACGACGTCCTGGTTCTAACTGAAACTTGGCTCCACGGGATCTCCACTAGCACCCCTGTCGATGCTGCGAACTTGTTTCCGGGCTTCTTCCAATCAATTTATAGCACAAGCCACCTCTGTATCCAACTAGCTTCGACAACATACGGGATGTCAATATAGGAGAGAAAGACGGTTTCCTGGAATAGGGAAGACTGTTGTCAATTGTGCCAATCCATAAAGCAGGAAATCGGAACCATGTTCAAAACTATCTTGGAATAGAACCGATATGTTGTATCAGCAAGGTCTTTGAAACGTTAGTTCACTACGTTGTGTAAAATATTGTTCATCCTTAAATATCAGAGCTCCAGCACGGATTCGTTTCGCTCTACAACTACAAATTTGCTGCCCTATTCCAATACGAAGATTGAATCCCGAAGGCAGGTCAACTCTGTCTAAGTTGATTTTTTAGTACTTTCGACACCTGTACGCAGCCGAATAGCTATATGCTGTTGGATTCCCAATTTGGTTCGTGGAGTGGATTCTCTCTTACTTGACCGACCGCCAGTCCTTTGTTACGGTAAATTCCGCACGTTCGAGAACTTTCGCAATTACTTCAGGAGTACCGCAAGGAAGTGTGCTCGGTCCAATTGTCTTTGTTGTTTTCGTTTATGATCTGCCCTCATATTTTCATCGTTTAAGCAAATGGATTTAACGATGACATGATGATTTTTAGAGACATGTCCATAACACAAGACTGCCTTGTCCTACACAACGAACTACGGCTATGGTGTATCGATAACGGCATGAGAGTCAACATACCCAAATGTAAGATTATTTCGTTCTCCCGTCGTACAGAGACCATCACGCATCAATACACAGTTGGTGCAGGTGCCAATAGAGCGAGTCACATCTATTTGCCATCTAGGTGTTACAACTGACTCCAAGCTAACATTTAACTAACACGTCGTCCCTTGTTACGTCTAAAGCCTCCACGGCTCTTGGATTCATTCGACGTCACTCCTGGAACTTCACAGATATCTACGCAGAAAAGACATTATTCGGTACCTTAGTTCGTAGACGCTGTCTTGGCACCACGCATCACTGATCATCAGAGTCGAACGAACTCAAAAGCTCTTCGCCCGATTCTCACGCTACGGAATATTCCATGGAACGACCCGTTAAATTTGCCCGACTATACCGCACGATGTACGTTGATTGGATTGCAAACCTTGCGGGCCAGGTGCACAATCATTCAGCAACTGGTTTTCCACGACCTGTTACGCGGCAATAGGTATAGACTGTCTTGAACTCTTACGCGATATTCCTCTTCACATCCCGTCCGGCAACTGAGAAGTGCAACAACTAGTCGCTGTATCCTGTTCAACGGATTAGTTATTGCTTCAACAATCCACTCGAAGCTTGCCTGCGAGCCTTCGCACGGTGCCATATGAATATTTTGACTTTAACATTAGAAAAAACGTTTTTAAAAATACTGTTAGGAATAGTAGATAGAGTAGTCTGAACGATTTTTAGCCGAACACGAAGAACAAGAATAAATAAATAATGTATGGAGCATTGGCTTACAAACAATGTTCGGATCTACAATATTTGTGAACAATTGTTATCTGTAACTGTTATACAAAACCAACTAAAACGACTTATAATTGAAGTAATGCTCAATCACATTCACATAGAACCTTGATCGATTCTCATCGCGCTAGTTCGTTATGAATTAGAGTACGAGATTTGAGTTGAGCCCAGAAATTGTTGCTTAGATTGCCATCTGCATCTCTACACTCAAGCAAATAAGCTCAAAAATTTCGCAAGGTTCAACTTCTGAACGATGGTTTGGAATTTCATAGGCCTGACTTATGAATGCATCTCGGTTTACAGGACGTTGTTCGTGAACGCCTTTAAGTTTTTCTGTTTACAAGTCTTGTGATATACTGGTGGTCAAATCACTGGACCTATAAACTGAACGTTCAAGGTTCGAATCCAGGTTGCTCCATATCTTTATGTTTTGACATCATTATATTTCATAAGGCAAATTAATGAAATCCATACTATTATTTTAACTTATGGCAAAAACCTATAATGCAATCTTATGAATATCGAAAGTTTATTTCGCTGAGTGTATACATCATATTGCGGGATTCGGCTAGTAAAAAAGATAAAGCCAAAAGAAAATAAAAATGACTGAATGACTAAAACAATCCCTAGACTTGGCCGCCTATTCATCTTTTGGTAATGTTCTTTTTTTTTTGACGTAGGACTACGCCTGTCACGACAGCGGTGTGCATTAATATTTCAGTCGTATCTCCAAACACTTTCAAGATGTTTACCCCATATAGGACGACACATACTCACTCGCAGACTTTAAACAGCTTCCAGGTCTGGCTTATTATACCGCCTTGAAAAGGAATGCCGTTACCTAGCATTTCCAGACAAAGAAGGTCCTATTTCCCGAAGACCATAGTTGTGGTCGAAAATCTAAATGATTCGTCTCTACCGGCACAAGGATGTGTACGAGAAAGAATGTCTGCAAAAGCGATTGCTACCGTTCATCTGAAGCCAGGACTCTCCAGTCTCTGTTTGGCCTGATTTGGCCTCTTGTCAATATGACGAAATCCGCCCTGGAATGATATAAGGTACAAGAGGTCAAATACGTACCAAAAACAGCCAACCCACCCAAACTGTTCAGCGTGTCCAATAGAGAATTACTAAGCGAAAACTCATCGGAACCAACAAGAAAAGCAAAATGGTACCGATTATTTCAAAAGAAGATGGAGAATCGTCACGGCGTACGTATCGGAGGATACCGTACGGAACCTGATGGCCGTTTGTACGACAGAAAGTTCAAGAATTTTACAAAAAGACGGACTCGCATCTCAAACAACTGTGTCTAATGTAGATATTACTCTATTATTGTGAAATAAACAATCGCTTTTATGGAATCATGTGTAGATTTTTTTGTTATAAATTTGGTGTCCAGTCTTTGACAAAGGTTAAAAAAATGTCACTACGCAGCGCTAGTGTACAAGTAAATTTCTTAAAAAATTAATCTTAAGATCCTGACCAAATCAATGGTTTCACTCTTCGAAAAAGTTATTTAGCAGGACAAGGTCCTTTGATTGATAAACAGAAGTTCAGAATTGTCTCAATACGTGGCACTAGTGTATAAGTAAATCTCCCAAATATGCTTAATCTTGGGACTCTGGCCGCATAGAACGTTCCAATATTCGATACAGCTGTTCAGTGGGCTATGGCCTTTCCATTGGTGATTAATAATTCGAAATTTTTCTAACACGCGGTGCTAGTGCACAAGTGGGTTTCCTGAACACTTTTTTATGCAGTCCATATGGGAGGTTCCTGTGTTCGACAAAGTTGTTCAGTAGTTCCGGAGCCATTATTTGCATGGAAAGAAGTTCAGAAATGTTTCACTATGCCACGCCTACAAAATGTAGGTCAACGCGAGTTGTAAAATTTTACCGAAGCCAGAAACCTACTTCACTGAAAAATCCAAGTATGATAAAATTTCGGGCCACTGAAAATTGGCCATTCGTCCCTTATGAAATCATCTCGGTTCGCCTCGCGTGACATATATTAGCATTGCCTAGAAAGTTGAGGATTACGAAAGTGCAGTATGGAGCAAAATTCATAAGAAGGAACGGGTACAAAGTAAAATTATAGAACTATTTTATTAACATTTCACCCAACCATATGTGTAATGTTACGTATAAACACAGAGAACAGACATCCATACTAGAATATATTTCTCAAAAAAACTTGTGTAAGGATTCAAATTAAAATACGTTAAAACACTATTGCCATCTCTCGGGCTGTGGCCACTTACGATTTTTAATCGAACATTTGTAAGATTTGTTGACCGTGCGGTGAAAGAACTGAACTGTCAAAAAAATTTAGTTGATGAATATTATTTCAAGCTGGTCAATTGGTGGTGATGCCAGCGCTGCCACGCTATTGCCAGTTCATTACGATTATGAAATGGTCGTTAAATTTCTTACACAGTTTTTTTAATTTGACTTGGATGTCTGTTCTGTGTGGTATAAATAAGATGATACAATTATTATTATTAGCCTACGCGGTCCTACGTGAACCTTGCGATTATATCCCAGATGTAACCCACCACTAATTTTTTATCTCCGTCACTTTTCTTCTTCTGTGATGCTTATACTTTTTCTAGTATAAAATATATCAAAATTGAGTACAATTCATAGCATAAGGCAAAAAAAGGCGAAGTATGCTGTGGTAGAATAGAATAAATTTTCTGTGTATATAGTCAAAATCCCAAGGTATAGCATATTCTGGTTATTTCGTCACATACTAGCGCCACGTAGCGAGAAAACTCTGAACTATTAGTTATCAATCAAACGGCGTTTGTACACTGATCAATGTTTTTTTAAACATAAAGCTACTATATGGCAAGGACCCCAAGATATAGCATATTCAGATAATTGACTTGAGCGAGTGCAACATGTTTCAATAAACCACAACAAAATCAAAGAAAACTTAGCTGGTATTTCTAATATTGTATCTATCCTGCATGAATGTCTAATTCAAAATCCTCTAGAATGGCCACTCCATAGCCAAGTCATCGGATGAACCGATAACGAATAACTAGATAACTGGCCTTGGTATTTAAGAGCTCAGATTAAGAAGTAAAATATCTGAAGACAATGCCATAAAATTGTTCCCACAATGTTATGCGAATTGAGGTAAGACAATACCAAAATAGTACCTCTCAGGTATTCTCAGGTATCCAAAATAACAAGGTTTGTTATTCGAATGATATTTTGCTTGCAATTCTGAGGTATTTTGCTTAGGTATTTTACCTCTTAATCTGAGCTCTTTAATACCAAGGCCAGTTATCAAGACCAAAATGAGATATGCATATGTTCTTGTCTCCTGCTCGGGTGGCAAACGTTATTCTGGAACGATTCCAAGAATTTTAACATTGTTTGGGTTCAATTCTAATAATTTTCTGGCCATCCTTGACTCCATAGGAACCTGTTCCGGGGTGGCTGTTCCTGGATCAAGTCACCGGATTGTCATTTTGCAATCACACACATTCCTGTGTATTCTTTGAATGACTTTTAGTGTCATAGTGATATCTTTTATAAGTATATCATTTTCCTTATGTCCGATATTTTTGGAGCCGGATGATGTTCATCAGTCGTAATTTTGAGAAAACGGTTGAGTTCCAAATTGGTTGGATATTTCCATAGTTATGGTCATTTTAATTCCGTGGGTAAATACGTTCCCCGTCGACCTCTTAAAGTTGTATTTTTTGTTGTTGGACAAACAACGGTTAAGTGTATGCGTCAAAGAGCCCTAAGTTAGAGCCGAAAGTCTCCGTCAGTTTTGACGGTAGGTGTTCAGTCGTGTCAAGATTCTTTTCCACCAACATCTCTATCCGGGCAGGACCGAATAACTTGATAACTGGCCTTGGTATTTAGGAGCTCAGATTAAGATGTAAAATATCCGTGGATAATACCATAAAATTGTTCCCACAATGTTATGCGAACACCAAATTGAGGTAAGACAATACCAAAATAGTACCTCTCAGGTATTCCTAGGTATCCAAAATAACAAGTTTTGTTATTCCAGAGATATTTTACTGGCAATAGTTAGGTATTTTGTTTAGGTATTTTACCTCTTAATCTGAGCTCGTTAATACCAAGGCCAGTTATCAAGATCAAAATTAGGTATTCATATGTTGTTGTCTCCTGCTCGGGTACTTGGTGACTTCACATCGTAGCTGCGTCAGTCCGTCAATATTGAATAATTTCCACTGGACAACATTGTCGAAGACAGATGCATTCGATCTGGTCAGGGTTCCAAGATATAGCATATTCCTGAAAATAATTAGCACACTAGCGCCGCGTAGGGAGAGAATCTAAAACTGTTCACTAATGAAAAGGTCTTGATCTACTGAATAACTTTGTTGAAGATTGTAGCATTCTATGTGATCCATATCACGAGATATTTCTGGATGGAATGTGTTGTACAAAGTACAAAAAGTCACGAGTTCTAAAAAGTTCATCGTGTGAGTAGAAGTTCTGCAAATTTGCGCAAAACTGGTTAGATGTGTATGATTATGTCTATCATGTTTGATAGTAATTTAATCCGTTACGAACATATGGCCAAATTCTACTTGAAAACAATGTGTTCACTCATACTTTCAATTGAAGCGTTTGATTGTGAAACTGGAAGAAGAAAGTGGTGGCAGAAGTAGCCCAGGTGGTTTCAAGATGGTCAAGAAGGTCGTACTGCTAAATCACTGGACAATGCCTAGCATAAGAATCATTGTGGTCCTTAGTCTCTTGTCCAGTAACTACTATCCCTTCTTTCCCGTGGCGTCGACTGGGGTATGAGCAACTATAGGAAAGATCCGTATAATCAACCCCGGTGGAACCTTGGTTGTATGATGACAGGGAAGAGGGGAGCTGTCTCCATCGGAATAGCCAAATCGAGCGTCTGTATCCCATGTTAGGGGAGGCTCAAAACAGCTTTTTTCCTCCAGATTTGGAGCGTGTTTCGTGTTGGTGGATAGATCATGAATAAATCCTTACTCGATGATGCTCCGGCGAGACAGACGATTCGATATAGGCTTTGCGAGCCGGCATCGAACAAAACATACACAATTGCGGCAAATACTCCGATAGATAGAAAACTTGGAATGGATTAATTGGCATAGACCAATGAAAGAAAACGGACTAACGATTAGAAAATTGGAGTATGGAAATGCAAATCTCTTAACATTGTTTGGAGTATCCTTTTACTATTTGATACATAAATAGAAAGACCGTAAATTCAACATTGTAACGCTGCAGGAGGTTTGTTGAAAGAAAACAAATACTATCAGAAAAGAAAGTAGTAGAATTGAATGAAAATTACTTGTCTTTCATTATCAACCCATTCATATTTACCCGAACTCCTAATCACAAGGGTTATGGTACATGAATAACAAGAAGATGTAACTGAAGGACCAATTAAAATTCTCATTTCCCCTTCCAGAATGCGCCTGTCCCCCTGGCAATGTCGCACAGGAACACTTTAAGATACATTGGCTCGGCACTCGGCACAGAAAATTAGCCATGCATTATTAATCGTTTGTTTACAACAACTAGCTCATCCATCCCGCACTAGTTCAAGGAAAGAGTAACAGAAAATGTGCACTTGTTGCCATTACAGCCCTGCATATGTTTACCCATTCGCCGAGATTCCCTCCGAAAGCAATCAGCTATTTTAATTTAAGAGGGAGGTTATGGAGCTGATAGAAGGCTAGCTCCCATCGACCACGGATGATGCTGTATAATGCATCTTCATATACTTGACTCGCGCGTCGTCTTGCAGCAACCTGCCATCACATCGTTGGTGACAACGGTTGTGACGTTGTGACTATTATGTAAAAATTTATGAAAATTTAAACCTCCATTCCGTGGCCGGCGGGAGGTTGTAGCAAAACCGGTTTTCCAAATGCTAAGGCACCAATGGATGCTGCTTTGCAGGGGTGCGGAATGTGGATGTTTATTGAAAAGAATGCTTCCTCAAGGGCATTAGATGTTGACAGACGTTTGAAACGGCTGTCTAATATATCCGATGGGTTTTGTGTCTGATTAAAGATGATGTTTCCTTAATCGTTGTTTTCTGAGAAGCAAGAAAAAAGTTGTTTTTAAATCGGACGGATTTTTGGAACTTAAATTATACAGTAAACTTTACTAAGCTAAAATTAGAACCACCACAGTTCAAAAAGCTTGAGCTTAAAAAACTAGCAACTAATTTCACCGTCGTTGCAGTCATTTCGATTCGTTTTGCTGCCTACACTATAAATCATGGCGCAATAATTCTTCATCTGTGCGATTACTTCGTGCTGAATGGACAAATGACCATCAGTCAAACCACCACCACAACGCGGTTGCCGAATAGGTAATTACGTCGATTATCACACGCGCGTGCAAATATGCATACAGGTAGGTATCTCTATTGAAGCCAACACTTGTAGTCACAAACGGCGAGAGGCTCGGGTGGACAATGCGAGGGGTTACCTCTTCAGCAGCACCCAAACAATACATACCAGTTCTACAGAGCACGATCACAGATAGATCTATTCTTCAGAACACACTACCGTACCTTCTGACTCAACGTTGGCTTTCAATTCTGAATGCAGCCTCTCCCCATGCAACCATTGTACCTTAGTTAAACCACCAAGCCTAGGCACGTTTTACGCTCCATATCGTAAATTATTGCTCGGAAATCACGATCCCAGCATTCCAACGGATTTTCACTCTAAACTATGAAATTCCATCTCATCAGCAATTTCGCCGTAACAATCATAACAGCAACAGCAGTCAGCAGCAGTAGTTAGGGCAGTGATCGGATAAAGCTCCACAACTTTCAACTTGTTATTACATAAAAATCCGCCAAGATATCGAATTTAAAGCGCCTTTTTCACGTTTTGTGCAGCAAAACAACCAGTGGTAGCCCAAGCACTGACACTGGACACGATCACACCGTCAAGTACATAAAACGCACACGAGCACCCGGAAAATTTTGTCGACCGTTCGCGACCGGAGGCAAACCGATACTGGAGTGCGAAGCTGAGAGTGCCTTCTGGTTGAGCGCGTGTTATCGCTGTCTGCGGGTTGACGATTGAACTTCTTCAAAGTCGCAAGATGTACGAAGGCGTCGATCGTTATATCTTGCTATTAGAGGATGGTAATTAAATATAATTTAATAATCGAGAGTGTTTTGAATATGATTGATTCGATTACTGGTCGAACGATACGGATTTCAAAACATGCCTTTTGGTGGCAGCCCATGGTCGAAAAGTGAGTGGTTTCACCTTGATGTGAGTTCAAAATTTCCTTCTGAAAGCATAAGATAGTCACAGTGTGAAATTGACTGTTGGAAGTAACGCAGTAAAATGCTATATGCAGTCGGTATCAATCAACCGCGTGCTAGGAATCTTGACTGTACGGGGATTAAGCTCCGCATCTCTCCCTCGGCTCGAAGATGAGCGTCAGTCTCTCGCGAAACGTTCTCCCTCACTCACTATGCCTACTGTAGCCAATGTTGCCACTTATTTTTTTAAGTTTAATCCGTAATTTTTAGTAAACAGTTTTTCTGTTTATTGGTCAACATTCAAAGTATCCCGAATAAAAAAATCTCATAGATTTACAATTGAATGTATTATAACCATACAATAGAATCTATGGTATGTACAATCAATATTATTGTTCACAACGATAAGATGACAATAGGAATTATTATTACTACAATAGAATCTAATGTAAACTGAGACATCGACAATAGTAAAGGGGGGTTGTTATGTATCTTAACTATAGAAAAAACCATTATATTCCGAACAAATTTGAACCAATTACTATTAATTGTATTGTTTCAAAATTGTTGAAAATCCAAGCATATGGAGTGAATTGTAGATCTATTGTAATGACAATATGCATTATTCCTTTATCTGATTCATGAACAATAAGATTCAGGGTCGGATATAGATTTTATTGTTATTTTTAGTTATTGTATTATAATTGTATGGTTATTTTTATCCAGATAACATCAAATTTTTAGGAATTCCGTTAAATTTGACTCTCGGGCACTCGACACTGAAGATATCAGAAATTCGCAGACGAAAAAGGCTAAGGAAAGGATAAGCTTCCTAACGTTTGCTTTCTAAGAAAATTGATAAAGATTGCCGATTTTTCGTGGGTTTACCTTTACCCGCACTAACGAAACTACACATGCAGCATCAATCATAGTAAACAATGCGTCAGCAGAAAAAATTTAACAGCTCTATCAGTCGACCTCTAACCGTGATGGCAAAAAAAGTGAAGCAACTATGTTCAGAAGTGTGCGCGGTCAAAGAACGGCACCCCGCCGCGTCTAAAACGGACATCGTGCGGCACTTTGTGGACGCCAGATACTCCCGTTCTGGTATCTACAACATCTTGTCACTGTTAGACAACAATCCGAGCATCGAAAAAAGCCCGGTTCCGGATGGCCGACGACTCTGAACGAAAAAAAGCTCCAAAGGATGCTGGAGAGGAAGACCGAGGGTAAAGTGGCTACATTGCTACGTGCGCTTGGCCGGGAGGTCGGTTCAACCGGACAAACAGTGAAAAAGTACCTGGCGAACATGAACATACATGTCAGGAAACGGAAGTCGCTTCCACTGGATTCGGAGCTGCAGACAATGCCGCAGCGGCAGCGGCTGAATAAGATGGCCAACTCGATTTTCCCGGCGAATCGCGACGTTGTGGTGGTGATGGACGACAAGACCTATCCTTCCCTGGATGGCAACGACTGGCAGGGCACTTTGTATTTTACTTCCTCACGAAGGAAGTGAGCTCCGAGGTGAAGTTTATTTCACACACCAAGCTCCCCAAGAAGGTGCTGCTGTGGTTGACAATCAGCGAGAAGGGGATGTCAAAGCCGTTCTTTTTCCGCTCCGGAATGGCCGTGAACGGGGAAATTTATACTTAGAAATGCCTGCCGGAAGTTGCGTCGTTCAACAAGAAATACCATTAGGGCGAAGACGCGATGTTCTGGCCGGATCTAGCGTCTGCCCACTACTCGAAGCGATCGTTGGAGGAGATGGAGCGGCTGAATATCGATGTGGTACCCAAGTCGGCCTCCCAACGTCCCCAGCTGCGCTCCATCGATTTATGGGCCAACCCGAAGCGTACGATCTACTTCAACAATTTTGTCGTGAAAACGGAGGAATAATTGATAAATTAAACAAAGAAAGAACTCAAAACATGCCTACACGCATGTTTTCGTCCGCCGTGGTGTAGAACTATTTTGCAAGTAAGTTTAAATAATTACCTTCCATGGGAAACTTATCAAAAACAATTATCTGTCTTAGCTTTTTTTTATCACCATCCGGAAAAAAGTTTTTTTTTATTGCATACGTTATCAAACCCGAAATGTTATCCGGTCAACTTTATTTTTTTACAATCTCTCACTTTGTGGTAACGTGGTACAAACTAATGTCCATGAGATAGAGCTGCATTCCTGATTCTCGTGTATTGTTCTTTCATAAATTCGCAGTCCAAAAGAAGTGCCGTGGCCGCTTCTGATGTAAGTGTCATCGTTACTGATTTTGGAACACTGTGTATTCATTGTAAACTTAGGAATGAATCTTTATTTTAGAAATTTGGCTTAAGCTATTTACTGGGGGTACATGAGGTCATTATGTATTAATCAGCCAATTGGTGATCGATGGAGAAGGCAGGAGAGCTAAATATTGAGAGAGAGACCGCATGAGCAGAGCTGGCGCGCTGCATGTAGATTGAGAACGGAATGGCTTGGAAACGGTCATAAAACGACAATTCTGTAAAACGACACTTTCGTGGGAAAGTGTTTTTGGAATGCAATGATGATGGGTGGATTTCTGACGAGAGTTTTGATTTTGAGACAACATGACGCAACTTATGCATTCTGCTGTGATTGAACAGGATTCGGTGACATGTTTGATGCACTTGTCACACTGAGCTCGAACCAACATTTCCAGATTGATAATTTGAGTCTCTTCATTTCAATTCAACAACCACCAACATACTTTGGGATATCCAAAGCCAGATTCGTATTGTTCTCGAAACATTCTGCTGCTATACTTATTGCTTCCCATTATTTCTTCTCAGTTTCAGTAAGATTTACCATCGGAACATCAAGTGGTATTTTGAAATTAACGGATAAGTCTATCGTTGTGATGAGTTCTGAACTTTTTCAAGTCATTGCAACAGCGTTTTGTAAGAGCAATAAGTGTTATGTCCTGTCTCGTGTCGCGTCTTTCGAGTGTAGTTGAAGTTCCGACGTTAATATATTATAATTCAAAACATTACAACACAGCATTGAAAATTTTATAACTTCATTAACGTACTTTTCGCAATAATAACATAATTTGTACTGTATTCCATACATGGTGGGGATTCCATCAAAACATGCTGTTAAGAGAATCAGCATACAACACCTTACCGTGTTTCTTTCTGAAGGTTGTCAAGTAAATTATAACGATATATTACCGGTAAAATTTGAAGTTTTATTTAAGAAAAACTCTAATTGAAAATTGATTTCTGTCACATGCGGTCGTTACGAAATGAAAACAGAAATTTCACATCGCTAGAACCGTTTTGTGCCATTTGCAGTTGATTACCAGTCAAGGAGGCTACCCCTTTCCCTGTCTTGCCTACCACGCACGGGCTAATATGGTAAAATATTGTGTGCTCGATCAAAATGTCGAGTCTCGAAATAGCCCTCCACTCAATTTTAACAACTGCTATTCAAATTCATAGTTTGAAACAACAAACTTATTTGTTGACATCTATCCAAAAAAACTAATTGTTTTAAAAATCCGTTTCGTTGTTCTAAACCAACGATTTCGTTTTGAAACAAACAAGTTGGTTGTTTCTACCTAAATATATTACCACAACACAATATGATTGTTCTAAATTAATATTTTTGTTGTTTCCACATTGAAAGGGGTTTATTATTACTAAAACATAGATTGCGTTGACCCAGGAATACAAATTAAAATTTTAGATTTACTCAACCAAAGCGGCGGTTAAATCAAACTGATATTATCTTAGGAGAAAAAAAACAACTAAAAATTTAGTTTGAAACAATTTCTTACATTAATTGTTATGTTATATATTCTCCGTGCGAGGAGTAACGATTATGATGTAGAAGGAGATGTTCGCTCATCACCATGAGGCATGTTTTTNACCAAAGCGGCGGTTAAATCAAACTGATATTATCTTAGGAGAAAAAAAAACAACTAAAAATTTAGTTTGAAACAATTTCTTACATTAATTGTTATGTTATATATTCTCCGTGCGAGGAGTAACGATTATGATGTAGAAGGAGATGTTCGCTCATCACCATGAGGCATGTTTTTGGCTAGAATGAAAGATATGAAGAGAAAGTTTTGATAGTTCCGCTAGTGTGCGGCAGGATTGGAAATGTAACAGATGTTTTTTTTTTTAGGAAAATTGAGCGAAAAGGGCATGTATACAGTGGTACTCGATTTCGCTCAATTTTCCTAAAAAAAAAAAAAACATCTGTTACATTTCCAATCCTGCCGCACACTAGCGGAACTATCAAAACTTTCTCTTCATATCTTTCATTCTAGCCAAAAACATTGTTGTTCACTCTTGGTGCCTCATGGTGATGAGCGAACATTTCCTTCAACAATTTCTTGTTATTTCATATTCCATCATTCGGCCCCGCTGCAGACTTTGACTCTGTCACTCAACAATAGGTGAAAATTAATATTTTAATTTAAAAAAAACGGCAAATTGGTAGAAAGGCTCGCATTAACATTTGTAGATTTCTCATAGACTGATGTCAAACGGATGTCAATTGAACTTTTCAAATATTCAAATATGTTTGTGTGTATCAATCTTTTTTCTCAGTGGTTCAACGGAAATGTTGTAGCTTTCATTTGCCACCAACAGATCTGAAATTGTTACACAAATGGCCGAGAAACCAATGTGACATTATTCGTAACGCACACACATACATGTACACAAACACACAAAAACACATACATGTGCTCAGTTCGTCGAGCTGAGTCGAATGGTATCTGACACTCGCCCCTCCGGGTGTCGGTTAAAAAGTCGAGTTTCCAAGTGCCAAGTTTTGTTGTAAGAAGGGTAAAAACTGTTCATTTTTCCTAACTTAAACATTTATTAAATATTTATTATAATATGCTGCACCCAAAAATCTCATATAACCTATTTATATGGCATCACTGGCTGCTACTATGACTATTTGGTGGAACTCAGAAACAGTCCGCCAGAGAGAAACAGTAAGCGTCGTCCTCTCCACTCGTCGTGAGCAAATATGTAGCTGCCCAGCACAACGTGATAGAGCATTAAATACCTAAATACTGGGCATCCAATATCAACACAAACCTGTTGCTTCTTCATGCTGCACCACGGCTCTGCCGACTGACCGGTATCGGTTTCTGGTTTCTAGCATTGGATATAATGGTGTGCCGTAAGGCTTGTTAATCCGAGACGCGTTCGATAGGCTCGGGTGTCAAATCTGCAGACGTTGAAAGAACAAACGGAATCGAGTGATTTTGAAATACGCTTA
Source organism: Aedes japonicus (assembly GCA_034211315.2). Lineage (NCBI taxonomy): Eukaryota > Metazoa > Arthropoda > Insecta > Diptera > Culicidae > Aedes > Aedes japonicus. The sequence continues at coordinate 953,123 of JASCZW010005225.1, read as the reverse complement.
CCGGAGATAATAGCTATGCTTCACAACCTGAGAAGACAAAATTTGGCCAATTTGGAATGATTTTCGTTGGAGATGCCCACCTGGCCAAATCTACATATTGTGCGATCGCTTTGCGTTCAATTTGGCAAATTCGGCAAGAGCCCATTCAAATAGTAGCATGTATAAGGATTTGTGAAAAAAGATAAGATTTGTCACGTATTTCAACTGTTTTTAACTGGGTTCTAGTATCATCAGTTCCATTGATTAAAAGCTTTCGTCGTTGGCAAAAAAAGCATGAGAAATCCTTGTTTGGTGATGATAATCAGCTACTAGCAAAAGAAGCGGTTGAAATTTAAAAAGTAGTATTGATAATATAAATGTTTAAATATAATTGAAATAATAATTGGGTAAATTATAGAATTAATATTAACATTGACAAAAACAAAGTGCAATATTTGGCTGAAAGGTTACCGTGACAACGAGTTTGAAAGGTTACCATGACAACACAAGTTTTTTATACTGTTTGAATTATGAAATATAGCAAAACCATCGATATTTGAATTCTGGAGAGTGTGAGTTTTTCAGTGGAATACCTGTAACTATAAAATGAGCAGAAATATTAGTAATTTCTATTTAGTTCCGACAACCTTTTGTGCTTAAAGGGTGTATTCGATAAAAATGGCACACACATATATACTCATCAAAATTAACTGATTATCGGATTTTCTTGAAATTTTCAGGGAATGAAGAACTACTAAATGAGTTTTGATTTACAACATTTGTTTTATTCAATTTCGTCTCCCATCCCGAATGCCCGCACCTTCCTTTTCACTCCACTCATCAAATTTTGTACAACCGATTTTCCCAGTGTTTTTGTTGTTTTTACCCAAATTTTCTTTAATTCTAGCTCTGTTTTTATAGTTTTGGGATGTTTTCGAAGTTCCGTTTTCATAATTGCCCAGAATTTTTCAATTGTACGAAGTTCCGGTGAATTTGGCACAAAATTGACTCCGTTGGCTCGGTACCACTCCAATACGTTACGAGCGTAGTGGCAGGATGCTAGATCAGGCCAAAACAGAGTTGATCCTTTGTGCTTCTTAATGAATGGCAAGAGACGCTTCTTAAGGCACTCTGCCGTGTAAATCGCACCGTTTATTGTTCCGGAAGTGATGAAGGGAGTACTTATTTCACCACATCCGCAAATCGCCTGCCAGATTAGAAACTTCTTTGCAAATTTTGATAGTTTCTTCTTTCGAACATCCTCCGGAACATCGAACTTCGACTTGGCAACAAAATATTCTTGCCCAGGAAGTTGACGGAAGTCGGCCTTGACGTATGTTTCGTCATCCATCACGATGCAACCGGATTTGGTGAGCAGCTTCGTGTAAAGTTTCCGGGCGCGGGTTTTCGCAGTGATGTTTTGTTTTTCATTCCGGTTTGGGGCTTTTTGCATTTTGTAAACATGTAACCCAGCACGCTTCATGGTTTTCTGCACAAAACCGACTGACACCTTAGACTTTTTAGCGACATCTCGAATTGACATGTTTGGACGGTTCTTGAATTGTTGTACGACTTTCCTGGCCATTTTACTGTCCATTGGACCACTTTTACAACCACTCCCTTCCTTCCTTTGGACACTCAGACGCTCCTTGAAGGTTCTTATTACACGAGACACAGTTGTATTTGCAATTCCAAGCCTTTTAGCAATCCACCGGTGGGACGCCCCTGGATTTTGATTGTGAGTGCTCAAAATTTTCTCACGGACAATTTCTTGTTTCGACGACATGACTGCTGAACTGTATAACTATGAAACTTGGCAGATGTAAATAATACACTATGGATAAGATCTACTCAATTTTCTAGGTTTTTTACTCATACGATTCAAACGTTACAGAAGATTTTCTATGTGCCATTTTTATCGAATACACCCTTTATTTTGACAGATACGCGTATTTTGTCAACAATGTGCAGACTTCTTAAGTGTCGTGGACTAATACTCGACTAGCCCCGTAACGCTGGTAGATCACCTTTTCGTGGTGCGTTACGGGGTATCGTATCTACCGCCGAACCCTAGTCCAAATTAATTCAAACTAGGGAACATATTCGTTTGTTGCAGTCAAAGGAACATCATTTAGTTCTTATTACATTTATTTCTTGTGAAAAGTGACAATGCTCGGATTGTGCCACCGAGGATGAGCTTGGAATAAGGAAAACATGGTTAGTCTTTATTTATGTGAATTCGCATTTTCTATTTGATATTGTATATTTTGAATTGATGATGACTAGGGTTCTGATGCATGATCAGTACCGGAGTCAGTTTGTTTTCTTTGCTTTGAATCCGGTTTTGCGCAAATTTGTGGAAACTTTTAATAAAACTCGTTCCATTGCCAACAAATCAAACAAGAACAACTGTTACAACACCGAGTACTTCATCATTTCTCAATAGTGATGAAGTGACTCGACATACACTAAACAAAAGATACGATATATAAGAGATAGACAAAATAATCTGGACAGGCAAAGTTTTGATCATCTTTGAAGTGCTCTTACTTCATGAAATATTTTCCGATTTAATTTAGCTAACAAGCATTCAACTGAACAATTATTGCCTTTTTAATCCTAGTTTCGAGAGAGGCCATCTCACAAGTTAAATTTGTGATGAGATTCTGTACAAGATGCCGTTATCAAACTTTTTTTCAGTGAACACACGAAAAAACTAGATATTTACCAAGCGAATGAAATGTTGATTACAAGACTCGACCTTGAATTGACCGATATATGGCCATTTCTTTGGAACAGGTTTTGATAAAAGGTCCTGGATGCGGTTCACTCTTTATTTTACTCAAAACATGTCATGAGACACCGACCGCTTTCTTCTTGGTTTTTCATCAAAAACCTAATTATAAACTTAAAGTGAATCCATGACCATATTGGCCACTCCCGGAACCACCGAAACGTTCTCGAGGGAACCTGTAGTAGGGACCAGTTAGCCATTTATCCCACTAGTGGCTGCCAATTGCCAAGAATTTGGAACGGAATTTGTAAAATTAAAGATAAATTTAAACTAACTCGTTAACTAGAAAAATAGAATTCTAGAAAGTGTGAGCTGTTAAGTCATCTTGTCGAGTTATAAGTACACGATGCTGAAGAAGTCTGTACATTGTAGACGCAATATGCGTATTTGTCAAGATAAGCAATAAAAGTAGTTGGAATTAAATGAAAAATACTAATCTTTCTTCTCATTTCTGGTTAGGAAAATTGAATTGGTCGTCCTAAAAAGGACATATTTAAAATGATTCTTATTAAAAAAAATGTTTCCTCAGCTTTTTGCAATAGAAGATTATTACCAAAAATTAACGCAACATGATCACACACAGGCACCGTATATTGCTCATCGTGGTTCCGACCAACAGCTAGCTATAAATACACCACTGACTGGCTTGGTCAACCGATTACCCATCACACGACTGCATAACCCATGGCCTATCAAAAGGCAAAAGAGTCATCAGCTACCTGGTCAAAGCACAGAGGTCCGTTATGCGAATTTAGCTGGAAAGATATATTTTCAGCCTAAGTTTGAAGTTTTGGAGCAAAATTGTCTTCCACAAAGTTGTTTCTACAAACAAGGCGCTTCTTTTGGTGTGAACGAAAAATAGGGTAGTCATGAATCCTAGAGGGTTTGAGCTGTTTAGTGGAATACTTGTAACTATAATTTAGAAGAAAAATTAGTAATCTCCATTTAATTCCAACTACCTTTGCTTATCTTCGACAGATACGCGTATTTCGTCTACAATGTGCAGACTTCTTCAGTGTCTCGTACTAATAACTCGACTAGTCGAGTTATTAGTACGAGACACTGAAGAAGTCTGCACATTGTACCTTCATATACATTTAAGGTATACATATAAAGGTATACATCCAGATAATTTAGGGTGTCCCTACAGAAAAAACAATTTTTTTCTATAACTTTTTCATTTAAAATTTTCCAACAACGTCCTCAGATGATTTTTATAACTTGAAAAGATAATGGTTTTGACGTATAAATCTTGTCGATGTCTACTTCCGTTAACGAGTTAGTAACGATTTTCTTATGAAATTACCCCCTTTTCAAATGCAGGTTACTCAGTTTAAAAAAATAAAATACTCAGTTTAAAAAAATAAAGAAATAAAAAAAAATTATATCAATCAAAAAATCATCAATCCTTTCAAATGCTAATATTTTTTTGATTTGGCCTATTTTGTTTACAAAAACCATAATTACTTTTGTTTGACATACGATAGAGTAAGTTTCAGTACACCAAAAGAAAAAAACTTTCATTGCTCTAGGATAAATGTGAATACAACTTTGCTGAAAAATTTGAAATAAAAAAGTTACAGCTAAATAACTGATTTTTAAAGGGACACCCTAAGCAATGTAGGAGAAAATGCTCTTGGTCGGTTATATCAGAAGACACAGAAAAAATTATACCATCAAAGTTGCTTAAAATTTTTTGTTCTACAACTTTTACGAACAATATATACCTTTATTTCTGCAAATAAAAAAGTTAGATTTTAGATTTCTCTGAAAATAAGGACCACCCTAGTTTTCATTCACACCAAAAGAAGTGCCTTGTTTGTAGAAACAAATTTGTAGAAGCCAATTTTGCTCGAAAACTTCAAACTTAGGCTGAAAATGTATCTTTCCAGCTAAATTCGCGTTCTGGACCACCATGCAATAGTTGCTCGCAAACGGAAATTAGCTCAATAACTTATCCCACTGATATAGTGCTGGTATAATATGTTTTAGGAAGTTTTGTATTTTGATACTACAAATAACTGTGTAGAACATTATATTGCCCTTAGAATTAAAAATGTGTTTTTTCGAAATTAGTTTTACAAAACGTTCTCTATCTCCAATTGGGTGAAACATACGATTGATATGTCTTCAACAAAGTTATTTCTATTGACTTTTTCTACAACTTTGTTGAAGACTTCAACTCTCTATCTCAAAATCCTATAAAAGTTGAATTTTTATCTCACTTTTAAGAGGATTGATCTCAAAAGTAATGCTGTCAAAATACGAAACTTGCCATATCCATCAACTTGGCCAAGGGCGCCATCGCTCTCCACTATTTAGGAAGCAATCAGTTCTAGACAAAATCGTCAAAATGCCGAAAGTAACAATTGTAAACACTGACTTAAAACGTAAATTTCCTGGAAATGCCAGGTTGCTAACATCTATGTCCATTACCGACGGAAATGTAATACCTCCCTCTAAATGTTAATGGTGCTCTTTTGTTTGTGGGAACAAGCAGATCCCAGGAAAATACGCTAGATGTCATTGTTTACAAATGTTACTTTCGACCTTTTGACTAACGACTGTTCCAGAAAGTATAAGCACACGGTCACTTTGAATATAACGAAATATTTCAACATGGTTTGGCTGCGTTCATTTGACATAGCATCAAAAAAGTGTTCAGTTTTGCGTTACAGTATCGTGCAAAAATGATGCACTGTGAGTGGACTCTCATTGACAAAATTGGCCAAGGAAGAGGGTGTAAGCGTTGGAGTGTTACAATCTGCGATTCGAAAATATAGAGAACAGTGTACGTTTGAAGATGCGCCGAAGAGTGGTCGGAAATCCGGTCCTGTAAGTCCGGATATCGATAAAAAGATCAGGGATGCCTACAAGCGAAAACCAGTGACTTCCATTCGGGATGTTGCGAAAAAACTAGGGACCTAGTCGAGTAACGTCATGCGTGCCAAAGAAAGGCTAAAAACATACCGGAAGCAGAAAAAACCCAAAACGAACCTAAAACAGGCCGCGTCCGTGAAACCACGGGCCCGGAAACACTACGATTCGTTATTGTGTAGAAATTCTGGGTGTATAATAATGGACGATGAAACGCCTCTGAAACTAGATTAAGTATGTGAAACTAGAGTAAGCGAAGACAAAGACATCCCTGAAACGGAGAAGGCAATTTCTACCAAAAAATTCGGTAAGAAGGTTATGGTTTGGCAGGCAATATGCGAGTGTGGTAAAACATCTAGTCCGTACATCACAACGGAGACGATGAACACTCAGAAATACGGTAAGGAATGTCTCCAGAAGCGATTATTGTCGATGATCAGGCAGCACGAAGGTCAAGTAGTGTTTTGGCCTAATTTGGCGTCGTATCATTACGCAAAGGACACTTTAGAATGGTACAAAAGTCGAGACTTTTGGGCTTTAACCAAAGCAAAGCTTCGAAAATTCATAAAACCATCCAAAACTTTAAAAAATATTGTGGTAAAGTGGTCAAAATGGTGGGAAGTACCACTGTGCAGAAGCTAATGGGTCATGTTCGAGCAAAAGTTATGAGTCTTGGCTATGATTAAATATTTTGATTAAACGAGAGTAAAATATCATTCTTCTTCTTCTTTAGCATTTCAAGCTTATTGCTTTCACAATTAGCTTATTGTTGCTCTCAACTTAGTATTCTAAATGCACTTCCACAGTTATTAATTGAGAGCTTTCGATAACAGGTACCATTTTTGCATTAGTATGATTGTGTGGCAAGTACAATCATACGCTATGCCCAGGGAGTCGAGAAATTTTCCTTAAAGAAAAATTCCTAGACCAGACCGGGAATCGAACCCAGCCGCCTCCAGCATGGTGTTGCTTTGTAGCTGCGCCTTTACCGACTGAGCTAAGGGAGTAAAATATCATATAAAACACAAATACAAATATGAATTGCCAAATAAAATTATTAAAACTATAAAAAACATGACTTTTTTGTTATTTTGAAAGTGTAGTAATACTTTCTGGAACAGTCTACATTTTGTCTAGAGTTGAGAGCGATATAATCGACTTGTTGACCACTGAGGCGCTGGTAAAATTTATTTAAATAACGATATGGTTTTTGCTAATCAAAATTTAATTATTGAGGCGCGAGTGTAACGGTTTGTAATATTCGGATTTGTTATTGATGGTAAACAAACATTGTCACGAGAACAAATCAATTTATTTACTTACCATTCGCTTGACTCAGCGCAGGATGAACATAGGAACACGAGAATAATATGGGAACAGTTCCCCAATATATCAATGGTTTGGGTGGTAAAGAGCAGGATTGTTACCCGATAAGGCACTATTTACTTTGATGTTATTACAAAAATTGCAAATGCATTTTTAATCGTGAAATTATGACAGATCGTAAAATCGCCACGTCACAGTGAATACAATCCATTCCCTCCCGAAATGTGTGATTGTCGGTAGTATTTCCCCGTTTTATATTTTTATTTTTGTGCTTAGACCCCGCAGTTTTGTTAATAAATGGTAGTATTGTGACACCCAGGCATAAATTATTAAGTTAGAGTGTTTTTCCGCTTTGTCGCGAATAAATCGATGATTATTAGTAGGAAGAAGAGTCGAAAAAAAGCTGACGTCAAGGATCATGGATCTCGGTGGCAGTGAAATGGAGTGCCATTTTTACGCTGAAAAACGGTGAATATTTGGTTCAAAAGATTGAAAGTATAAAGTTGCGGTCGTTCGGAATCGATTGGTGATATTTTTCAGTCCGGTTGCAACGTAATAGCAGTGGAAAAGGTGAATTTTAAAAAGTGTACATTCATGGGTCTGCTGTCTGGTCGTTCAAAACGAACGGCATGTATGGCTGCTGCTGCTCGAACCTGAGCTGGCGATTGCTACGTTTGAGGAAGAATATTGACAACGGAAAATCTGAGCAGAAATAAAGGGCCAATGTCTAGAACTAGATTTTAGAAGAAAATACCAAAAACCGTGCCAAAGTGAATTTTGGTTCGGTGTGCAGGCTTAGTTTGTAAATAAATCGGTGCAAGAAGAGTGTATTAGGCACAGATATCATGTTACTAAAGGGTGTCCACGATGAAATTGCCACACTATGAAATTTCTCTAACTTTTTAACCGTTGGGTAGAATTTAATGAAAATTTGGGTGGATTTAGTTCATAGTGCATTATTTACATCCTGCAAGTTTTAAAGTCCTGTGATCAAAACTCGTGGAAATGGACTCGAAAGAACAGCTCGTGCGTGATAAAATCTTGCGCATTCATCACGAGAACAAGGATCTCTCGCATCGTTCCATCGCTAAAACGTTGGGAATCGCGAATTCCACGGTGTCGCGACTGATTAAGCGGTTCGAGGAACGGTTGACCACCGATCGGAAGCCCAGAAGTGAAGGAAAAAGTATTCCGTACAACACCAAAAATCACAACCGCGTAGTTGGGGCCTTCAACCAAAATCCGAACGCCTCCGTTCGGGATGTGGCTAAGAAGCTGCACCTAAGCCGAAGTTTTGTCCAGAAGGCCAAAACTAAGGCTGGGCTTCAAACGTTCAAGGTACAAAAGGCCCCTAATCGCGACGAGAAGCAGAACAAGTCCGCCAAAACCCGTGCCAGGAAGTTGTACCTCAACATGCTGACGAAAGTTGAATGCTGCATCATGGACGACGAAACATATGTGAAGGCCGACTTCAAACAGATCCCCGGCAACCTGTTCTTCACGGCCAAGGATAAGTTCAGCGTTCCAGAGCATGTCTGCACTCAGAAGATGTCCAAATTTGCGAAGAAATTCCTGGTTTGGCAAGCCATCTGCACGTGCGGGAAGCGGAGTGCACCTTTCGTGACCCAGGAGACGATGAACGGACAGGTGTACATAAAAGAGTGCCTCCAGAAGCGGCTGCTTCCTCTCCTGAAGGCCCACAACGTCCCAACAATCTTCTGGCCGGATTTGGCCTCATGCTGCACTACTCCAAGGACGTGCAGAAGTGGTATGCGGACAATAAGGTCAATTTCGTGCCGAAAATGTTCAACCCTCCCAACACTCCGGAGCTCCGCCCCATCGAGAAGTACTGGGCGATTATGAAGCAGGACCTTCTTAAACGACCTAAGGTAGTGAAGACAGTCGAGGAACTGAAGAAAGTATGGGTTTACATGCAAAAAACGGTTGATTCACAGGTTGTGCAGAATCTTATGGTCGGGGTTAAGGCCAAGGTGCGGGCATTTGCGTATGGACCGTAAATAAAATACGAGTAAAATGGTAAAATGAAGTTTAATAGTTATTTCTCAATCCCTGAAAATTTGATGGCAAATCGGATGAAAACTCGAATTTTGCGAATCAATTTTGTGTGTGGCAATTTCATCGTGGACACCCTTTACCGGATGGTTTGAACACGTCGGTGACGGCCATCTTGATGTGCACGAGTGCTGACTGCAGCAGCTGCAGGTCCAGCTGGACTTGGACGAGATCTTGGACATCGAGGAGAGCTGTTTTGCAAAGCAACAAATAATTTATTTCTACCAAATTTTGAAGACAATATCCAATATCCTGTTTTATTTTATTTTGTCTATTTTGTTTTGTTGCTTTTTTCATTATGCTTTTCAGTCACATTGGAGCGGCCATTGCTTTTGGCGGAAAGTGCTACATACTTTCAGCGTATCGTTAACCAAAACGAACCCTGCTGTTAACCTTTCCCCAACTATCCAACATCCCAGTGGTTTCTCGTAGAAGTGCAGAGGATTTTTCGACTTCCCCCAAAGCAAGTATCATGTCAACACACTCCTTCCTATTCCCTACTTGACCAGCATTCGGGCACGGTCGGAGCCGGTATTGCTTTATAATGGGTCATCAGTTTTTACACATTGAAGATGTATGTTAGTCCCAAACATCATCTGTTGGATATTTGTGTAAATAACGTTGATCTGGCAATAACGGTATTGCATCCGTGGGCGGTCAATCATGCTCATGCATTCTCACTCATTTATGTGTTTTTAAGTTACATTAGCCTTAGATTGTAGTTAGTTTAACCTGTATGTTTACCTTAAGTTTTATTTTTATCTGTGTTTGTGTGTTTTTTTTTCTTTCTCAAAAATATTCAAGTCAAAAGAAGCCAAAAGTTGTATAGTTTTAAGTTTTTTGACAATTAAGAATTAAAAAAAAAATTCTATGTAAACCACACTTCAAATTCCAGCCCACCATCCCATCTTTTCAGTTGTTATTCTTCTAACCTCGAGACGGCCGCGAGTAATCGGTTCTATCCCCTTAAGATAATTGATGTATACAATAATGAAAACTTGGCTCTGTAAAGTTACTTTGATTGAGCCTGTACAAATAAATGATCTTAAAAAAAATTCGTTAAATAAAAATAAAAGTACAGTCCACTTAGTTGAAAATTGAATTCATCAATAGTGGATTCATGAGTAAATCAAACTATCTGTTATCGAAGAAATCACAGCAAGCTTTTGGCACTATTGAATATGAACGGTCTTGTGTAAGATATTGTGATATACTGTAAGGTATGCCAAACCAACTCGATTTTTATTGATCCATCGAAAATATGGCAATTTAAGAACATCCATGTCTTTCAAGTCGATATCCGAGCTTAGTATCCTAGGGATCCCGAACTACTTTGTATAACTTTATAACCTGCTAAAATGTGCACCCCTCTTATTATTAACGATTTTCCCACGATCTAGATCATAAATTTAGCCCGCATGCGATACTGCCAACCTGCAATAACTTGAAACAGACGCGCCCTACTAAGAAGTGCATTGTTTTAAGTGCTGCAAAAAATATCAAAATTGCTCTCCAATCAAATGGTAACAGGGGGTTAATTAAACCGTTTATGTACACCAGCGCAGTGCTTACCAACCACAATGAGTGCAGTGAAACGTGCCAATTCTTCTATGTACGAATTATAAGCACACCATCATTTATCCAACCGCGCTTCGACGTCGTCGGCGTCGTCGTCGCCACCGTCGTTCTAAGAACAACAACAATAGATAGTTAACATCAATTCGGCTTCGTATGGCACTCTTCGCAAACAGTAGTTCGCAGTTTATAGTCCACGCTTCAAGAAGTACACTCTAATAAACGTCAATCGATGTGTTCTGCAGTTGCAAATTGATGTAAATGGATTGATTACGCTTCCCACCCGCTCTTTCCGTACTCACTTTATAAACCACATGTGTACCCCTCAAGGTCGCAACTGCAACCATGCTGCCAAGCTTTAATTAACTACATATACTCTAAACACTTGCAGTTTTCTATACACTTGCATAAATTCTCGCTCATTCCTTCACCCTTTCATTTGAACAATGGGAAATTAACGTCAAACAACCAACCCAACCAAACACCGGATTCCCAGTAGCCAACCTACCTCATACATTTCGATCTTCATCTTTCCGATGGGGCCGATTTCGGTCCGTGAATTCGCTTCCAAATCGATTTCCTGTGACACCAGACGTCCTTTGAATCGCCTTCCAACGGTAGTCCACTCTTCCGTTTCACTATCCGTGGAAGCAGCACTATTTTCGTCGCCGTTGTTGTCGTCCTCTCTTTGCGATAATCTTTGATACTGAACGGCAACCGTACCGGCGGAGTTTTTGCTCATATTTTACACTTGGCGCTTCACTCTTCTCGGCAAACAATGACGCGACGACCGGTGGCTCATGTTTCAACCTGGGGAGATTTATGTTCGATTTGAACTTGCTTTCGGCGTGCGTAAGAAGGCGAGGCATGGAAACAACGGAAAGGTCAGCACAGAATTATGATTTTGATTGATTTTGGCGCGCGATAACTTGTCAGCTACGGCAGTTCACATTGCAGTAACGAAAAGTGGCTAAGACCAGCTGTAGGCAGTGATGATCGTCAGAAATGTGTTGTTTCATCTCAGTGTACTTGATACATACATTGTATTAGCTTGAACAACAGCGGGAAGAAAATAATGTAATTAAGGCGCCGTACGTTGAAATAGGTCAGATTGGGGTTGTCCGTCCGGTAACAATGATTGATGGATTTGGGAAAAGGCCTGATACGGATACAGTTTAATTGATCACAGTGAAAGAGCCGAAGTTCTTCCTCGAAGTGAAGATTGTGGGTAATACCGAGGAAGGAAATTAGATTTTACTAAAATTGGGACTTTCCTCAAAATAGCACATGCACAATGTTACATCTTCGTGGCACTCTATGATGCCTTGTCAAAACGAAAGTTATCTATTATAGTGGAACCAGTTTGAAAATGGAAGTGAAATTTCCGATCGCAAACAAGTCTTCAACGTTGTTACATCAAAATGTGTAGCTCAAGTTCAATACCAACCACCGAGAATTGTGTAAGAACTGTTTACTCCATGAGTCCATGTCTAAGACTACCGATTCAAGTGAGTCAAGCTATCGTGTGGCAATATTACATAAAGCTTAATATAGAAAAGTTATGTAGGCAGTGACTACTGGTTCGATTACTTAATGTAAAAGTCACTTAAAAGTTATGAAATAGAATTTTACTTTTTTGGGCGACAATTGAACCGCAAATATTTTGGCGCTCATCCACTAATGGGGTTCCAGTAAGTAGTCATCACCTTAAGTAAAACGACACTAAAATACATAAGTGTAACCTACGATTATAAAATACATAAGGCAAACAGAAAAAATTTTAGTCAAATAATTCACTACCAAATGACTAAACGACTCAACTTGACCCTCTCCGAGTTGGATAACACTTTGCAAATAGTTTCGGTTTAAGCAATCATGTTTTTCACTTGGTTAAAAATATTGTTTTGGCTCAAGACTAATTTTTCAAAAACGCCCTGCCCTTCGGTTCAGAAAGGGGTATAGGCGCGTTCGGCCGAGTTGGTCGTGGCAGATTTCATGTGTGAAAAGGCTGCCACATCAACGTTCAAACGTGCCTGCATCAAATGAACAGCTTGTAATGAACACTTGAAGATGCGATGGGGGATCATCGCCCTGATATTCCCAAATGTAACACGTAGTAAATTTTTTCTTGTTTTCTATGAATAAACGTGATGGAATGGAGTAAACCAGTGGAAACTCATCGGGAATGATCTCTCATATGCATCCATCGAACCATTCTGAACGGCCGTTGTGAGAATATCACCATGAAAATCTCACTCGCGCATAGCATGTTACCAATAACTAATACTCTCCTTTCTTCCTCCTATTCTCTTCCCTATCCTATGACCGCGAGCAATACCATATGACATCATACATAGGCCATAGACCAACATAAGCCTTTGCCTCTCTTCAAAAGCAGAAAAACCAAGACGACAATAAGTAAAGAACGGTAACCCTAACCAATTTTACTTTCTGCCAAATTTTCTAACAGAAGGTAAATAATCACATGACCACTTCGGAATATACTAAATACCCATGACATAATATGTAACGGGGAAAGGGAGGGACCATCAGGGCACCTAAAAGAAACGATTTAGATAGGGAGCATGGGACTGCTTCCTCTCTATTGTTAACATTTCGCGAAACGAGGGCGGGCTCTTCGATCCCATCTATTGGGTTTATTCTGTCAATCGAGGGCTCAATTCTAAAGGGTGTATTCGATAAAAATGGCACACAGAAAATCTTCTGTGACTTTTGAATCGTATGAGTAAAAAACCTAGAAATTTGAGTAGATCTTATCCATAGTGTATTGTTTACATCTGCCAAGTTTCATAGTTATACATTCAGTAGTTCCAGTCATGTCGTCGAAACAAGAAATTGTCCGTGAGAAAATTTTGTGCACTCACAATCAAAATCCAGGGGCGTCCCACCGGTGGATTGCTAAAAGGCTTGGAATTGCAAATACAACTGTGTCTCGTGTAATAAGAACCTTCAAGGAGCGTCTGAGTGTCCAAAGGAAGGAAGGGAGTGGTCGTAAAAGTGGTCCAATGGACAGTAAAATGGCCAGGAAAGTCGTACAACAATTCAAGAACCGTCCAAACATGTCAATTCGAGATGTCGCTAAAAAGTCTAAGGTGTCAGTCGGTTTTGTGCAGAAAACCATGAAGCGTGCTGGGTTACATGTTTACAAAATTCAAAAAGCCCCAAACCGGAATGAAAAACAAAACATCACTGCGAAAACCCGCGCCCGGAAACTTTACACGAAGCTGCTCACCAAATCCGGTTGCATCGTGATGGATGACGAAACATACGTCAAGGCCGACTTCCGTCAACTTCCTGGGCAAGAATATTTCGTTGCCAAGTCGAAGTTCAATGTCCGGAGGATGTTCGAAAGAAGAAACTATCGAAATTTGCAAAGAAGTTTCTAATCTGGCGGGCGATTTGCGGATGTGGTGAAATAAGTGCTCCCTTCATCACTTCCGGAACAATAAACGGTGCGATTTACACGGAAGAGTGCCTTAAGAAGCGTCTCTTGCCATTCATTAAGAAGCACAAAGGATCAACTCTGTTTTGGCCTGATCTAGCATCCTGCCACTACGCTCGAAACGTATTGGAGTGGTACCGAACCAACGGAGTCAATTTTGTGCCAAAGGATATGAACCCACCAAATTCACCGGAACTTCGTCCAATTGAAAAATTCTGAGCAATTATGAAAACGGAACTTCGCAAACATCCCAAAACTATAAAAACAGAGCTAGAATTGAAGAAAATTTGGGTAAAAACAACAAAAATACTGGGAAAATCGGTTGTACAAAATTTGATGGGTGGAGTGAAAAGGAAGGTGCGGGAATTCGGGGTGGGAGACGAAATTGAATAAAAAAAAACAAATGTTGTAAACTCATTAGTAGTTCTTCATTCCCTGAAAATTTCAATAAAATCCGATAATCAGTTTAATTTTGATGAGTATATATGTGTGTGCCATTTTTATCGAATACAACCTTTATTCTGTCAATCGAGGGCTCGTATTTAGTGCAGTGGGTGTGATCATGCTTTTGGAAGTAGATTCTCTTCCCTATATTCTCGGGTTTTGCGAAAGTGTTTCTGTTTACGGGTCCGTCCAAACGATTTTGGCCCTTCATACAGGTGCTTGATGATCAAAAATAAATTCTTATCAAATCATTTTTCAGATTATTCCACTGCTATGGAAAGTGTCCTTGCTACAATAGATGGCAGTATCTCATCATCATCATCATCATCATCATCATAATCAAGACTAATTTTTGCATCGGGTGATAGAAGAATGTTATATTTACTAAACACGCAATAAAAATTATATTCCCAAATTCAGAAAAGGTTTATAATTCCTACCACAAAATGCACCATAATTTTAGGGTGTCCCAGTATGTATAAGCAAAATTTCTACACGAAACCGGATAAGACAGCTGGGTTTCACTGTGTGTCTTGCTTACATTCTGAAAGCAAGTTTGCGTGTTGGAATTAGAAATGCGAAGCATTTCACCCGAAAAGCGTTAAAAGATTGTACAAAAATGGTCCCAATATTTCCCTATGTCAACTGGCGAAACTGGAAAGTGCGAATTTCTGATCTATCTGGAAGTTTGATGAGGATTGTAGCTTTGCGGAAAAGCTTTGGTGAGGATTGTAGTTTTGCAAAAATGCGTTTCTTGGCATATACAGTCGGGTACTGATCTTTACAGTTGATTAGGACCGTAAAAATCGAAACCGTAAAGATCGATAACCGCAGCTTATGGGATTTTCACAAATTGGGGGAAATGATGTCTATCTCGGTTGTTTCAAGTGATACTGTCAGGCTGCACAACCATGTTACTCCGATGCTAATTTGATTCAAATAATTTTACCCAGGTCATTGCATTTCTCATTCACACACACACTTATGTAACATTCACACAACACACTCTGCTATGTATCGAGAATAGAAATAAAAGTCAGTATAGTAGTCGTCACTCAAAGGAGACACTCGCTCTCTTTATTTGCTCCGCGAATCACACTGCCCTGCAACAGGTTATGGGCGCAGCAGAGAAAAAAAGTGACGCCATCTTAGCAAACAAGTTTTTTCGTTTCGGTCGCGGTAAAAATCTTCGCGAAACCGTAGTCGATAATCGCGAAAAGTGATGGAGGGAAATCGATTTACCCTACAAAAGCTGAATAACAGCTACTATCCGACCTGACGCTTCAAAATCGAGTGCTGCCGGGAGTGAAGCCGGAAGCGACGGCTCACCCAGACCGGTTGAGCCGTCGCTTCCGGCTTCACTCCATGCAAGAGATGCAAAGGCAAGAATCACAATCGGGCTGCTGGTCGAAGATAACCAGCGCGCACTGATCCGCGGATCGACAACGGCGAAAGCAGTTTGGACAGCTCGAAAATCACCATAAGTAGATCAGCCAAACCTCAAAAGTGTCGCTCCTGAAACGAATTTGCGACAAACGGTTCGCTGACTGTGAAGACATGGCAGAATTTCTCTTCAAGATGGAGAATTTATCTGCCCGCCTGTCCAATCGATCCACCTTGCTCGTTGTGCGCCTCTTCTTCCTGTGCCTGTCGAATCGTTTTCGAGAAATATATAGAAAAGCGAAGGCGATTGGCGGAATGCAACAATGGGCCGAAAAGAATGGATACAAATTCTGTGTACAGCTGAGGTCACCGCGGCCTTCGCCTGATTGTCCGAATTGAAATAATGCATAAACAAGTTAGAGACTGATATTCACACAAACGTCACGTAGTGAGTGAATTTCGAACTTATAAGACTATCACATAGAAGAATTGAGCCACTAGCACTAGTTGGCTGAAGAAAGCAAAGCCCTAACTAGTGAAGGTTTCTAGATGTAGCATACTTTAATTAGCATACCTGCACACTAGTGTCACGTAGTAAATAAATTCCGAACTTATGTGACTACCAACCGGAAGGGCTTGGTCACAAGCACAAAATTGTTGAAAAAAGCAATGTTTTAACTGATAAGACACTCTAGATATAGCATAATTAGATTGAAACCTCTATGCACACGTAGCGCGACAAATTTGCCCACAATTCGAAAGGGGTTGGCCACTAACACAAGTTTGCTGAAAAAAGCAGTGTCCTAATTAGTAGGGCTCACGAGATATAGCATAATATATCTGCATTGCTGATATGCACACTAGCGCTACAAACACATGGAACTACCACCCGGAAGGGCTTGGCCACTACCACAAGTTTGCTGAATAAAACATTGTGCTAACTAGTAGGGATCTCGAGATATAGCAATCACAAACTGGAAGGTTATATGCACACTAGCGCCATGTAGTGACCGAATTCCGAACTTGTGTTACCACCTCTAGGAAGAGCTTGGTCACCAGGACAAGTTTACTGAAGACTGATATGTCAGAACTGGTGAGGCTCTCGAGATACCCTAGGTGGCACCAATTACCCATTATTCCAACGGGTCAAAGCACTCATATTTATTAACTCGATAGTAAAACGCCTCTAGCGGTGAAATTTCCAATTAAACTGGCACCCAATGACATAGATTTGGTGGTCCAACCACGTACAACCATTCTGCTGAAGACTGTAGATGTTTATCACTCGAAACAACTGAGATAGACCTCATTTTCCCCGAAATGAGGTCTATCCGAAAATCCCGACTGTAATCAAACTCCGATGTCACACTCATCAACTAATACTGTGCACCACCTCACATATTTTTGAAGAAAATTGGAGTGATGCATTTTTGCCCACAACTAATGTTACACTTTGTTTCTCCAAGTTGCATAGCGAAAAATTGAAACAAAATCATGAAAAATTGCAGTACAGTCGCAGTCTTTCTACAATCAATTCTTTTATATTGGGTTTTAATTCATCGTCAAAATCAAAATATTATTCTCCCTGTGAATGTGAAAAATTTACTCAAACTTACTGATTCTAAATTATCATTTTTAGAAAACATTGAGGAGCATAACTTTTCTGAGATATCATTCAAACAATGGATGCAGACAGTGATAGATGTAATTTATCCACTCATCCTACCTAAAAAGCGGTCATCCGTCAATATCGGTCACAATCGTATTGACGTTTTAATCAGAGGACTGAAGAGAGCGTTAGTTCTTGAAGCCAGCTACTTTTGGTGTGGCGCTAGTGACGATTTGAACATTTTAAGCTTGGTTCACAATGGATTATATATTTTTTTACAATATTTCTTCTACCAAACTACTAGTAACAGTAATCAAGGTAATACATTATAATACCTGGCTGATAAACAATGAAAAAATTCTGTCGTTTTAATAACCACTACCATAAGTACAACATCGATTTTTTTCTCGAATCAAATTAACGTCAAACACGACAACTACCGCCGCGAATATTGTGTTTGCTGCATAAAGCCTTCGAGAAAATCGAGCTGTAAAATTAGCACCACACGCAGCACCAAGTTTTCGGCTTCACGATTGTTGTTCGTGGATGACAGCCGCTTCACTCCTGTGGTTTTAATGTTATGTTTTTCGAACTGTCGAACTGTATTTTCGTTTCTCTTATAAATTATTATGACTTCCACTAGATCCACAAAAATGTCATGAAGATCTTTTTTCGGAAGGTCATTAGAGTAAGTTATCAACAAATAGAATCAAGGGAAGTATTCAGACTAACTCAAAACTTTCATAGAACCTTAATTTCCCTAGATTTAACAAAATTTATAAAGGAAATAATAAAGGAATTCAGATTGTTTTCGCTATTTCAAATTTTAATAGATAGCTCTCAACAAAAATGTTATATTTTAATTTGTTTGAGTTTCAAGCTTACTGCTTGTCACAATCAACTTTGAGTCGATAATTATTGCTGTCAAAGTTACGTCATATTTTTCATTCTTAACCGAAATTAGCCAAACTTTGCTAAGTTTTTCTTTAGAGTATATTGTTTTCATCCACTTCGTTCCGCAGTTGTCCAGTTAGATTCCGATCGAGATGGAAGTAAATCAGCAAACCGTTCTCGAAAGGATTTTGTTCACCCACAAGGATGCGCACCACTCTCTGAGAGCACTTATGAATATACATCATTCGACCGTCTCGAGGGTCCTCCAAAGTTTGCAGGAACGGATTACAGTGAACCACAAGACAGGAGCTGAACGAAAGCTGGAAACAATGTGCAAAACAAAAACCGATAGAGCCCTAATAGCTCATTTTAAGCGGACTCCGAACATTTCGACGCTGAACGTGCCCTAAAAAGTTGCTTTTTCACCAAGTTTCGTCCGGAAGGCAGAGCTACGCAAGTTGCCCGGCAACTCTACGTCTACATGAAGGTTTTAGCGAAAAACCGGTGCTGTGTCATTGCACTGAAAATTTATTTTCGTAAATTAGCATTTATTCGTTTCGTAGACAGGTGTTTTGTACATAGATCAAATGTTTCGTAAATTGTATGAAACATTCATATTGCTTGCCATTTAACAAAATACTATCATTACACCTTTTGTGTACAATGCACAAAATGAATTTCGTGAAGACCAGCGAATCGTTGCTTCTCTTCACACTTGTTTTCACTATTAATCGCACCAGCGAAGCACGGAAAGAGCACTGTCGCGTCCTCGCACAAGCGTACGCGATAGTGATCGCAGGCGAGAGGACGTGGGCGAAGATAAATGAGAGCACGTAAGAGCGGTCGTTTAAAAGAGAGAGTGATTCACTCACTCCAAGGCAACCCATCACAGGCGCACACTTTCACTCTGTCTATTTACCAGCGAGTAGGAGAGCACTTGGCTTTATCTGCGGTGAGTTATGGTTGTATCCTCTGTGAAAGTATAAATTTCACGCGTTGGCGTAATATTAGTGCGAAATGCTATCTCTGCTGCTGGGATCGGCGGGAATCATTAATTTATCGCAAAATGGAAATTTAAGCGCTTCCGAAGGTTATAACCACATGCACTTTAATCAAATAACATCTCACGAGTCTCAATACTCAATAACAGCTCTTCCTAAAAATATAGAATCGAACCCCAAATGAGAAAAAATGAAAAATAAAACGCTGAACATTTCCTCGTGTTTAGATTTTTTTTTTCAATTATATTTTGAGCCGATAAAGTCAGTCGTTCATGCAACCAATAGAGAGACGTTTTTTTATTGGTAACAAATTACTCGTAGCTCTTTGTATTGTTTTCATACAATGAACGAATGTTCTCTCTGTGTCAACATATGCTTCGTGCTTTTGACAGTTGCGCGTGTGACATTAATTACGAAGTTAGCTTAAAAAAACAGTAGTCCTACCTTCGATTACTTAATATTAACGAAAATTAATTTTCAGTGTGATTATGAGACCTACATCAAAGCAGATTTTAAGCCATTTGCCAGGACAAAAATGTTTGGTAGGCCAAACATATTTGTCTTGGCGACAACCATTCGTGACCAAAGGCACCATCAATGATAAAATTTTCAAAAAAGAGTGCCTCGTATAAAGCACGTTTTAGCTACATGCCACAACTCTGAAACCGTGCAGGCATGGCATGTGGCAAATTATTGTGGATTATGCACCAAAAGACTCCGTCCGATCTAGACCTGAGAAAATAGGAAAAACGTACCAGAAACGACTGTACAGGCTATGATGGAGGGCGTCAACCGCAAATGTCGAGCATTTTACTCAAACTCATCCTTAAATTTTAACTAATGATGTAAGCTGAAATACATACTTACACTGAACTAGTGGATCAGGGTACTAATTTAGTTTAATTCCGATAACTATAGAGCTTAGTGCGCTTAGTGTGCTTAATGAGCTTAGTGTGCTTAGTGAGCTTAGTGTGCTTAATGTAGACAGTTATTAATTGAGAGTTTCCGTTGCTAGGTACCATTTTAGTATCAGGGTGATTGTTCAGAAAGTACAATCATATCTTTTGTCCCGGCAGTACAGAAATTTTCATTTACGAAATATTCCTAGTTCAGGCTGGGAAGATCCCCAGACCCAGACACCTGCAACATTCAGTTGCTTTATAGCTGCACCTTTTTCGACTGACGTAAGCAAGGACGCAGGACCCCAAAAATGTTTAACGTGAAAGCTGAAACACAACTCATAATGATCTTCTTTAACGAGGAATCGAGGAATATCAGGTTTAATGATTAATTTTTGTAGTTGAATTGTAGAACAAGAATCGCAAAAGATCCCCGGTCACTGAATATAACACTTAAGGCTTTGTGCACAAATTACGTAACGCAAAAAACCGGGATTTTGGACCCCCTCTCCCCCCTATGTAACAATAAGTAACGCGAGACCAGACTCCCCCCTTTAATTACGTAACGCTTACGGACCCCCCCCCCCCTCTTATTTCTCAATTGTGATAAAATCATCACAAAAACTGTTATTGTTGTTGTTTTTATGTTTAATTCTGATATACTTGAAATTAGTAAAGATTGCAAACATCATTCAATTAATTTCATTTGAGTGTCTTAAAGCTAATATAAAGATTACGAAAAACATTGCACCCATTGTACTGCATTTATTCAGGTTAATGGATGTTCTTAAAACTGTTACAAACATTAGTTCAACAAGTTTTTTTCAAATGTCTTTAAATTATTTAAAGTATCACAAAAAAGTGTTATTATTATTACTTAAATCAACAGTATTTTATGCACTGCATAATTGACCTATTGCAATTAATATAACCTAATTATTATTAATATATTTTTTTATATAGGTACTTTTCAGAGTTTTAAAGGCGAATGAAGGCGAGCTATGTACGACTTATTCATGACGACAGAAACATAGAACAACAGGCGCAGCAACAAGTTCATTTGATTTTGAACTTTTGAACAGAGGAATATTGGGTGATTGAACGCAATGATTAGAATCAACATTTCTTGTGTATTAAATCAAACCACACATTGTTTTAGTTCAATGCAATCATATATTTGAAACAATAAAATGTATCGAATCCAATATTGTTAGTCAAGTAATATTTTCAACAGAAATCATTATTTATTCAGCAAAATAATTTGGTAGAACCAACAATCAACAAAAAATTCAACAACATTTCTTAATATTTCAATGGTTCTAATATATAAAAAAACTTTTTTTTCAATTCAACCGGTTTGGTCGAATCAATGCAGAGGTACATTGTTTCCAAAAAGCTTATTTTTTTTATACAACAGTAAATGCTTTTTGTTTTCAATAGAAACCTCCTTTGCAGCGCTTTTAGAAACAAAATAAAATTGTTGCTGGTTCAAAAACTCAATCGGTGTTGTTTGAATAAATAAATATTATGGGTAAGCCGTGAGTCAACAATAAAATTTGTTGAATCTATACAGAACAATATATTTCTCAGCGTATAGGTGTACGATTTATAGAAAATTGCGCCAAATCGTGATGCAAATCGTCATACGATACCTTTCGTTTAGTAGATCACATTTAAATAGCACACTGAAAATTAATTTTCGTTTATATTACGATCGAAGGTAGGACTAACAAATCTATTCGATGTTTTCTGCAACGAAACTGATTTGTACTTTCTACGAAGCTTTCTTCGTATCAAAAGCCACACGCGCAACTATCAAAAGCACAAAGCATTTGTTGACACAAAAAGAACATTCGTTCATTCTACGAAAACAATACAAATAGCTACGAGTAATTTGTTACCAATAAAAAATAATCGGCTCTTAAGTGGTTGCATGAACGACTGACACTTCTACTTTATCGGCTCAAAATATATCTATATGAAAGGCAACCACGAGGAAATATTCTGCTCTTCACGAAATAATTTTTGTGCATTGTACAAAAAAGGTGTAATGTAGCGTTTTGGCTCAGTTTCGAATTTTTTTTCATTTCAATAGATTGAAACTTTTAATTTGACGTATTGAAAGTGGGGTTTTCCCAAAATTTTGGAACATAGTTCTTAACTAGTATAAATTAACCCATTTCTACTTGACGTAGAAGGAGATGTTCGCTCATCACCATGAGTCACCAAGAGTGGACAGTAATGTTTGCTAGAATGAAAGATATGAAGAGAAAGTGTTGAAAGTCAATGTATGGTAGGTTGGAAATAGCATAGAAGTATTTAAAATTGAGCGAACGGGCATGGGAAAAGTAGTACTCGAACCAAAGACGTTACTGTTGCCTAACATCCCACTGCGGGGTAGGTCAAGGCACGGATGAATCCGCCACCTCAACAGGCTTCCCATGAAACATTGCTGGTTTTATCATGGTTTTATAGCATTCTCGAAGTCTAATTCATGCTCTTCAGAACCCTTATAAAACCAAAATTGTTGCTTGGGTTTTCTACTTGCAACTTGTTACTTTGCTTGGTACACAGGAAAATTAATTGATGCAAATTGGTTATTCACTTTTAATTTTTTTTTTTTTCAAATTGGTTATTTTGTTACGTAACGATTTGAAAACCCCCCCCTCCCCCATATGTCACAATAAGTAACGGTTGTTCAACCCTCCAACCTCCCCCCCATTCGTGCGTTACGTAATTTGTGCACAAAGCCTAAGAACAAACTACAGTGCAAGATAAATAAAAAAAATCCTAAATTTTGAAAATATTACATTTATAAAGAATCATCAATTACAGTAAGTTATCATCGATTATCGTTGATATGATGAGAAACATTTCTAAGAGAATCGAACATATGTTTTCACAATGGTAATGATTGGCAGGCAACCACAACACCAAGTCATTAATCATTGGCACGAACAACTAAGATACACATAGAAAGTTTTTCTTGCTTCTGTTAGTGCCATGCTAGAAACTGCGATAACATTCTTTGAATCGGTGCGAAAAATTCATTCAACTATAGCGCTGTAAAAAAAAAACCCCAATGATCTTGATTGGTGTAAAAAGCAACACAAACAGGCAAATCGATGACCATCCCTAATGAATTCTCACGCTTCAGTAGCTGCCAATCTATAGAGAAGGCACGCCGCACGGATGACTAGATGCGGTATAGCTTCGCACATAATCGCACCCAAGTGAGTAAACAAAACATTTCAACCAACTCCGTCGCGACGGATCAATTTCGCCGTGTCGTTTAGATCGTCGTATGCGGTCAAGACGTTTTGTCGTACACAGCGAAACATTTCATAGAAACTATGAAAGAAATACCGCAGAGCGCATCAAAATACGAATGAAAGAACTAAACAAACGCATACAAATATAATTGGTAATATTACACCGATGCACTTTATTCCGTCTATTTTGCGTACATTCGCTGTACGAACAATATTGCAGACTACTCCGCATTTTCGACATGGTTGATGAGCATCTACTTGAACGCGAATAATTTTTATTTTTTGCTGTGTAGTATCGCTAAGCAAGTTCGCTCTCCACCCTCATACTCACTCAGTTGGGAACAACCACCCAACCGCGTGGTTACTCTAGGTTAGTAGTGAGCCGGAGAAACCAAGTAGGCAAGGGCCTACAGCGGAATGTTTACATTTCGTTCCGTACGTCCGAAACAACTGTGCACATTCATCAAAGCCGCTTCGCTCGACAGACTCTCCTGGTCAATAATAACAATAACAGCAATGGGAAGCACATCGATACTGGGATGTATAACTAGTATCGAGCGATAAGAAAAGAACATCATACTCGTGTTTATGTATTGGCTGCGAAGGAAAGAACAGAGAAAAGGAAAGGAACGCGTTCAGCAGAATTTGCATTGACATCAAAGGAGATCCGAATGCACAGCACTTGTTTATCACGGGCACGTTGTTCCGTTGAGTAGGATGCATTGTACTGTGCAGCGGAAAAAACTAATTAGTCAGGACTTGCGTCTCGAAGCTGAACTTCGGCCTCAGTGTCGTAGTGCTGTGGGACTAGACTGGTTCCAGTGGCGAATGAAATATAGGTATCAGAATATCAGAAGTGTTTTAAAAGACATGAGGCTCTCATGCCTTGCTACGTCGGAATTGGGTTGAAAAGGATAACGTAACGATATTGAATCAACTACAAGTTTACTGCCTTGCAGCCACGGAAACCTTTTAATTTTCGTGATTAAGATCACAGCATCTTAACCAATGCACCAGTCTAATCCTGATATTTGTCGTGCCCCATGGAGCAAAAGCAAATGTGAGTAACTGACTACATAAAAACATATCTCCGATGAGAAATTAGTGATTAACCGCACTTGCCGTGGTTCACTGTCCTGTCTGCCTTTGTCGTTAAGTTTGAGTATTCCATGCATATAAGGACTTGGCCGTTCCTGTGCCTTCCTTTGTGTTTCCGCCTTTCTCGCATGACCGATAACAATTTTTCTATCATAAACCAAACAACTAAGCTAGTCACCGCCTTCTCGAAGCCCTTAAGCAAACTTATTCAAGGTATGACACTATATTCCATTTGCATTGATTACACAATTGGTAGAAACCGAAACTAACTGAATGAATCTCCCGCAAGCGCCACGTTCATTTCACCAACAAACACCGCACTGTGGATCCCCTCGGCAGAAAGTTCGCTAGCGAGTGGTTGGAAGAGATGCGATCATCTGGCATTTGCCATTAGTCGCGAAACGCGAGACTTTGCGAGATGCTGTTACCACTACACCGAAATAGTGAGTACATTATGTTTAGTGTGTTGATATTTTCCCATTCACGTTTTTCGGCACCTTAATTTCACCTCACTTCACACAGCTGCAGCCAAGCCTTGATCTTTTGCTTTGCACAGCCGCTATGCACGATCACGTAATTCAATTTCCCAGCATCAACATCTGAATTGCGTCACGATCGTGAAAATTGTAATGACCGGGCTGCAACTGTTGCAATCGAATTTTCACCTATTTCTGATTGAATTAAACCTACTTTGAAGGAAAATTTATTCGCGCGACGTGTCTGGAGCTGATCTGACGAGAAACTGTCTATAGGTTCGAGAGGAAGCTTGAAACGAGCACGCTTGATTCAAGCCGGCCAGAGCGCGGTCGGGGAGACGTGCACGTTGTTCTGTCGGTACTGTTGTTATTTCATTTGCAGTGAGTTCACAATGGTCCAGACGGAAACTGGTTTCAGATTCGTGTAGGGTGGGCTGGCTGGCGTTTGTGAGGTAAAAGTGAAAAAAACGCTTCCTCTAGAATATTGTTCCCGTTGGAATGGTTCAGTGGAAAGATGAGAGTCATAGAGATTGTAGGGTAACTGGTGGTAAAATGCACCCCTCAATAAAGGGATCGATTGCATCCACTGATTGATCAAAAATATTCTCTTTATTTCAGTAGGCTCATTAGTCTAAGCTGTTTTCTATATGTTATTAGGAAGATCTCACGGAAATATGAGTTTATTACTGAAAAATATTTTACATAAAATATTATCCAAAATAGTGTTTTTCGAAACATGTGGGTAAAATGGCACGAGATAAAAAGGGTGTCCCACATCAAATTGCATCACGTAAAAAACGATGTAGAAAATAAATAAGAAAAAAGAAATTTAATTTTAAGACCTTCATCCGAATATTTTTCTTCGGCGGACATGATGAGCTCGAAAGCGAACTGAAAACTAGTAGGTTGCTGTTTGAATATGTTTGTATAGTTGCTTCAAGCATAAACACTGGTTGAAATTATAACATTTTTATTTTGATTCAACTCTATGACAGATGTGTAAAAAAGATGACTCTTTTAACTTTGAAGTATGGTTGATTCAATTCAAAAATGACTTTGAACTAAACATATTTTGTGGTTGAAAAAAAAATGTGTTCATTATAGGTATCAACTATCGAGATTGTTATTTCCATCCCGTCATTTTTTTCCGTGTATGCTGTTTTTACGCGAGATGTGGGAACTAAATGCATATTTCGAAAAATGAATTTTTATGATGCTGGAGAACTGAGAATAATTTATGAAAAGGCCTTATTTTCTGCTGGAAATATACTGCAACATCAAAACATGTTTATTTTGACAAATAGTTGAGATTTTAAAAATGCTTTAAAAGTTGACCTTAAAGACACTTTTTTCAGATCTCTCCACCCTGAAGTTTTCTCCAAAACTGACGTTGGAACTTAAAGTTTTTACATACGATGTATAAAGTATACAATAAGAAACAAAATATGCATATGTTACACGAAAATTTTTAAAATACTGTTCAAACCATCTTTTGAACCGTTCATCCAATCGTCTTGCTGTCAAAAAGAGAGTTGGAAACTTAACAAACATTTTGAAAAACATTTTTGTGGTTACTCGAGAAACGCGAATAATTTATGAAAAAGTCGAATTTTCGCATATGATAATATTAAATTGGACATATGATAATATTATATCAGAATTATCAGGAGCTTAAATTTTTTTAATACCTCAAGAATCAGATTATATCATCACAATACGTTTATTTTTTCAAACATTAAAATTTAAAAAACACACCAAAAGTTGATGTTCTAGAAACTTTTTTGCCTGACATTTTTCCATCCTGAAATTTTCGATATAATTTGCGTTATAACTTCAAGTTTTCACAGTCAAAAAATAAAATAAACAAATCGTTTTTTGAGTTAAATATCTCATTTTAATGTAATTTTTTTTTCTATTTTATTTTCAGTGCATATTTTTTTCACAAAATAGGGGCACAACTTGTTTTTAGGGTTGTACAAAATGCAACCTAAAACTTTCGAGCTACAAATTATTAATTGAAGTGCTATTCAAAATGCTTACGCCCTTTTTAAAACTGACCCTTGAGTGCAACAATTTTTTGCATTTTTTTTGTAAAACGTGTGTGCAAATTTTCAATTAAGGGGACCCTCCCCTGGATTTGGGCAAAAATAAGGCAAAGTTTGTATTTATTTTGTGGGAGAATGAAAAGGCGTACGAACTTCCGGTTTTGACGATTAAATTCGATTATTATTCAAAATTTCAAAGAGATAAAAAAAAATTGTGAAGATTTAAAATGGCGGCTACCGAATGGCGATTTCCGTAAGCCTCTGCGCGCAAAACATGGGGAGACAACTTCAAGCCTGCACCCTCTTGTAGTGGACAGACATCAAATCTAGTTATCATTTCTGAAAGATAATGAAATTTTCTACGGCTTGAACTAAATTTCAAACAATCTAAACTTAAACTCATTGCAAAGTGATCATTCGAACTGAAAAATTTTATTTTTCGCTACTTTTTTTTCATTTCAACCGTGTTCAAAAATTATAAATAATTAATTATTAATGCCATTTTTTAGTTCAAGCCGTACGAAAAATTATAACCTTTCAAACAGTTATTTGATGGAGGGAATCGGATTAATAGTTCAAGTCCGGGGCTTGAAGTTAGATTAAAAATCATGATTTCGAGAAAAACGCATTCAAAGTTTTTAGCGCAAAGCGCAGCGCACGTGAGACAGGTGTGTTCGAGACCCTGCCATTCAATAAATATTCATCGTATCAAAAAATCCTTCTACACATATATTCTAAAAATATGGGGCTTTCATTTTTATCCAAATCGATTTTTTGATTCAAATTCAGGGGAGGGTTCCCTTAAAGGCCAGTATAGACTTAAAAAGTAGCGGTGTTACGGAATTTTGTTCAATATTACCATCCTTAATTTTGACAATTGATCTGCATGGAACGAAATGTCACCTTCACTTACGGAATAATCGAGTGGAATATTTTTCCGAAAATAAAAGTGACAGCTCCCATTAGTTTGCGTGGAAACCTTACGAATTCCAATTTTATTTTTCGTTATTTTCAGGGTGATACTGCTTCAGAAATTTCGGTTCTTTACTTTTCCGTTTCAGTAAACGGAATTTAACATGCGTTTGGGATAGAAAAAGAAATTTCTTTCGAACACGGTACTGACCCTTAAATCGGAGACACTCGAAGTTGGTCGGTAGGTCATTTTTATGCTGGAAACGCTAATTGGGTATTTTCTCTTGAAAATTTAGGTAGAAATAGTTAGGAGTATTTTTTTTTGTATTTTAATCGCTGTAAGCTGGTCTATTTTTGAAATAGAACCAGCTAAAATAGATCAACTCCGCGTTCCCCGCACTGGTGTAATATTTCTTGTTGTTTAACCCACCTACACCTGTCATTCTGTCAATCATTCAACATAAGAGATCAGAAGTGTTTTTTTTTTTCAGAGATCGCGTATTTTTCGCAAATTTTTTGCCATTAATTGGTTTGTCCAAATAGTTTGTTATTTCGTACCATGGAATACTTGTTCTTTCGTTTGGCTGCAGATGAGTGTGTGATTGTATGCATTTCATTTAAATGATATTGCTGGTTCGTAATTTGGCTGCGAAAAACAAGAGTCGAAACGGAGAGGATCGCGTTCTTGAAACACAAGTAATGCAGAATTCAGAAATCACGTCCCAGCAATTTAGGAAACTTCTGAAGATTTTTGGTCTATTCTCAAAAGTTTAGGAAACATTCCAAGGATTTTTCCATAAGTTTAGAAAGCTTTCTAGAAGTTCAGGGATCTTCCCAGAAGCTTGAGAAACTTTTCAATAGTTCAGGGAACATCCCAGAATCTCACAGTACTTAAGTTTTAAGAAGAACTTACACTTCAAATCAACTACTTTTTTATATTTAATGGATTTCACGGAACTCCCACCGTATCACAATTTTGGAGATTTTAAAAAGTTTTTGTTAGGTTTAACAACATCTCAAAAATGCTGTTTATTTCAAAGAAATATCACCAACTTGTTAAAAAAAATTCAAATTGACCAACTGCCCAGTTTTTTTTTAATTTTTCATAAATTATTAAAACATTTGTAATAGTTTGCTTTTTATTATAAAATATGTATCAACTGGAAGTCCAAATAACTTCTGGGAACCTGAATTCCGGTTTCGGTAATTTCCAGAAAGTAGAGTATATCCCATGGGTGATCAGCAAACTTTTTGAAAGTTCAACCAAGTTTCCAGAAACGATGAGAATTTTTCAGCAATTCAATGGACTTCTCTGAAGTTCCAACACTTCTCTTCTCGAAACAGAGCTGGCAAAAGTCATAATTATCTGAAAACTTCCAATAAGTTTATTCAACTTCCGAGAAGCTTAATCAACTGCTGTAAAGTTCATTATATTTCCACCCATCCTTCATAGATATCCCGAAGTTCATAGTCATTCAGAAAATAATGTTTAAAGAGTTCGTTCAGTTTCTATAAGCTTATAAAAGCTTACCAATTCACGTAATTGTCTATAAGTGCATAGAATTGTCTAAAAGGTGTAGAATATGCAATTGAATAATATAATATTTAAAACCGATTCCTGGAAAAATCCAAAAAAAAAAGTGCTTTTCACGGTATCCCTCCGAAGATAAGCCTGAACATCCTGATCCTCAGTAAACCTGACGAAAATGTCTGTATAACAGACTTCTCTAAAATGTATCTGTATAAGCTTTTTGTGAGTGCTTATCATGACCAATCCATCAATAAACCAACTGTTAACTTTGAAGACTTCATTACTTTTCATTTCCAAGCAATCGAAATACTATACAGAATCGGAAATTGCTACCAAATTTGTCGTAAAATCCACAACACGCACAACAACCTCTCCATTTCGAACTAGTCAGCGTTACCCGGAACATTCAGTGGCTGTTGAAAACTAAGAGAACCATTCAAGGGCACCGGGAGCAACTTGAGGTTATTTTCTGCATCCGAGGGGAGCAACAATACTTTCTGTTTGGCGCCAGCATCACCCGTACCAAACACGGGCACTTTTCGCCTCAAAGGCTGCAATTTTACTCATTAATTGGTATAATTAAGCAGCGTGTAGTGTTTTGGAACGGCATTTTTCTTGCTCCAGATTGCTGCAGGAATAGATCAAGGCATATACCAGATTAAAAATGATGCAAAATAGATCAAATCAAATCAAATCAAAATTTACAACACCGGTGCAGCGATGTTTTTGCGTTTGGTCTAAAAAAATCCCATCCACCATATGAACCACCGTTGAAGATGCCCTAAGTTTTTCGAAAATTGGAATTGATTTTACGCAAAAACCTGGAAGATCCTCAACTCTCTCATCAGGACATCGGAAAACAACTCGGAATCCTGCATTAAACGGTGAATCGTTTAACTAAACGTAACTACGAAACTCTGAGCATCGAACTTAGTTCACTTAGTGATCAGGATCCCGCAATGCTTCGGTCAGAGATATGGCCAAAAAGTTGAATCGGTCCAAGTCTTTCGTTCAGAGAGCCAAGGACTGGGAGGGACTGCATACGTACAAAGTGCAGAAGGCGTCAAATCGTAACAAACGGCCAAATATGGTGGGAAAGTCGTGGGCCCAGAAAATTTTCGCCCAGATGCTGACGAAGCATGATTGTCTCGTCATGGATGACGAGATTTACGTCGAGGTGGACTTCCACCAGCTTCCGGGGCTACTGTTCTTCACCGCCCAACACAAGTTTGATGTTCCGGAGGAAGTAAGGAAGCGGCCCTACGATCTCTGGCCGGATCTAGCTTCATGCCACTATTCAAATGTTGTCCTGGAGTGGTACGAAGCCAACGGGGTCACTTTCGTACCCAAGGACATTGTTGATTCTTTGAATAGCAGTTGGTGGCTCTGAAAAGAGCCGTTTCTCGAGTAACTCATGTTAAGGGCCTAAAAGCCATTTGTACACAATGAATTTAAATGTCGATTTCTCTTGAATCTTACATCACTCTCGTGAAATGAAAGCACAGCACCTGGTAGAAGAATGTTAGTTCTTCCATATAGAGTAGCTGGATTTAGTAGCATTCTAGTGATTCGTAAGAGATAAACGTTTAAAGTTATTGTTTACAAATGGCTTTTAGGCCCTAATCATGAATTACTCGAGGTTTGTTCTAATGATGATACCGGGCCGGGTGTATTTTCTACGATTTTTGAGAGGGCCAGTAGAAGATAGTTATGGAACCACATACCCTGCAGGCATATGCTGCGACATTTCACTCAGAATTTTTCAAACTTATTTGATTCCTATCGAACGGTACGGACTCTATCCAACGCACTTGAACGTTAAAAACACTTTCAAGAGCTGATTGGAATTGGAAGAGAACATTACCAGCATTAAAAAACTAGGACTGTGATAGGAAAACCACATCACATGCCAGCAAAGAGCGGGCAGCGATTGCAAAAAAGCAAACTTCAAATAAGTTAATTAGTTATAATAAATTAGCACTCTGAACAACGACTGCTCGCTAGTGCACCCTCCAGGGTGTTTGCTGCCACAAACTGCGTTCATAAAGCAGATTTTACTCTGCACAGCTCCACGAGTGCCGTAAGACTTAATCAAAATGTAGTAGTAGTAATATTCTTGTTTATTTTGCATTCTTTGTCTAATATACTAATTTTACAAATCAAGTGTTTCAGCCCAATAGGCTCTTCAGATTTGTTGAGTGTGTTTTATGTGCTTTATGTTATTTGTATGTTTTTTTAAATAATTTTCAGATCAGCGCTTGGCGCATTGTAAGTTAAATTTCATAACCTACTTAAGCACAATTTGAAAATACTAAGGGATGGGGAACCAGCTTCCGGATGATCAGGTGATCCAATGTCAGGCAGCGTGCCCTGTACCGATTGATAGACTCACTAAATCAATCATCGAGCATTTTTATCTCGGCCAGACGGTGGACCACAGATGTTCTTGTCCTCGGAGTGATGTATTTTTGCGCAACTTTACCAGACTGACATGCTGTTTTCGACGACCGGTTGTATGATTTACTTGTAGACAGCTTGTTTTTCAGAGATAATTGATGTTGTTAGGCAGGGCGAACGCGACTCCTCCTCCATCAGAGCCACAGCGATAAAGTCGCACAAACCGGTAGGCTGGAATGGAGACGCTAAATTCAGGCGATATCAATGTTGTTCTTGTTCATAAAGTCACCGAGCTCGGTAGTTTTGTTCCGGATGGAACAAGCATTCCAATTTGCGATACTGCTGGTGTGTTTACGGTCCATGCATGCTCAGGAACTTCATCGTCACGAATGTGGTGGCTTTTAGCTGTTCTTCCTTCGAGAGGCAGGAACGTAGTTGACGGTACAGCTCTTGGACGAACTCCACCATTTGCTCCGAGTCGTAGAGCTGCCCATCGACGGGTGGTTGCGTGAAGGTACTTCAACCTGGATTGCATCATCCTGGAGGAAAAATCGGCGTGGAGGTGGTGGCGGCGGCTGCCGTGAATCGTTGATGAACGGAAGCCGACGGACGGTTGGCGTGGCGGTGATTTAATGCGAGCGGCGGTAGGTTTGGCCCTTGGTACCGGAGCTTCGGAAATTTTCCCTCGTTCATTGGAGGTGACATACGGCGTTGACCAGGCCGGGATTTGGTGAATAACTGCTTGCGGATGGCCAAAAGCTCCGCACGTTTGGGGCAGCTGCGATAGCTGCTCTCATGATTTGCGCCACAATTTCAGCACTTCTTCCAAAAGGCCCGTGTTTTCATCAGGTCCGCCATCGTGACGGATCCCTTCTCAAGGTGGACCAGATAGAGTTGTTTCCGATAATTTTCCTGTTGCTGGCGTTTGATGGGAAACACCTTCTGAGGCTTCAGTGCCACCGCTTGCAGCTCGGCGAAGATTGCCTCCGGACCGAGTTTCGGAAGGCCGCGCAGAATCACCTTCATTGGATTGCTTCCGGGTGCGTCGTGAGTGTAGAACTGATGTTTTTTGATGATTAGGTGAGCGCCAACAGTACGATAGTCAGCCTCCGTCGAGCACATAACTTTTGTGCCCTTATTGTACAGCTTGTACAGCGGATGAATTTGGCTGCAAGCCCTGAGGTGCCCTGAGTGCAGCAATGTCCTTTGACGTGGTGAAGAGCGGGGGGACCTTCAACTTCTGTGGCACATCGTGTAGACGAGCGTTAGGATCTACTGGACCGGCGTCATCATGGCGCAACCGCTTGGAGCTGCCCGGTTGCGGTGAGGATTTGGGAGCGGATGTCATCGTGGGTCGATTTTTACGACCCATTGCCACGGCAATAGTGCCGGAAATTTTGTCAAACTTTGCTGCACTTTTTTCTGGTTTGCCAACCCGGAAGATGAGCAAGCGCTGGTGATAAATCGCGAACCGGACATTGCTAACATTAATAATCGACTCACGAGAAGCAATTTCTCTGTCATTGAATACGGAAACTACAATTAAAATATACTAGATATTTCTCAAATTTCCCATTATGAACAATTCAGCGATGTCCTTTTCAACATACTATTATTATTGCCAGACGGTGTTGTAAACATAATTATAAATATCCAAAACATCAGTTCTTTTCTGCACGACCAAAAATCATCTTCCCGATCTATGCTTTCATACCTAGCTAATATATGTTATAATGCGCCATAATCATAGTAATCAGTGTTAATAGGGTGTATAATCACTTCTAGATAATAAATAATAATGCATGCATACATATATGTATATATTATACCAATGGCTTTCTAGGTGTAGTGAATGCACAGTAAATCATAGCTCGCGCCGGATTTCGGCGCATCGTGTGTAACAATTTCCAATAATTAAGACCCAGCTATAGCGTCAAAGTGCAATTACAAAACACTTTACAGTAGAATGTAAACTCAAGTCCAGATTATAAAATGTTTTTAAATAAAAATGTGTTTAATATAACATCGAATTACTTCAATTTCCACAAGGGATCCAAATCCTTAAAGGGGTCGTTGATTGCTTCTTCCTTTTCGGCAATGGCTGTCGCCTGTACCGTTTTCATCTGATAAGACGTCATAATGCCTCCTGTTTTGTGAGGAAAATTTGATCATTATTGTGCTGATTTGCTCCGTTTAAACAATACTCACGCTTATTGAGAATACTGTAGCCATTGTTCAGTGCAATTTGGTAGGACAGTTGAATGTGATTGGGATCGCGGAGGGCACCCTTCCTCTGGCAGCATATTCGATACCATATATCGACGATGTCTGAAATTAACAGAAATAGTCAGTCTAAGGAAGCATGCTTCTACGGTGATACATACTAATCAAGATCGGCTTCTTGGTTTGGGTAGCCAAAATGGCAGCAATTGCCACCGACAGCAAGCTCGACCGATCCGAACCGTTCAAGCAGTTCACAATCAGTGGTTTGAGTTGTTTCAGTTCTTGATTCTGCTGCCGGTAGGCTCCGATCACATTCTGCGCAATTCCCAGGATGTACTCGGCAGACAGTTTGGGCCAGAGTTTGTTCTGTAGCAGCGAAACATTTAGGATGACATCCGAGCCGAGCATCGTGACCCGAAGAGACCGTTCGATGCAGTGGGTCAGATCAAACTGTTTGATCATGCTGACGGAAAAGTCACCGTAGCTGAGCTCCTGGTTAATCTCCGTTGGCCAGAATGTGTCCAGGATCTGGAATAGGGTGGAAATGCGTTGATGAGATGTTGGAGAGATGGAAAAGCTGGACAAACCTCGGCTGGGGTGTGTAAGCAAACTACGACATTAGCCTTCTGCGACCAAATCATGTTCCAAAAATCGTTGACGGTGTTCTGCAGCGGTGTTTGCGCCAGAATCAGCTGAGGGCATCCGAATCCGAGGTGCTGTAAGAACGCGTTAATGATTAGCGTGTGTTGATTCGGGGGTTTCGCATACATTCAGCGCGGGTTTAGGATATTTATGGTTAGCTATTAGGAGCGATACCGAGCATAATCTGGCCTACATCGGATCCAACTTACCGACGACTCTTCCTTGTTAAACTGTGATAAATGTGATTTGAAAATGAAAAAGTTGGAAAACTACGTGAGATCAAAGGCCGGATTAGAGAAATAATAATTGATTTTCTATATGATCACCTTGATAAAGTCATTCATTATAGACAAAAAGATTTCACGCAGTGAATCATAGATTTGAATGCTTTTGCATCGTTGACGGTTGTCGAGATCTCTTCATAAAGCGTCTATTTTCTTCACACCAAACTGATAGCTACCCTTTCTTAAAATGAACATTTCGGAGGCAATCTAAAACTGTATCTATGTAGAACTGTATCAAATAATATTTCTCAAAAAAAGAAGACAAATTTGATCATCTTGTTAAGATTGTTGAAGAGAATGAAAAGTGTCATCCCATGCAATATGTTTTCAAACGGTTTCAATTATGTAGATGTATGATATAGAATTAACCAACGTTCTACGATGGTCATAAATCATAAATAATATCCTAGAATCAAGACGCATATTCAACTGAATCCAATAGTCCTAGTGACAAACCTTAAGACCGGACATTCTGAAAAACTGTGTAAACCCGAAAACCCTAAATCATCCAGTCATCGCCTTTATCTTCTACTAACCTTCAGAAAGACCGCATTGATATAGTTATCCGTATCGGTCGGCAGTGTCACCCGGGCATGATCATACGGAACACAATCAATCGAACGATTCTTTTCCGGAAATAGGCGTGCCACGCTAACTTGTCTTTTAGATTCTTCCTTCACCTGAAACAAAAAAAAAACAATTTCCCATTAGCCCCCGTACCCAATCATCCTCCGAAATTCCACAACCAACCAACAAATCCTGCAGTTCCTTCCACTTGCCATCGAGCGGCGTAGTACCGTTCAGCGTTTTTACGTTCAAACTGTCGATAAACTTTTCCAATCGTTCGACCTCCTTATGGAACCATTTCAGTGTGGCCTGATCCTCGAATGGATCCCTTACCGGCTGCACCACAATGCTGTCCACCACGCTTCCGACTCGGCTGTGAGTACCGACAGTATTAGCAACGACACCCACGGGATGATCCGATGTTGTTGGTTCTGGCAGTGAGCCAGCTCGAACGGCCCGCAGTGAAGCACTCTCCCAATCGAAATTCTGATCAATCGAGCTGAGGTCCGAACAGATGGACAAGTTATCCATGCTGGGCTTCCGATCGATGCTGGTGGGTGCTTCGGGTTGCAATGTAGTTTGTGACGACGGGGCCGGGACGATCGAGGACGAAGATTGCTGTTTGGTTGGAGTTAGGATTTCGCTTTTCATATCGTCGTCGCAGGATATGTCCGAAGGCTGTGGTTGTAGAACGGGGGCTTCTACGGGGGCCGGGGAAAAATCGATACCGGATAAGAGGTCCAGGTTAGGAGATGGTTTTCTGGGGGTGGCAACTGGGGGTTGGGGTTGGGGTTGGGGCGGTGCAGGGACGGTAGTAGTGGGCTGTTCAACGGTTGGTTGAACGGGAACTGGTTGTTGGTAAGTTTGATATTGAGTTGGATCGGTGGATGTGGTTACTCCATACGCTCCGTAGCTGTAGGTTGCCGTGGATGGATCTGGAGTGGGTTGAGTAGGAGCGGTGTAGTTGGAATACTGATTTACGGCGGTGGTATCTGCAGTGTTTGGCTGATGGTATTGTGCCACAGTAGTTGATGTTGGTTGGTATCCGTAACCTAAAATGAAAAGGGAAAACTTCGCTTAGTAATTGATGACAGATAATAAGACAACTCTCGTTTGGCTATCAACAACAGTAGTTAATTGTTACTCGGTGCGAAGCACGCGATAGTTTGCTTTTCGATAACTTCCCGAAGTATTTTTGGGGCTATGTCAATTCCAAAACGGAAAGTTTTCCTGTGCGACGATGGATCTTCGACTTGTGTGGAGAAATGCGAATTGTTTGTGGTTTACCTTTCATCGGTATTTGCAGCGGAATCCATCACTGCGTTTTAAATGAAATCTACTATAACGGATTCCCCAAGGAACCTATCCCGTAACACCTGTCATGTCGGAAATGCCAGATCCCACCGTTTTACGCGGTAGGCCGCATTTAGCGAACGGAATTGCTTGTTCCTGAACGGTTTCGTTGTTCCTGAGAAAGTACCCTGAGGTATTACGACAGGTGTGAGTTTGGGTGTATTTCGGTATGTATGTGTATGACTCTCCCAGAAAGGGATATGGGCGCGTTCTGCCGAGTTGGTCGCGACATCTTCAACGTCCTTTTTATGTCGATACAGATTATGTTTCTTCTTCTTCTTCTTTCTGGTTTGCTTTGCCTGCCGAAGCATATTTTAAGGCCAGTGACATAGTCTCAGTCACTGGCCTCAGATTAGGTTAACACTAAGCTCGATTAAAATCAAACTGTTTGTGTCTCGTTATTGTCTGGCACATACTGTATAAGCAACCCTTCATGTTGTGAGAACAACACCATAAAAATCTCAAATGCCCCAAGCGTGTTACCAATTACTAATGCTTACTCTCCTTTCTCCTGTTCTCTTCCCTATCCAATGACCGCGATCCATACCATACCTTAAGACAACCTGGACATTACATTGAAGTAATTAGAATTGCTAACGTAAATTGTGAACGATCCTCAGTCTCTTACAATTTGTATCATAATTTTTGAACACATCTCTAACCCTTTATAAGACAGTGGCAACTATGTTGCCACCAACAGTTCATATTTTTTTCTGTTCAGCTACTCAATATATATGGTTGATCTAGATCTAGATATCTAGAGGACATATTTTTTTTTTGAATAGTGATTAAAAAGAAATACAAGTTTAAAAGCTTTTTATTCTCGGAATAACTATAATTTTCTAACAGTGGCCAAAAATGAGGTAAAATGGCTATTAAAAATGGCATTTTGGAAAATGTTTTAAATTAGATGGACAGATCTTCTGAGTCGGGTTCTGCAGTTCAATTCATATTTTTACTGGTAGAATCATTTGATGAAAGATTTACGGCATATTGCCACTAATGTTTTTCGGCTCCACGGGTAGCGGCCACTATATTGCCACCAACGATTTCAATAATTTCCTTATTAAAAACAAAATGCATTCATATTTTTTCTCTGTTTCAAATGAATATTGTTATTTTGGGAACACTTCTACATATGTTGAAACCAGGGGCCTGGCAGCCCTATCCTATTCACTAGCGTTTTACCAAGGAGCTGGCGAGAAGTCATTTTGCTTTAGCCAACATCTCTAACATCCAAACATCAAAAGATTCATTGTTTGTAAACAATACTGCCACTCGTGCCCGTAGGAACAAACGTCAGACGGGCCTTATTCAAATAAGGCCCGTGATAAGTTGCATACTGTCAAACGCTAGTAACAGGGATAGGGTTGCCAGGCCTCTGCGTTTGACAGTATGCATCATATCATAGGCCTTATTTGAATAAGGCCCGTCTGACGTTTGTTACTACGGGTAGGTACGCCAGCGTTGTTTACAAACAATGAATCTTTTGACGTTTGGATTTTAGAGATGTTGACTACAGGAAAATCTCTGTCCGCCAGATCCCTGGTTGAAACCCTACAGAGGTGAATTCTAGACAAAATCGTCAAAACGTCGAAAGTAACAATTGTAAACAATGACTTAAAACGTAAATTTCCTGGAAATAACAGGCTGCTAACATCTACACGCAAAAAAAAGCTGCAGTAGAAACTACCATTTCGAGGGTTAAATTAAGCGCAACCACCAACAATTTTCAGCTGACTATAAATGCGTTTGATTTTACCATGCCTGCGATTAGATCAACCATGGTGCAGTTGATGTCAATATGAGGTCTGGCAAATATACCACAAATGTTGAAGGTTTTACCATAAACGTAGTAAATTTGACTGAAATTTCATGGTAATTTTAAAGATACACAGAAAAAAATGTTGTAGTATAAACTACCATTTTAACCGACTATGCCTATCTTTAAAACTACTATGAAATTTCAGTCAAATTTACTACGTTTATGGTAAAACCTTCAACATTTGTGGTATATTTGACAGACCTCATATTGACATCAACTGCACCATGGTTGATCTAATCGCAGGCATGGTAAAATCAAACGCATTTATAGTCAGCTGAAAATTGTTGGTGGTTGCGCTTAATTTAACCCTCGAAATGGTAGTTTCTACTGCGGCTTTTTTTTTGCGTGTAGGCTTAGTCGGGTAAAATGGTAGTTTTTACTACAAGATTTCTTTCTGTGTATATCCACTACTGACGGAAAGGTACTAACTCATTGTACCTGTTTCTGGTGCTATTTTGTTTGTGGGAGCAAGCAGATCCCAGAAAAATACGCTTGAAGTCATTGTTTACAAATGTTACTTTCGTCCTGTTGACTATTTTGTCTAGAATTAACCATTTGTCTTTATTTTGCGTATAAGCAAAGTGCAATATTTGAATGGCGCAATAAAATCAACTAGAAATAGCAGAAAAAACAACAAATTAAGTAAGTATTTTGATGTACTGGTGCTCTTTATAACAACCTGCTGCTCAATAAGGTATTTTTTGGAAAATTTAACAAAAATATCGAGTTTATTTCGGGCAAAAAATTGCTAATAATGTCACCTGTTGTAACGCGCAATTTCACGTTTTAGCTTAAACAATGCCGAAGACAATACCGAATGCAGTTTCTGACGAAGAAATAGAAAGGGAATTGGAGAAGATTTCCGGACTGCCTGATGATCCCGATGTTTCCGAAGAAGATATGGAGGCAGACGTGGCATCGTCCAGCTTTGACAAACGGAGCTTATGCCAGGATGTAAATCTGCTTGACCTCCTTGCGAGTAGTGACGATTCGATTGATGGTAGTGATGTTGCCAGCGGACGTCAAACGCCCTTATCGGATAGAGAATTCCAGTTGTGCTCTTCGGATTTATCAGATGGACTGACTGATGATCTAGATATATCCGAGGATGACCTGGAAGCGGATTCGGAAGTACCAAGCATGAGTGAACTGCGACATCTCTTCGAGTAAAGTGCTGTTGCTGCTGGTGATGGTGTTTCCTGACAGAGAACCGCTGCCGTCAACATCGGGTCTTCTTCTTTAGCATTTCAAGCTTATAGCTTTCACAATAAGCATATTGCTTGCTCTCAACTTACTGTTCTAGATGCACTTCTACAGTTATTAATTGAGAGCTTTCGAAGCCAGGTACCATTTTTGCATTAGTATGATTGTGGGCAAGTACAATCATACGCTATGCCCAGGGAGTCGAGAAATTTTCCTTTATGAAAAATACCTAGAACAGGCCGGGAATCGAACCCAGCCACCTCCAGCATGGTGGTGCTTTGTAGCTGCGCCTTTACTAACTGAGCTAAGGGAGGACCCCCACCCCCATCTGCCGAAACCAAAGCCAAGCTGGGTAAGTATATTCCAGACTTTGCTCCGTTGATTCAAACGATCCATAAGTGGTTTGCTGATTTTCTTTGTGGCCGTACGAGCACCGTTGACGCACCGCGTTCTGGGCGCCCAAATCAGGTCACTACAACAGAGAACGTCGATAAAATCGATAGTATTGGAGGATCCAAAAGTGAAATTGAGAGAGCTAGCTAAGGCTTCAGGTATTTCAATGGAACGAGTTGGCAACATAATGCATTCCGTTTTGGGTATGAAGAAGCTCTGCGCACGATGGGTGCCACGTTTGCTTACAATGGACCAAAAACGCATTCGTGTTACAACCTCTCAAAAGAATTTGAGCAATTTACACGCAATCCGAAGGAGTTTGTGCGCCGATTCATAACCATGGATGAAACATGGTTCCATTACTACACAACGGAATCATCGCAGCAGGCAAAACAGTGGGTTTCACCGGGCGAAAGTGCTCCGAAGCGCCCGAAAACGCAACAATCGGCGGGAAAGGTTATGGCCTCCGTGTTTCGGGATGCGCAAGGTGTAATATTCATCGACTATCTTGAAAAAGGTAAAACCATAACAGTCGCATACTATGTAGCGTTATTAGATCGTTTGAAGGATGAAGTCCAGAGACAAAACGGCCGCATTTGCAGAGAAAAAGTGTGCTCTATCATCACGACAATGCACCTGCTCATTCATCCTCAAACAATATTGAATGAAATTCGATCGTATTTCCACCGTATTTGGCAGACGTGGCCCCCAGTGACTTCAATTTGTTCCCAAACCCGAAGAGATTGGTCACCGGTAATCGATTTTACTCAAATGATGAGCCTCATAGCTGAAACCGATGACTATTTTGAAGGACTTCAGAAAGAGTACTATTTGGATGGGATAAAAAAAATTAGAAAATCGCTGGACTCGCTGTATCGACCTAAAAGGAAAGTAACGTGGAAGCACCATATTTGACGCATGTCTAAATTTCACGTACTTTCAAATAATGTTCGCTTTAATCTGATTTTCACTACTAATATTATTCAAAAATGAACCTTGCATTGTTTACACTCACGCGACACATTCGTAACAAAAAAAGATGGTGTTTTGATAATTTGAAAGCGCGAACAAACAATGAAAATATAGTACCTGTCAAATAAGTCATTTTTGTGCTGCAGTAGCAAAAACGCTTAGGAATCGCTCATATACATTTCATTGGTTTTCATGAGAAAAAGTTGTTTTTTTTTGTGAAAATATCATTGATAACTGTAAAAACGTTCGTAATATTAGTTAATTATTGCCTATTATTCCAACTCTGTGAGCTTTCCAGCACATTATTGAAGGAAAATGATTTGCGTCAAATTAGGCTCACGGTGTTCCTAATTGTTTACAGAGCAAAAGATGGGACCCACTTCAATGCGGCGAAGACCCAGGTCATCCTATTTCCACACTCCAACTCTCCCAGACTTGTTTCGCCTGAGGATTGTAAAATTAACCTAAACAACACAACGGTGGAATGGGCCAAATCAGCTGTCTATCTTGGCGTTACAATAGACAGCAAGCTTATTTTCAGGGAACAGGTAGACAAAACTGTCACAAAGTGTAACGTTCTGTTGAAGCTACTGTACCCATTGATCAACAGAAGGTCTACATTATCCCTGAAAAACAAGCTTGCTGTCTACAAGCAAATCATACTTCCAGTCATCAAGTTCGGCATGCCAATCTGGGAGGGTTGCGCTAAAACACATCACCTGAACCTTCAGCGTGTTCAAAATAAGTTCCTCAGGCTGATCCTGAACACCCCTCCGAGGACAAGAACATCTGAGGTCCACCGTCTGGCCGAGATAAAAATGCTCAACGATCGCTTAAGTGAGTCTATCCATCGGAACAGGGCACGCTGCCTGACATCGGAACACCAGGTCATTGGGAATCTGGCTCCCCACCCCTAGGTTTTTCCAATTGTAGTTTTAGTTGTAGATTAGGTAGGTTATCAAATTTTAAAACTAACAATGCCCTGAACGGAAAATTTCAAGTAAAACATAAACATTTCAAACACAACAAACACAAAAATTAAACAAAGCTGAAGAGCCCAATGGGCTGAAACACTTAAAATGTTAAAATTAGTATATAAGACATATGAATGGAAATATAAAACATGTTAAGTAAGTAAGAATGGGACCCACTACCAAGTACGATAACTATTCTTCGATTGCACTCGAAAAAGCAGTGGATATGGCACGAAAAGGTGTATCCATCCGTAAATCTACTGCCACGTATGGTGTTCCAGAGTCCATCGTTTGTCGGAAGAAGAAGCTGCAGAAACATCGGGGAAACCAACAGTTTTAACTCAAGAGGAGGAGAAATCAGTAATTAAATGGGTTTGCTTGGCGGCACAGTCCGGGTTTCCAGTGGATGCCAACCGATTAAAAACATCAGCGGCTTACTTCCTCTGTTTGAACGACCGACCTAACCCTTTCACAGCAGGAGTTCCCGGTCGAAAATGACTGAAGTTGTTTCTCCGACGTCATCCTGAAATCTCTCTCCAAGTTCGTTTTCTAAACAACGCACAGCAGTTTCGGAAAAGCCAATCCGTAATTGGTTCAATGAGGTTAACTGTTTCAATGACAATCAAAAGCTACGAGACTTCTTTGAGAAGCCTGAGTGTGTTTTTAAGGTATGTTGTTAAACTTGGTGGGTATGTTGTGGTATGTTGAGAAATAAAACCGAATTCGGTAAAAAAAAATGTTTTCGTGTTTCATATGAAAGAGACTTTTTAGGCAACCTAGTGCATGTCCGGGTTGTCGTTGTCAGGGAATGCATGACCGGCTGAAAAACAGCCGTTACACAGCAGATTTTAGGCATTTTCCACGGCACGGCATACAATTTTCCACCTGCTGATGCGGTTTTTTTTAGCGAACAACGATGGAACGGCATGAGCATAAAAAGTGCATACACCCCGGGAGAGTGCCCATTCGAAAGGGCCCGTTATTAACTTTTGAAAAGGACACTGAAATGGAAAAAAAATGAGTCAACTGTTCTATCTTAGCATTCTTTTTTGATATAACCCTAACCAATTTTACTTTCAGACAAATTTTCTAACACATGTAAGCAATCAAATGACTACAACAAAATATACTAAATATAACCTTAAATTAAATAACATATAACGGGGAAAGGGAGGGACCATCAGGGCACCCAAGTGTAACGATTTGGATAGGAAGCATGGGACTGCCTCCTGTCTATTGTTAACATTTTGCGGAACGAGGGCGAGCTCTTGGACACCATCTATTAGGTTTATTCTGTTAATGGAGGGGTTGATTCTTGTGCTGCCAGTGTGAACTCGCTTTTGGAAGGAGACTCCCTTACCAAAATTAGCCGGTTTCGCATAAGTGTCTGTGTTTACGGTCCCGCCCCTATTTGGCCCTTCATACAAGAGCTTGATGATCACAGACAACACTAGAATCCTGATCAAATCGTTTTTCAGATTATTCCACTGCTATGGAAAATTA
The DNA here is from genome assembly GCA_034211315.2 of Aedes japonicus. Classification (NCBI taxonomy): domain Eukaryota; kingdom Metazoa; phylum Arthropoda; class Insecta; order Diptera; family Culicidae; genus Aedes; species Aedes japonicus. The sequence goes on along the minus strand of JASCZW010005225.1, from coordinate 909,136 downwards.
CTGTCCACTCCTGGAGCCTCATGGTGATGAGACATTTTTTTTCTTCCTAAACAACATCATCATAGATCGTTACTCAATCTCAATCATAATCTGTTAAGTTGTTTAGAGCGATATTTGAGCGAATAAACGAATTGACAAGAGGCAATAAAACAATAAGCGAGGATAAACAATTGAAAAAAAAATATATTCGCATTAAAATACACCCTGCAAACACGCCAAGTTCGACAACTCAACAGTTGTATTCTATCGCAAAAACTTACCAGCATTACTGTAGTACGAGTTCTGAGTTTGTCCCTGCTGGTAGTACTGTTGTTGTTGTTGTTGTTGATTTGACCCGTCCTGAACGGGTTGCGGTTGCTGAATTTGACTGTAATCATAGCCAGGTGCGACAGTCAGAGAAGCGGCTCCGTATGGATTGACTCCCACACTGGAGACTGCCCCTGTCGGTTGATTCGTAACAGAATTATTCACGTAGGGCTGCGCCTGAGGTTGCTGAACTTGACTGTTGGCATCGTAGGACGAGGCTTGCGTTGGATAATAGTTGGTTGTTGATTGGGTCGCAGTGGACGACGTTTGAGCTTGTCCAGTGTACTCGTAGGTTCCTGTCTGTGGATTGTAGGTGTAGTCTGGGTAAGTAGGATAGCTGTTTTGTGTATCCAGATTGGTGGGCTTTTGCGACTCCTGATGCACCGGTTGGGTAGGCTGAGGATACGTTTGAGGTACTTGTGTAGGTTGCTGTTGTTGATAGTACTGGTTGGTAGCCACCGGTTGGCTGTAAGCATTGTATGGATGACTCACGGCGCTGCTGTCCGTTTGGTATGACTGCACTTGAGGATAAGTGGTAGCCATGTTGGAGTCTGCCGGATACGACGTTGTCGGTTGTTGGAGATTCATTGCAGCGAACTGTTGAGTCATTGGATTCCATTGCTGATTCGATCCAACATCGCTAGATCCAGTTGAAGGCGCTGGCGATGGTTGGGAAGGTGGATACTGAGAGTAATCGGTAGCTGGTCGATTGTTGTAATAACTGGACATGGGGTTCTGATAGATTGGATTCACATAACCTGTAGATTGTGGCTGTGTTAGTGTCGGAGTCGTCGTTGTGGAGTTTGTACTCGATTGGAATGTCGATGGAGGTATTGAATGACCACCATAAGGCATTTGTTGCTGCTGTTGTTGATAGTAATGTGTATAATCTGTAGTTGACGCAGTTGGAGCATTTCCCCCTGCTGAGTAGTAATTATAATTTGCATATGAATCTTGGTAGTAGCCAGCAGCTCCGGTAGAAGCATTCGAAATCGGAGCAGTGCTCTCTGAACCCACTGGCGTCGGTCTTACGGGAGGAATGTAGCCCGAAGCATTCGCATCTATTCCAGAGGCCTTGATCGAACCTAAGGTTATGTTTCCCGACTTGAGATAATCCTTCAACTTTGGCCCACCACTTGGTTTGGGGCTCTCCCTGACTGGTTCAGGCTTCTTTACCATGTTGCTCGATTTAAGTTTTTGATTTCGTTCTTCGTCCTGTACGTCGCAAGCAGCCTTGACTCGTGAGTATAACTTCTGAACGTTTGCTTGCAATTTCTTGTAGAATTCCAAACCTTTTGCGCTCTTGGAAAGTAGATCTTCGTACACATCGTAGGATCCCTGGAGCGACGAGAAGAATTGATCGCGCCGAACTTTCGCTTCACTGATCGATTTTATTATAGGCGCACATCGGGCGTAGATATCGGTCAGCGCTTTCAGGATATTTCCTTGAGCTTTCAAATTTGCGTCCAACAAAGCTACAAGTTGTTCGTGCTTGGCGAGTTCCTTTTTGAAGAGATCTTGCATGCGCTTTTTGTTATCAGAACCACCTTCCAAAGCTATCAGCTGCGATGTTATGTCATCGTTGGTGACGTTGTTCCGCAGCTCTTGATACAGCTTGGCACGTTGTTTCTTCATTTCATTCACCTGTGATTTAAAAAAAATGATCAATTAATCTAAAAAACAGAAGATCATGCCCTAAATACCTTATTTAAAATCCCCTGAAGCTCCTTCAGGGTCACCTCATCAAACTGCTCCCCACTGGTCGGAATCTTTTCCTTGATATCCTTCAACGGTTGCGCCAAAATCTTCAAATTCGTTACATGCAGTCCCATGGCCTTGCGCAGCGTATCATTGCTCTCTCCAGCCTTATTATGCGCTTCCTGATACTTTGCAAATTCCCTATTCAGCTCGGTAATGTGTCCCCCACCATTGGACCGCTGTCCAATCTTTTGCTGATAACTGTCCTCCTGGATCTCGTCCTGCTTCAGCATGTTCCTGATGTCTTTCAGCATCAGTTCTACTTCGGCACAAGTCTCCGCCAAATTGGACATCGACTGCACTAAATCCGGGATGGCCTTCGGCTTGGCATTCAGTTCTGCACAGCGATCAACCAGGCCTTGCGGCAAACGAGTATCGTTGCTACTGTTGGGATTTTGCATATTGATTGCGTCTAAGTTCAGCGAATTCATAAACGATGCCAACTCACTGTCCTTGTCTTCAACTTGTGTTCCAACAGTTCGTAGAAGATTCGCTTTCTCTTCACTATAGACCGAACTACTCTCGTGAGCCTTCATCGGGACCAATCGGTGGAAAATATCATCCCCCATAGCATCCACATCTGTCACATTGAAAGCAATCCCGTGAACCAGATTCGCACCCTGAACGGCGGAAATCGAACTCAATTCCGGCACCTCTTCATGGTAGATGAATTCGTTTTCATTCTTGGCAGACTTTCGCTTTGCTTCCACCACGTCCATCGTAAACTGTAGCGCATCGTTTACTTGATCAATGTTTGCCAACCCCTTCGATTCCTTTCTCGCTTCTTCCAGCTTATCAAACGAAGACTGATAAAGCACAACCCTTTCACCCATCTTTTGCTGCTCCTCCGCCTGTTGCCCTTGATACAGCAGCAAAATGCACGACAGATAGGAAATCTTGAACTTCACGTATTTTCTCCACTCTTTGAATTGTTTACTCCCTACAATGTCCTGTATGCGTCCGTCTTCACCGTTCTGAGTCAGCAACGCTGCCAAGGCCGAATTGTAATACATCACAATTTGAGCCGTCACTTTCGCAATGATTCCCGACTTTCTGTTATCACAAAGACTCTTCTCCATGATGCACTCTTGCGCTTGGGCGAAACAAAGAGCTTGCATGAAGATCAACAATTCCGTTGATAAATCACCCTGCAGCAACAGAGCGTAATTATCCTTTATGTACCCGTAGGCCCAAGCGGCACATTGGAAATGCGTGCAAGCCTTCTTCATACTCTCCGGATCTGCTCGTCCTTCGGCCGCTCCCAGCTGCGTATGCAGCGAGCCGTAATTATGCAATACCACTGCCATTTCCAACTTGATGTTGTTTTTCTGGAGCGTTGACCCACTGTACAAATCCTTCCAACTGAAACTTAACATCTGCTGGCTCTCCGGCATCTGGTTCAAGAGAAATCGATTCTGGATCGAGTGCAGCTGACAATAATACCGTTTCATCACTGCCGTTCCGTCGACATCCTGAGATGGTCGCACTGCAGTACCCCGCAACTGCTCTAATTGATAGCATTCCTTCGAATACGAGTCTGGATCCTCTTGATAATACTCGGCTATGTACTGTTGAGAAAGAACAAAACAAAAACATTGATTTATCATCAGCGGTGACGTCATGTAAATTTTTCTTCTTCTTGATTATCAGTGTTCTAAAGCAGAAAAATACAGAGCAAATTTACTAAAAACCAATTTGATCACAGTAGCAGATTCGCAAAAAAAAGAAACCTACAACTTAGTCCTAATTTAATTTACAACCCACAAAATAGGACGGGGGCACCATTATCCTGCCAACCATTGCAACTTACCTGCTTCAGTGGTCCAAAACTCGTTGGTTCCGAGCTGGTTTTCAGCGCGAAGCTGACCATCGGCATTCGGGGAACAGCTTCCATGGCTAGTGGCACCGAGTCCGCAGTGGATTACACCATACAATTCAGGAGAAATCGTAGAAAATAGCTTCGAACTTTTCCCTTGCAATTTTCGCGAGTAATCTGACGATGGATTTTTTTTCACTCACAAAGCCGATGACGTTTCAAAGAATAATAATGACAAAAACACAGCTGATGACAGCTTTCGGTGGGTGCAACTTGGAGAAATGCAAAAAAGTCAGCACAAGCCACACTTTCAAATTTTCACACACGGAGAAAAAATATTAGTAAACGCAAACACATTCTAGTTTCATTGAACCGGAATTTTACGTTGAATTGAAGACAAACATCCTCGCAACTATAGGTACCCGGATAAAAATAACCATACAATTACAATACAATAATATCAAATAACACTAAAATCTATTTCCGACCATGAATTTTATTGTTCGTGAATCGGATGAATGAAAAATGCATATTGTCATTACAATAGATCTACAATTCAATCCATATGCTATCATTTTCAACAATTGTGAAACAATACAATTTATAGTATTTGACTCAAATTTGTTCGGAAAATAATGGTTTTTTCTATGGTTAAGATACATAACAACCCCCCTTTTCTGTTGTTGATGTCTCAGTTTACATTAGATTCTACTGTGGTTACAATAACTCCTATTGTCATCCTATCGTTATGAACAATACTTTTAATTGTACATACTTAAGGTTCTATTATATGGTTACAATATATTCAATTGTAACTCTATGAGAATTTTTTATTCGGGTAGTTATATCATATATCATAGACTAACTCTAAGACCGAACAAATACGATTTTTTCCTTGGCTCAGTCAGTACTAGCACATCGGTCCCAAGCTCAATAAGGGAACGTCCATTAATTACGTCACGCAAAAAATGACTTTTTACAACCCCCCCCCCCCCCTGGTCACGTTTTTTGTATGGACCTTTAAATTTTTTTGTATGGATCGTCACGTTTTCTCAAACCCCCCCCCTCCCCCCTTACTGCGTGACATAATTAATGGACCTTCCCAAATGCGCCCCTAATAATGAACTCACACGAACACACTCTCAAATATTCTGTCATACTAACACAGCAAATTAAAACAAAGGCGCAAATATGTACAGCAAAGTGCTGGCTTCAAGGTGTACTTCGGACCAAGGGGTTCTACAACAGTGAACCAATTTCAAATCGCTAGTTGCATATTGATTGTTGGTTAAATCAAATATTAGTTTGATGAGAGAGATGAGAAATTATGTGCTTCTGCAAACTTCATCAAAAATCGTTACTTCCGCGCATGGGAGACTACAAAAAATAACAATTAAAGTGTACCTATGGTGGTTGAAACATACTAAAATTGTGAGTAATTGTTTCGGGAATTGAGCAGTTAAGTTCAACTGGCATCTGTTTGAATTTAGCATTATGTTGGATGTTTCATTATGACAGCTTCAAAAATAAACAGATTTGTTGGTTGATTCTACACGCAAAAAAATTACGCAGTTATACCAATTCAAAATAGGAAGCAATTCAACTAAAATTTTGGTTTAAATATGGACCAATAAAACTGACGAACTAATAAAAACTTAGAGTTGAAATAAAACTTTATGTTTTATAGAATTTAACATCGTGTTTTATTACTCAAAACAAAATGTTTTGTTAAACCAACTAAACGCATTTGTTGAAATAATAAACAATGATGAAGTAATTCAAGAAAACCTTTGAGTTGAAATAAAACTTCTTGTTTTATAGAAGTGAACATCGTGTTTTATTATTCAAAACAAAAGGTTTTGTTAAATCAACTAAACGCATTTGTTGAAATAATAAACATCGAAGAACTAATACAATAAAACCATTTGATTGAAATAAAACTTCATGCTTTATAAAACTGAGAATCGTATTTTATTGTTTTTAAATAATTACCGCACCATATTCCGCCTGCCGAACGGCGTGTTGCAAAGCATGAATCGGACTTTGCAGGAGATGACATCGTGTATGTGGTTGGATGCAGGACTCAGGAAGAACTATTGCGGAGAGGCAGTCATAATGGCAGCTTATTTTCTAAATCGTCTTCCAAGTTATGCTTTTTTTTCCTGTTATCTGCAAAGAGAATAGTTCGTTGACATAGGCGTAGCCAGAGGGGGGCAGAGGGGGGCAGAGGGGGGCCGTTGCCCCCCCCCTAACTTTTGAATCAATTTTTAGAATTTTAATGTTTGCTTAAATTTTCTATTGTTTAGTGTTAATGTTTGATAGATTGCCCCTTTGCTTCAATGAAAAAACAAGAAGTTGCCTTGATTTTGTGACAAGAAAGTGTAAATAGCAAAGGCTTAAATTTTTATAACATATGATTATCAACGGGCGAGACGAAAAGACTCATATCTGAATTTAATAGACAAGACAGCATGCTAATCAGAGCGAAAAGTTGCAGTTGTTTTATCCTATTCAAAGATGTTATCCGTTACTATGAGCATGAGTAAGATAATAAACATGCTGCTACTCCGTTTTTGCCAGATGAGCTGTTATTAGACAGAGAACCACCAGACTGATGCTTGGGACTAGCATACATTCTCAATGTGAGAAAAAAACTGGTGATCTCAAACTTATGCAATAGCCACCGCCTGCCTCGCTCTAATGCTGGTCAAATAAGGGAAGATAATTGAAGCAAAACAATGTATTAGGTCTTAAGTTACATTGGAAGACTCCCCAAGTAACCACAAGCATTATATTATTGCACTTATTCAACCCAAAATTAACATCGGTAATGTGGGATCGCACCACTTCAACAGTTGTCAAGTAATGAAGCGTTAGATTAGCTTAAGAATGTAGTGATGCATTACCAATGCAATAATGCTACTTTAGCAATGTCTTATGGCATTACAAAAGATAAAGCATTAGTTCGATCTTAGTGGGGCCCTTTTCAGGTTTAATCCAACTTTAATGATGCACTAGACGTTATACATATGCCCTATATATGCATGCTATTACAGCCTCGTGGTTTCTTGGGTCTCTTTGTTGACTTTCTCTTTGCGTTCCTACGGCTATGTAAAAACATGTTCAACTATTTTCAACTTACACTACGGTAGTAATAAGTGTGATTACGGATCCAATACGTCAAAATCGTCAGCAAATCGTTTAATAGCCAAGCTATTAACCAAAGAGAAAGTCGACGAAGAGAACCCTCAATGTTAGTTAGGACCTAATGCATTGTTCAGCTTGAATTGTATAAGAAGTGAAACACCAACGCGGTCCTTCGTTAAACTTGCGGTTATGTCCTAGATATAACCCACCTCTATTTTTTTATATTAATACCTATTTCTGATTTGAACCTATTTAAACAAATAGTGCTATTGGAGCCAATCACAAAATGGGATAGTGGTTTATTTGCTCTAGGATATGGTACGGCGAGCATGGCAAACCAATATTATGGATCACAAGTAATTGTGAACCTCACCACCAAACCACCAGCTCGGTGAACCCTCACATTTCACCAGGAATCATTTTTGTTGTTTATTTTTCTGTGCTCACTCGATTACTCACATCGCCGAATTATAGATAACCGAAACAATACAAATCGCGCCATGGCCGATAGCAAAATATTGTGTAATAAAGCATCGACACAACCTTTCACAGCCGATGCTCGAATCAAACTTTTTTTTCGTAAACTTTCATTTTTTAAACTGTATTTAAATCCTATAGAAGCTTCTTAAGAACAATGTATGCGAATCCATTTAAATTTGTGATTTATGGATTTGGTAAAAGTAAGAGTGTGTAGACCCAGCAAACACAAAATCGTATATGATAGCGGATATAAGTACAAAGTGGAGGCGATATACGTTCATGCGTCCACTTGACTTCATGTAAAATGTACGTATATCGCCTCCACTTTTCATTCAGGTGCTATCATTACACCTATTTGTACAGTGCACGAGATGAATTTCATGAAGATCAACATATTGCTGCTTCTCTTCAATCGTACTCATACATGTTGGTATTGCTCCCGGTGTGCTCGAATCATTGATTTATTTTTATTTATTTTTTCAATTACATACTGGCTCTATAAAGAAGATCTGTCAGTCAATCATGCAACCACCAGAGTTTATTTTTTATTGATAACAAAAGATTCGTAGTAGTTTTTATTGTTTTCATAAAATGCACGAATGTTCTCTCTGTGCCAATAAATGCTTCGTGTTTTAGACAGTTACGTGGGTGACATTGAGTACGAAGATAGTTACAAGAAAAGTACAAATCTATTTACAACGAATACAACGAATAGATTTGTTAGTCTTACCTTCGATTTCGTAATAAAATCAAAATTTAATTTTCAGTGTGGGTGAGAGGGTGGAGGAAAAGAACATTTTTAGTTCAAACTGTTATCCTATACAAAAATCCAACACTACTGTAAAGTGAATATTTCGACACATGACAGTACCCGCTAGATTTTACCATGTTTGCTATTCAATGCGGTTTGATTTTGAAACATTTGAAAAACCTTAGGTTTTAAAATCCTTTGTTGTTTTCTTAATTGCAGAACAAGCTTAGAATGGTTGAATTTTGTTGCCAAAATTTGACGGGTATTGTAGAGAAGATAATTCACCCGTCGTTCAGGCGGATTGTCACAAAAGAGGGCTCGATTCCTGCTCACGCCGGTGGAACTTGAAAATGTCCCTACTCGACTGGTCATTGTGTTGTCTGTTGTATAATGTAATGTGTTCAGTGTGTGCAACCGCTTGTTGAAGACGGTGTAAAGCTTGTAGTACACTGTTTGTCCAATAGCCAAATATTTGTCATAGGCAGATAGGCATCTGACAAACATCTATGATATCTGTCAGCTGTCTAGCTGCCTATGCCAAATATTTGGCTATTGGACAAACAGTGTACTACAAGCTTAATTCTCTCTCTTATTATCTCTCTCTCTCTCTCTCTCTCTAAAAAAATATCTTGCCCCACCCTACTTGGAATCCTGGCTACGCCCATGTTCGTTGATAATCTGTTTTTTAAATTAACATGTTTATACATACACTAGAAAAACCAAGGCAGAGGCAGCAATATGGCAGCTATGAAATGTGCGTTCATACATATATTTTATTAAAACAATGAATTAACCATTTTTGTTTAAAACGACGTTTAAAATAAGTATGATGGTTATAAATCAAATATTATTTAAACGAATACCATACAGCGGTGATTACTTTAAATAATTTGATTGGTTTGATTTCAATTGAATTTTAAATTGATTTGGAACTTTTTCATGAGTTGAAGCAAATAGAAACCTTGTATTGAAGCGCAACAAATCACTTTGTTGATTCAAAACAGAGTGATTTCTTATCGTAAAAAAATAATTTGGTTTAAACAATAAATGAAACATTTGAGTTAAACGATAAATGTGGTTGTTATAAAGCAAACATTATTTAAATTTATATCACACAGCAATGATTACTTTAAAAACACATATTGGTTTGATTTGAATGGAATTATGAATTGATTTGGAACTTTTTTGTGAATTGAAACAAACAGAAAGCTTGCATTGAATACCAACCAAATATTTTGTTGATTCAAAGCAGAGTGATTTCTTAGGGTGACAAAATACTTTGTTCAAGCAATAAATTAATCATTTGAGTTAAAAAATAAATGTGATTGTCCTGAATCACACCGCGGTGATTACTTTAATTAATTTTATTGGTTTAATTTGACTAAAATCATGAATTGATTTTGAACTTTTTTAAGAATTGAAACAAATAAAAACTTTGTTTTGAATACCAACAAAATATTTTGTTGATTCAAAGCAGAGTGATTTCTTTGCGTGTACCAACGCTTACTGTTTGCTTCAAACAAATTTTAGTATGATTTAAACTAAATAACAATATGCTGAATAGGTTGTTAAGTTCAGTTACCATAAAAAATGGCAATTTTTACGAACAAAATTTTTGCTGTACTCTATACCAAACAGTGGGTTTATAATTCAGACCGAGTGCAGACAATAAAAAATCTTTCAATGACAATATGGCATACATTAACAATATATGTTAATGCAGAGCCCGCATATCGAAAAACAATTTGCTATACAGTCAAAACTATACTTCGAATGTAAGACATATTATCACATTTTATGTTATTGTTATCGAATAGTTCAATCTCATATTAACCATACCACCTCTATATCTACACATATTTATTTTTAATGTTAGCCATATTGTCTTGGAGAGGTTTTTTATTGTCTGCACTCGGTCTAGATTATGGATCACCTCTTTGGCATACAGTACATCAAAAATTTAGTTCGTGAAAATTGCAATTTTTTATGGTAACCTAACTTTACCGCCTATTAAGCATATTGTTATTTGGTCTTTTACCATCTGACATATTGTTAAAACTATAAAGGAGATTGTTAGTTTATAGTTGTCAACTATAAAAGTAATAGTCCGTTCACACTACAGCTTATATTACGTGATATAGAGTATCTTGATTTCAAATGTACATTATTTCCAGTGAAAACGAGATGTATGTGGCTGATATCAATATACTCTATATCACGTAATATAAGCAGTAGTGCGAACGTACTATAAATGTCGTAACAATAACGGAAACGGTCGTCAACAATAAGGGAAATGGTCCAGAAATTGTTTGTGATTATGCGGGAGGTTATGTGGCGAAAACGAGATTAAACTGAATCCTGGAGCGTTTGAGCTGTTTAGTGGAATACCTGTAACGAGAAATGAGAAGAAAAAATAGTATTTTCCATTTAATTCCAACTACCGTTGCTTATCTTGACAGATACGCGAATTTCGTCTACAATGTGCAGACTTCTTCAGTGTCGTGTACTAAGTCGATTTATTACTAATCATTATTAAGCTTGGGACCGATCTTGGGACCGATGTGCTAGTACTGACTGAGCCAAGAAAAAGGCGTTTTTGTTCGGTACCTACTGGTCTTAGAGTAAGTCTAGGGGGGAGACATCTTTAATTTTTGCATTAAATCGTATTATAATACCACTAATTCAAGATTAAAATATTAATCTTGACAATAATGTGATTTAGAGTAAATTCGTTTTGGAGTGTACATGATAGTTTGACAGATTGTCCATATTGGCTCTGGCTTATTGATATTCGTGAGATGTGGAAATGTATAGTGGTGTTTATGTTTCGTCTCAATGTTTACCTTTTTACACGGAACAGCTGATTATGGTGATGTGAAACTATCAGCTCAAAGTATGGAATGTTATAGTAGTTTGACGTCATCACACACGTGCTCAGCAATGTTTACAATATTTTTGCTTCCAACACAAGTAAACTGCTCGATGTGCCGGACCTAAGCTGAACAACATTGATTTGACACCAGGTGACGACTCCGCCGTACGTCAACAAATTTATATATTATTTATATATACATTGTTAATAAAATTATAGCATTGCATTGACAGTTTATGACATCATAATACCGTATAGTGATATTATAATTTTATAATTTTCACTAATACTCATAGTATTGGCATTAAAATAATGCAAGATTAAGTTTTCTCCCCCCTAGGAGTAAGTCTATGGTTACAACAATCTCAAGGCATGCGAATTCGTTAAAAATGAGTTTGGAAGAGTTTTTTTCAAAATTGTTAAGCTTTTAATTTATGTATGAAATCACAAAAAAAAACATCCAAAAATAACCGTCTCTAATTTTTATATAAATTTGCATTGCAATCCATAAATTTTAATTATGCATTGAAATCAAGGGTAAGTCGCTTAGAACAGTGTGCCAGCCACGATGTTATACACACTAGAAAGATTTTTTACATACCTGCGGAACTTCGATTTTCAATCCATACCACATGCGTGGCAAACTGAGGCACACTTTTGACAATTGAGCTTTAAGGAATAAAAACCAACAACCTTGCCTATATGCATTGCTGGTTGCCAGGAAAAGCAAAAAACAAAATATTTGAACTGTCAACACATAGGCACCTTCAGCACATTATGAGAACATTCAGAACATTGCAGCGCTTGTAGACACACTAAAATAAAATAGCACAGGAGAAAAATGTGCTGAGCAATCCACCCCTTGATTGAAATGCATAAGATTATACAAATGTGCATTGAATGCACATATTTAAAGTATGCATTGGAATGCATAAATTTGATAAATGCTTTGAATGCATATCTTTGGTTAATTCTGCATTGTTTATTTAGCATTGAATATATGCTTTTTAGTATATTTGTTTTTATACGTGCACCCACTTATTAAGTATTGTTTGTTTAGAAAAAGTGTAAAAAGTATCCCATGACTTCCCAAGTAACATAAAAAACACCTTCTTTTCAAGTTATGAAAAACATCTTTCGTCGTTTACAAACTGAGGCAATGTTCTCGCTGAACCGTTGCGTTTCATACTTCACTCATGTATTTTTCTAGAACATAGATCTATTGTAATGCCAATATGCATTATTTATTTATCAGATACACGAGCAATAAGATTCAGTGTCCGAAATAGGTTTTTATGTTAGATAATATAGATTTTAATGTTATTAAATATTTGTCATTGTATAGTTATTTTTATTCTTATGCCTAGGGACCTTTTTGACATTAATCTTCGGACACACATGCTACATCAAATTAGAGCAAATGAGAGGGAAACAAATTGTTGTTCAATATTACAAAGTGGTATTTTGACAATTCTAGGATTATTTTTCAATAGGGCGACTCTAACAATGAGAGACTCTCTCCTCTCTCGCTCTCTTTCATTTATTACAGCGCCGTTATAAAACTTCTGAGGGATTCTTTAGTACTGATTGAAACACAACACTGCTAGCTACAAGGGTGAGTCGCTCAGCTCAAAATCACTTGTGCCGATTTATTTTAGTGTGCCTTTATTCGTTACGATGAACACTGGTGTTCCGATCATGGTGCCAAAAGGTGCCCATGTGTGCCACGGTAACTTGACAGTTCAATTGTTATGGTTTGTTTACGGTTAGTAACCAGGCGATTGTTTTGTTTTGCTTTGCAAAATTTTTGGGCAATTTGGGTTTCAGTCAAGGTTTGTGTTGCGGAAATCGCGTTTTAATACCATTGTGTAGATACAGCATCTTTGGGTGACAAATGGATCTAATCGCGAGAATTCCTATCCATTTATGATTGATTTGTCCGCTTTCTCAGCAGTCCAAAAAAATTATGAACGCGACGCAACTCCACTGTGATTAGTAGTCTCCAAAGATCTCTGTCTGCATTGCTGAGGCTTACAAACTGTGCTGCAGCAGGAGGGTGACTATTAACACTTGATGTCGATATGCCCGGATAGTCGTAGTTTCCTTTAAGAAGATTCTGGCATTCAAAAATGAAGATAATTGCTATGCTTAGTCAGACTGTAAATGTGCCAGTTTCCTCTCTCGTCCATCGAAAACGACAACTTAGATCTTTGCTTATTCGTTTAGCAAATAGGACAAAACGCCTCTACCAGGCCCCTCCGGCTCCACAGCCCCTAGAAAAAACATTGATTTTAATGATGAAATTTGTCAGAAGCAGATAATTTTTCATCTCCAGGAGAGGCTCCAGGAGTGGGACATTAATTTTAATGTTTTTCAGCTTTTTATTACAAAATGCATCAAAAGCTGAGCCGTTATTATCTCTGGTAACAGAGAGTGTTTGTGAGATAATGTTTTGTGTTAATTATAAATACACTTTATTGAAAGCAAAATGCAGGATAATTTTCTCGTAAAATACCTGTGAGTGCTGTTCAGCATCTTTGTCGAGCAATTCAATGATGCTGGATGTGACGGTTGTGGAATTGAAACCATTTCTGAACATGATTTTGGCGAGATCCAGGAGGCACATCGCTTCCTTGGTTAGAATCCAGAATTTGTCTGCGTAAACAACACCACAAACTTCAAACGTCAATTTTCCAGAACTGCTAGGTTATATCTTCGAAAAGTACATCTGTCAAAAATGTGCCACAGAAGTGCCACACATGTTCCATTATGGTGTAAGACCTCCGATTTCGGCGTGCCTGGCACACTGTTCTATGCGACTCACCCCTTGGCTAGCTATCATACTCTACAAATAGTAGAATGAAAAAAGTAAAGCTGAATGGAATATGAATGAAAGAGAAAGTAATCAAAGAGAATCTCTCAATTTTAGATTCGCCCTAACCCTAGAATTGATCTACCTGGAACGAAATGTCAGTTTCACTTACGGAATAATCGAGCGGAATATTTTTCCGAAAGTAATAGTGACAGCTCCTATTAGCTTGCGTGAAAACCTTACAAATTCCAATTTTATTTTTCGTTCTTTTCAGGTGGATACTGCTCCAGAATTTTTTTTTCGATTCATCACTTTTCCGTTTCAGTAAACGGAATTTAACATGGGTTTGTTATAGAAAAAACGTAAAAAATGACTATTTTCGCGAAATCGTCATTGAAAACACGCCTAATTACTGTCGTTTCGAAGAGGAAGAATTTACCTATCCGATTAAGTGGAAGCTTACATGGGTAGCCTCTGTGCCACGAGAAATTTACAGAAGAAGCCATTGTTTACGTTTGTCAGTTGGGCCCTAATGAAAAATCTTTGTCGAAATGTCAATAAGTTCTTATGTCGACCTAAAGCCGTTGCGAATGCTGTGTTTTGTTCCAAAATACCAACAAGTTCTACTTCAAACCTTATAACAGATATAATGCAAGCGCATCTGATGTGATATACAGCGCACCATGTCCGAAGATGAAAAAGGCAGTGCTCAATAAATGAAACTGCAACCGCAAATCCGCATTATGAGCATTGCGTTGCTGCTCAAGTTTCAAATTGAAACAGCTCATATACACACAAAGAATAATGGTTATTAAAATTAAAAAAACCATTGCCAAAATTGAAAAGTTGCGTTGGTTCTTTTTCGTAGAAAGCGGTTTGCTTTCAAAACAAAAACCCTTAAACCGTCAATTCAAAATTTTGCTGCTCTGTACATTTAAAAGTAGAAATTTTCAAAATAAATTGTAGAACTGTCAAATCGAAACTGTGGCATCGTTGAAAAGGAAAGTAAATTATTTTTATTTCAAAATAAACTTTTATCCAGAAAGTGTCAAGCAATAAAAATAAAAATGGGCTATTTTGATTGAAATAAAAAATATTTCTTCACTAAAAGGTTTTTTTTTCAGATAAATAGGAAATTCGTAATGAAACAGTGGCATCGTTAAAATTGAAAACATAATATTTTTATTGTAACACAAACTTTCAAGCAATGTTCTCCATGTAAAAATTTAGCAACTTATGGCATCTGCTGCCGTTAAAACTTACCCATTCTTCGGACAGAGATTGTTGGTTTTGTATTTCGGTGATTGTGCTAACAATATCGAAGTTTTTTTTTCACGAAACGCGTTTATCACGCAATGCATACGAAAGCGGTCATGAACAAAAAACCACACCACACAGTAGACGAGAACGCGGACAACTATTATGAAAAAATCCAAACGACGACGAAGACGAGGACAATGACTTGCTTTGTGTTGGTGGATATGACAGTTCTACAATTTTCACGGTAAAAGAAAAAACTTTTAAATTTACACGCTGAATCGAAAAAACCCACTTTCAAATCAAATACATAACATTTGCAGTGGATAATTTTACTTTTAAATTAATGAAAAATTAACACTTTTTAGAAGAAAAGCGCTAAACTTTTAATAAAACAATTTCCCTTTTTTGTGTGTAAAAATAATAGCATTGCAAACGGCATAACGCTTTGTTCAGACCTCGGAGTTGTAACATGATACATAGGTGCTAAAAAAGGTCAACAAGACAAACGTCATCATAATAATCGTGTCATACTTGAAAATTTGAAGATAGCATCCTGAATAAAAAATTCTTATAAATATACAATTGAATATATTGAAGCCATACAATTATAGATTCAACTTGTTTGTACAATTAATAGTATTGTTCACAATGATAAGATGGCAATAGGAGTTATTGTTATCACAATAGAATCTAATGTAAATTTAGACATCGACAATAGAAAAGGGGTGTTGTTATGGATCTTAACTGTAGAAGCAATCTTTATTTTCCGAACTAATTTGAGCCAATTAGTATTAATTGTATTGTTTCCAAGGGGTGGATCGCTCAGCACAGTTTTCTCCTGTGCTATTTTTTTTAGTGTGTTAACAAGCGTAACAATGTTCTGGGAGTTCCCGTAATGTGCCGAAGGTGCCGATGTGTTGACAGCCCAAATTGTTATTTTCTGCTCAGCCTGGCAACCAGGCAATGCATATTGGCAAGGCTGCTGGTATCATATTTCTATTATCTCAACTGTCAAAAGTGTGCCTCAGTGTGCCACACATGTGAAAATCGGAGTGCCGCTGTTAGGAAACTTATTCGTCTAGTGTGTAAGACATCGTGGCTGGCACACTGTTCTAAGCGACTAACCCTTGATTGTTTCTCAATTGTTGAAAATCTTAGAAAATGGGGTGAATTGTAAATCTATTGTCATATATATGCATTTTTCATTTATATGGTTCATAAACAATAAGATGCATGGTCGGAAATAGATTTTAATGTTATTTTAAAGTATTGTATTGTAATTGTATGGTTATTTCCATCCGGGATGAAACGCAACATTACATTTTGATAGATTGGATAGGAGAAAACTGCTAGTTTTTCCGTGGATTAGTGTACACTAAGCTGACCATTCACTGTGGGTACATTTTGTCCGTCAATCCCCCGTCAATGCTACCCTGGTTTCTACACATCTGTCAGTCATTGAAAAAGCAGTCATCTTGAAAGAAAAATCTAATTTGCTTCCTGGGTGAAGTGGTGTCGCGAAAACTTCATTTTTTACGGTGAAAACATATTCCTAAGTGGCCAGTTCTGTCGGAAATTTGTGCCTCGCAAGTGTCCATAGCGTTCACTGTCGAAATGGTTCCGTTTTTCGGCAGCGAAGCGCTGCTCCGGACAGTGTTTTAAAACTGCGAAAAATATCGAAATCACCACCCTTTAGTGCGAGAGGCTGCTGCAGCTCTTCGCTCGTTTCTTCATAATCATCATCATTATTACTATCATCAATTTATCATCATCGTTCCCGTAATCAGTGTGTGTAGTAATCGTCAACAGAGAAGGAGAAGGTTGCGATCCCGTTGTTTTTGTGGGTTTGTTGCAGAAGTCGGATTAGTGGATCAGATTGCGGCCGCCACGGAAGCAGCTGAGCTAGGAGTAGTAGGTTCAATCTCCGCCGCAGTAGAGCGCCGCAGGCCGAAGAAAAAAGGCTTTCTCGCTCTTTTCTACGGCCAGAGTTCGCAGGAAAAATTACAAAGGTGAGCAATTATTCGTGTTGTGGGAGGTGGATGGGTCAGTGTGTCCCGTGTGTCCATTAGCATTGAAGAATGATGAGCGAATGCTCGGTCAAAGCTTGATGTTTTTGATGTTTAAATTTTGCGAATGGTTTTGCTTTTCGAATGAAGATGCGTGTGTGTACATGCGGAGATCTGCCTAATGGGAGAAGAAAATGAGGGTAGGGGTTATGCCTTGAAGTTAGACAGAATCGATGAGGCGGTGTGGTTGTCCTTGAGAATACTGTGCCTAATTTGGGATGTAGTTAATTGTAGTGGGCGAGTACTGAGTAACGATTATGTGTGGCTAATAAACGTGATTGAAAATCATTTTCTAAGCTTGGCATCTCTTCGTAACATCATCGCCATTTGCCCTCGTTTTTCATGTCTTTTTTTGCCTTCTCCATTTCACGCTTCGTGCATTACTACTGCCAGCTCTTTGTTTTGTATTTTCGGGCGCTGCCTGCTATAAGTCTATAACTTGCGTGTTTATCATTTCGTTTCGTTTCTCATTTGCAGATAGATACCGTGTGGGGTTGGGCCTCTGCCCCGCTGCGCCTAGCGGCTAACAGAATGGGCGCGACGATAATTTCAGATCGTCCTCCCTCTCCGGCGAGGTATGTACCGAATGTTATTTGTAAACATATAAAAAGCTAATTACGTCATCGATTTTAGATTATCGCACACATCGGAGAAACACCCGCGAGTCACACTGACCGAGCTGAATGTCCTGCGCCGACACCGGAGTTGTGCGATGTGGTCATCAATGTAAGCGGACGGAGAAATCTTTGCTCATCGTGTTATACTGTCTGCGTGCAGTCCAGTACTTCGAGCCATGTTCACTGGTGAGTTGGAAGAATCTCGTCAGACTGAGGTGACCATTCGGGACATCGACGAAAACGCAATGGAGCTGTTAATTGATTTTGCTACACCTCACATATTGTCGTCGAGGAATCAAACGTGCAAACATTGCTACCGGCGGCATGTTTACTGCAGTTGGCCGAAATACAGGACATTTGTTGTGAATTTCTCAAACGACAATTGGATCCGACTAATTGTTTGGGCATTAGAGCATTTGCCGATACTCACTCTTGTCGCGAGCTGCTTCTGAATTGCTGATAAGTTTACGCAACACAATTTTCAAGAAGTGATGGAAAGTGAGGAGTTTTTGCTGCTTCCGGTCGGTCAATTAGTGGATATAATCTGCAGTGATGAGCTGAACGTTCGCTCAGAAGAACAGGTATTCAACGCCGTGATGGCCTGGTTGAAGGTACAATGTTGCGGAACGTCGACAGCATCTCGCACAGGTTCTACAGCATGTACGAATGCCTCTGCTGAGTCCAAAATTCTTAGTGGGAACGGTTGGATCAGATCTTCTTGTACGGTCTGACGAAGCTTGTCGTGATCTAGTGGATGAAGCGAAGAATTATCTATTACTTCCACAAGAGCGCCCCCTGATGCAGGGCCCCAGAACCCGTCCAAGGAAACCGACGCGAAGGGGAGAGGTCCTGTTCGCCGTGGGTGGATGGTGCTCGGGTGATGCGATCGCATCTGTCGAACGATTTGATCCCGAAACTGCCGACTGGAAGATGGTTGCTCCAATGAGTAAGCGTCGCTGTGGCGTCGGAGTTGCCGTGTTGAATGATCTCTTGTATGCCGTCGGTGGACACGATGGGCAGAGTTATCTGAATAGTATCGAACGATACGATCCGCAGACTAACCAGTGGAGCTGTGACGTTGCTCCGACCACTAGCTGTAGGACCAGTGTGGGAGTAGCCGTGCTGGATGGTTTCCTTTATGCCGTCGGTGGACAGGATGGAGTGCAGTGTTTGAATCACGTGGAACGGTATGATCCCAAGGAAAATAAATGGTCTAAGGTGGCTCCGATGACAACTCGCCGATTGGGAGTGGCGGTGGCAGTGCTTGGAGGATACCTTTATGCCATCGGCGGTTCCGATGGTCAGTGTCCACTGAATACGGTGGAAAGGTACGATCCAAGGCAGAACAAATGGTGCGCCGTTAGTCCCATGTCAACCCGGCGAAAGCACCTCGGATGTGCGGTGTTCAACAACTTTATCTATGCCGTCGGTGGGCGCGATGATTGTATGGAGCTATCATCCGCGGAACGGTACAATCCGCACACGAACTCGTGGAGTCCCATAGTGGCAATGACGTCCAGAAGGAGCGGGGTGAGTAAACCAAGCATATGGATCTTGTATGATGTTTTCAGGGAACCTTTTTTTCGGAATCCCATTTCGTTGGGTTATAGGAGGGCTCCAGAAAGTTAGGATCAGTAAATACGATAAAGCACAATTTTCAAGTGGGGGCAATTATTGTGTGTAAAACGATTTCAATTCGAAT
This sequence comes from Aedes japonicus, assembly GCA_034211315.2. Lineage (NCBI taxonomy): Eukaryota > Metazoa > Arthropoda > Insecta > Diptera > Culicidae > Aedes > Aedes japonicus. The sequence goes on along the minus strand of JASCZW010005225.1, from coordinate 889,549 downwards.
CAGCCTCATCTGCTTTGCTGACGTCTTGAACACTGTCGAAAGAACGTTGGCTTAATGGTGAAAATGTCGAAGACTAAACAGGTATCTGGGAATCAAACGTTGTAGAGCTCAAATAGGCAGAACTGTGATATCTGACAGGTATGAATTCAAGGCGGTAGATGAATTTGTGTATCACTCGGAATCGCAGTTTTGCTTGAAGTCAAACTCACTACGGGCTTCACAAGACCCCGATATATGCATTTGTAGACGGTAACTAGAAATGAGAAGAAAGATTAGTATTTTCCATCTAATTCCAACTAACTTTTGTTTATCCTGACAGATACGCGTATTATAGACGAAAGATGCGTATCTGTCAAGATAAGCAATAGGAGCGGTTAGAATTAAAATGAAAATACTAATCTTCTCTCATTTCTAGTTATTGAGACTTAGTCAAATGTGTCAAGAAAACTTTTTCGAGCCTCGAAGAGAACTTGTTCAAAATTCTGAGGGAACGTGTTCAAGGTACGAGTGTAGTAGAAAGATCAAACAGGTTCGCTTTTAACTTTCCCTTGAACTTTTTGACAAGATAACAACCAGTTTTTTAGAAATTTTTAACAAATTCTCAATGAACATTGGACAAATTCGCCAGAAATATCGAACAAGATGCCTTGGAACTTATGACAAGATTCCTCTGCCTTTTTGGCAAGTCTAGGATTTTTTTTCAAGAGGGCAAATCTAACAATGAGAGATTCTCTCCTCTCTCGTTCTCTTTACTACAGCACCATTATAAAACTTTTGAGAGATTATTTAGTACATATAGAAATACAACAGTGCTGGCTAGCATACTCTACAAATAGTAGAATGAAAAACGTAAAGCTGAATGGAGTATGAATCAAAGAGAGTCTCTCGATTGCAGATTCGCCCTAATGAAAAAAGAACCCTAGAAGTATATATTTAACTTAGAACAATTTCAGCATGAAGTTAGACAACCTTTGGCGAATTCCCCATGATTTCGTTACAATTTCCTTCAAAACATCTGATAAGTTCTCTTGATACTCCTGAAAAAGTATGGAACTTTGAATAAGTGTCCTTGAAACTCCTCATAAGAATTCCCAGAACTCACGATAAAAGTCTTTGGAACTTAAAAAAAATATATTAAGAGGTGGAGCTTCTTTGGATTTTTTGACTAGTTATCTTGAATCTTCTGGAAAATTTATTTGGAAATTGACAAGTACCGTTCAAGTTCTAATATATCTTTTGTAATTCCGTACTATTCTTAAATTTTTCAGAAGATTCAAAGAAACTTGTTCGAAATTTCAAGAGTATTAACTTACATGGTTGCAGGGACGAAAGTTTCGAAGCGAACTTGTTCAAAGTTCTATAAAAATTTCTTCAGGTTGAGAGTTTTGTTTTTTTGCGCCTTCTTCTCTACGGGATTGTAATAAATTTGCATTGTTCTTGTTTCATCAACCCAGTTGTTACAGTAGCAATGTGCGAGTTAAAAACACTGTGCGATTTACCTTCTGCAATGGAGCGCATAAACCAGCCGTAGGTGAAGTAGCAAATTTCGTCAAAGCTGTGATGTGGAACTTGATGAAATTGAAGCTGCATATAAGATTGTAGATGAAAAGTCCCTTTTCGTCAAGTCTGAGCGGCCGATGTTGCACGCGCAGACCGCCAACTCTGACGAGCTGGTATTCCATTATAAAATGGAAAAAAGGTTACGCAAAAGTACACATGTCGCATGCCCAGGATCACATCTGCTATGTGCTAATATACGATCTCCCACCGGAGGTTCCCGACCAGGAGATCGTTACGGTGTTGTCAAACTATGGACACGTGAAACGCATCATCTTGCGGGAGAAGTTTCCGGCGGAGTGGGCATTCGCGCCTACACTGGTGTGCGTGGTGCGTACATGGACCGTGAAGCAGGAAATCCCGTCATCGCTGCACTTGCCAACCGGAAGGGAAATATGTATTACGAAGGCAACAAGAACAAATGCTTCATCTGCAAAGAAGGGGTACACCTGATGGCTTCTTTTCCCTAGCGGCAGAATCGAAGTCAGCCGAAAGTGCATAGTAGGCCATCCCTTATTTTGAAAAAAATTGCCAAGTCAAGAATTCCACCTCTTGAAATGTTCGTCTAGACTAAAAAACAAACATAATTAAATTTGAAGACCGTACGTTGACGTTAAGTGCTCCCCCAACGGTACTAAAGAAATGCTAGTACGGGTGACTACCCACGCGGTGGCAAGCACGCTACTGTAGAGTACGGTCTTGCAGGTCGACCAAGACCAGTGTCGTCAGGTTGATAACATATTTTTTTGTTTATTTTTATTATCAATGTTGTTTGGGACACTATATCATCAGTACACCAGATTTTAGGTATGATGTGCATAGTCAAAAAAAAGGTGCAAAGCTGTAAACTGAAGAAAACGTCCGGATGTTCAGTAATCGGAGGTACAGCCACCCGGAGGATCAGAAACCGAAGGATTGAATTGGATACGCTAGAGGTTCTGGAAGATAAAACGGAGGAATCATATCATGCCGGTGGACACCGAAATACGTATTGACGAACCGAAGGAGATGGATTACGCGATCGTGCGTTGTTACGAATTCGCCGCACAGGCGTGTTGAATGGGGATCAGTAAACAAAAAGAGTCGACTAGAATTGCAAAGAACAAGAATAAGCTAACATAAAATCGCCCCGAGAAAGAAGTAGAATCATAATTCTGTTTAAAAATAGTTTTTTTGTGCCACAGCACAACATTGCATTTGGCTCCGTTGCTGCGAATGCGACGAGTGTATCAAACGTTATCAGGAAACTGACAGGATTTCCGAGACAGAGCAAGTCCTTCCGCAGTTCCGGGAGCTGGTTCACAGTCCCAACATCTATCATCAGGTTTTACCGATACTCGCCTTACTTTCTTAGGAACATGTTTTAAGTTTCGAATGAATCATTTTTTGGGTATCTTTGTGACTTGTCCGAAGTGAGATTTGAGATTTGAGAAAAAAAGTTTTCAGGTTCCCCAAGGAAATTGTTCAAAATTCGGCAGACACTCTAGGCTGGGTACGTCGTAAGTGTTCGAGCGTGGAACTCGAATTGCCGGCCACCGAAGGTTTTACTTCCCGCTATTAGCAACAGCGGCGCATCAAACCACGGGAACAAGACGGATCACCAATCGATACCACACTACACTTATCGATATCACTTGATCGATATCACTTATCGACGATGAAGGCACAGAAAACTTCGCACCCACGCGTGTTTCGAAACCGATCGACGGTACGTAATGTTGTTACAGTAGGCCTACACAATCGAAATCTCGGATCTGGATTTGATTGAAAGAAATCCAAACACTTGTGTTCACTGACGACTTTCATATTCGCGACAGAACGATATCGAGAGGAAAACAATGGTTTTGCTACCGGTCACTCTAACTGTTTATTTGGAACTATTGAGTTTTGCATAATAGGTGGTTAGGAATCTTAGATGGTTCTTATTGCGTACAGTGAGCAGCATTATTGCTGTGATGGGTTTGATTGGTGTTGGTTGAATTCATAACTACTATATCTAGCAGCTATATACACATTTACACTCTTTACAAAAGATTTATATGACCAGTGTACTGTTCAGTAAGGATGTGGGAAGATGATTCTCGCGAACAAATCGACTGGTACAAGAAAGAGACGCGAAGCAACGGGTAAGCTGGTTCCGCAGACTACGATACTGGCGAAGTACAACTTCTGTGTACTGACTTTGGCCTGACGGTAAGCAAGCAAGTTGACAAAAATATCCCGAAATAGTTCAATGTATATCCTTCCAAGAAAACTTTTCGGAAATTCCGAGAATATTTAAACAATGTTTCAAGAAAATTGGTTCGAAATACGAATGAAACTTGTCACGGATCTAACTTCGAGTTCTAAAGAAACTTGTCGGACATTCCAAGAAAACTTAGTAGTCTTGAAGTATTAGGAAACCTTGATCTCCATTCAAATAAAAAAAAAAAGAATTCACAGCAATTACTTCCCCGAAGAACCAAGGAAAGTTTTGAAGTTGCAAGTGAAACTTGTCGAAAGTTTCAAGAGACTTAAGTTCCGAAAGATCCATTACTTACCAATGTGATCAAGGCTGCTGTCTCCATTCTATTCGGTCCATGAAAGCACTTCGCCAGCCTCGCAGTCTGCACGCGGGGTCCACAGGTCGCCTTCTTACTTGATTGATCTTCATTGACCGCCTCGTTTTCAAGAATCATTTTAACTGCGCTGAATCGTCCGACTGACTTTACGACATGCCCAGCCCACCGTAGATAGCAGTGTGTACGATGGGAAGTTCTTCCAGCAACCGTAGTTCGTTCGCCTTCTCCATGACACCGTCTTCCATTCGGATCTGCATTCCATCGTGGATCGTCCAGAACACCTTCCGTTCCATGACACAAGGGCTCGTGGTCGTCCACGAGCAGCTTCATATTTCGTGGCTGGAGAGAGAATCAATGAGCTCAGTTACATGAATTCGAGGCGGCAACCAACGAGCTCAGTTACACGAATTGATCTGAATTCGTGGTGTAGAGGCTAACATTGTCTTCCTCGTGAGCTCCTTCCTCATATATTTTGCTTTCAACGCTTTAATCACGACCCCAATTCTAATTTAGCCTTAAGTCTTACGTACGTTTCCGCCATTATCTTAAAGTTACGTGCTACGATATCAACGTCGTCGGCGAAGCCAAAAAGTTGGACGGACTTCCTGAAGATTGTGCTACTCCAATGCAATATTAAATAGCAAACATGACAATCCATCACCTTGCCGTTACCCTTTCCGAGATTCGAAGGGACTCGAGAGTGTCCCTGAGGCTCGGACGGTAGTCATCCTGATTCAGCGTTGCTTTGACCAACCGCTTCAGTTTTCCTCTAAAATCCATATTCCAAAATCCTATATCCCAGAAAAGTTCCAACAAAAGTATCCAAGGACAGGGGTTAGACTTGTTCAGAAACTTGTCAGGAGTTCCTTAGAAGCTTATTAAATAAGTTCAGAATACTTGACAGAATTAAAAAAACTTGTTTAAAAGAAAATTTCTTCCATTTCTGTTCTAAGGTAACTTGTTAGATGTTTTTAAGAAACTTGTCAGAAATTTCTTTAACTACCTACCTTTTTTAAACTATCAGACTACCAGTCGAGCACTCGACACTAAAGAAGTCTGTAAGTCGCAGACGAAATAGGCCTATCTGTCAAAAGACTATAGTGCAATTCTATAGTGCAATTCAACGGAATTTGCTCGCGTGCACTAGTGATAGTTTAAAAAAGTGTTTGTAAACATCCTCACTCGAACGTGAACTCTCTACCAACTGTTGGAGAGAAATGTCAGCTGAATATATTGTCAAGGTCTGTCTGGAAGCGGTCGTTAATGAAAATGGCGTGCACATTTAGTGAAAATGAAGCTAATCTTCCACACATAGTATTTTGTGTTAATACAGGTTTTGTTTGAGTTTGCATCAAATATCTCACCTCGAATCAAATCAAAAATGTTTGAGTCTCATTGTATTCTGACGCACACTGTATGGTTTTTTTTATCCCCATAGGATTGCAAATGATCGGGGTTGGTTTTTGAAAATTCTCAAGTGATTATGCCGGAAGGATAAGTCTATGGTGACCAAATAAACACCGGGCTTTCGAAATCAGCTCACATAATTTTCTTGAACATTTTTAGGATGTATGTCAGTGTACGCGTTTTGTTGTCCAGGTATTTGTTAAAGTCCGTGTTTTGTACTTTGTCCGTGTCATTACACTGTTAGTGAAATTCGCGTCAGTGCAGTTTTTGGTATCTGCAACTTTATATAGTACAGGTGTGACAATGTAATAGCTATCTCCATTATTCTACGCTCCCAAAATGGAACAAAGTATTTGACATTAGACTCATCGGGAAAATAAGCCGCTCTGTTGGACATGGGTATTTGTATGGCGGTCTTTTAATAAATAAGTATGTTTGTATGTATCATGTGTATGTAGTTTTGGAAATGTTAACTGATTTACATACCCACACTGTTGTTGTTACTTTTGATTTGTTGGGAACATACCGCCCTAGATAATACTCGCATGCATGTGCTTCGTCCACGTAAGTCTTTCTTGGGCGGCTACTTGGTCTTGTTCCAACCAGAGGCCGAGATGCCTGACTGTCCATGAGACTCCGGATTGCTTCCACTGTGACTCTACCAGGCTCGTTTTGTTTCTTTTTATGTTCTAGAAGTATACAAACATACTCGCTCCTCTGCCAAAAACAGCCAAACCAAATGTAGATTCTTTGTGGTGATGCTTTCCAGAAAATTGCAGACCCATATTAAAACTCAGTTATAATAAAAATATTAAAATTAATAGACAATTCTTTGAGTAGTAGTAGTATTATCGAAATTATACAGATTCTAATATTGTATGAAAATAAGGTAAGGTGTCAAACTAAAAATTAAAATGCTAGCTACTAGTGGGTTGAAATGCACTTCTGGTCCACTTCACCCTGGAAACACTGATTTGCATCTTTCCTGTTTGGGTGAAGAGTATCAGATAAGCCCTGGAACCTGGTAGCTTCAAGCTATCACAAGGTTTTTCCAGTGCCCAGGGATTCTGACGCACACTGTGTGTTGAGAAATAATTAATTGAAAATAGATTGTTAATGCGTGAAGGAATGAGCACACATCACATCAAGGTGAAAATGGTTCAGTAGTAGCTTTAAACATAACCTACAAAGATGTTGTTTAGAAAGGAAATAATTTCTCATCGCCATGATTCTCCTATTATTTTTAGAATTGACGTCTGTTTTACCTAACAGTTTACCCTTCAAGTTTTAACTACAAATGGAATTATCAAATTCAAGAACGGATTACCTGTTGTTGTCAAAAACCAATCGGACAGTGCCAATGGAAACAGTTGAACGCGATGGAGTGGAAGAACCTCTCAGGGAACACTGGTTTAGACGACAGTCTCTTGTAATTCCACGAACAAACTTCTCCATAAAGCTTACATAAGTATTATCTGTATTTTTATAACTTGAAATTAAAATCTTATTCGTTATGCCCCATGGGGATGCTCAACGTACCCCGTGCCTCTAACAAATCCTATTATTACCAATCAATGAGAAAACTGATTTTGTTGTTGGTCCAAGATGTCCTATTTTACAGTTTTCACATTTAGTATGCAAAAGCGGGTGCTTTGATAAGGGTGCTCATTATGACACCAACCGGAGTAGGAGTAGTAAAACACAGATCACAATTTTCCACGGTTAACAATAAATTTAACTTCACCACTTTCTCCCTCTCCATTTTCACGCAGGTCGGCTTGGCGGTGGTCAACGGTCAGCTGTACGCCGTGGGTGGCTTCGATGGAACTGCCTATCTGAAGACGATCGAAGTGTACGATCCGGAAACGAACCAGTGGCGACTGTGCGGTTGTATGAACTATCGGCGATTGGGCGGCGGTGTTGGCGTCATGCGAGCGCCGCAAACCGAGAACTACATGTGGTAAATACGCTTCTCTTCTCATGTGCTAACTCTGAACCATTTGTTTCTGTAGCTTTGTGCTTTGGTTTTCGGCCATTACCTTACATATTTCAAGCTTTCCTCGGTTTCGAATTTGGTTTTCGCGATCGACCATTTATTTCCATCCTTTTGCTCTTTTGGTTGCCTTTCATCATCACGCTTCGACTTTAAACCTAATCAATGTTATTGAAACAAACGAAACGAGAATCCCCACTCGAACGAACCTATTTCGACCTATATTTCGCTTCTATCAAACTTTTCATCGTTCGCCGCAAGAAACTCATGCATATATGTATTTTTTTTCGTACATTTTTAGGATTCGTAAAGATTCTGTTGTTTAACATTCATACACACTCGACTAATTTGCAAATTACCGTAGTACGCAAAATCTATCACACACATAGGCGGGGTCAACTCTTGGGATTGGTTTCTGCTTAAAACAAATCGGTGTGCTCTAGAAAATTTGAGACGACGTTGGCGCAGCTCGTCGACGGGGCATCGATCGAGAAGTGAATTGCGATTGAAAAAAAGGAGCTGCTCCTCGTCGCGAAACGAGAATGATTTACACTCAAATACACTCACACACCAATGATACAATTCTTCGCGCTCCGCATTATGTGCTACGAATCCCTTCCGAAATGTAGGTGAGAGAAATAAATGAGATTCGACAAGAGGAGGAACTTAGTTTCGGATTTTAGGGCTAATTACTCTCGATCCACTTACCCACAATCATCCCGTAAATGTTGCACTTGCACACGCTCACACACCAGTACTAGTTGTTAGCAAAGGAAAGGATACGCAACGCCACCACCCCCCATCCTTTAATCAATTTGATAGTAGGTACTTTGTTCCTAATTCATCAAGTTTATGTGCTAGCAGTAACATAATCATTTCGATCAGTGTATCATTATGACCATTTGTGTAACACAAAACCTTCCGTCTTTATTTTCATATGTTTTAATAAAACTCTTTTGTTGTTTATTTAGATCTCATCCCGCTTACTACTGCGAATGTTTTTTTTGTATCATTATTTGTTTTAGTAACCTTAGTGTTTTTCCAAATTTATACTCCTGGGATCCCAATAATCGTACAATTCGATTGTGCTTAACAACAGAAAAAGATAAAAAGTGAGAAAAACATGAAGGTTACAATCAAAATCCTTTACTGAATTCTCAATGTGATTAATGTTAAGAGAGAATGGTGAAGAGCGAATTAAGAAAAACATAGACCTAAGAACGATGATCGTTTTTACTTTTTACGAAAAAAAAAACAAATTATGAACTACCTACCTTACAACATAAATAATAGTAAAGCAAAAGCAACTTGTGTTAATATTCGATCAACGTACTGTCGGGTCGATTTTTGCATAGAATGCTTGAATTTACTTTAAGATTTGCTCAGTGCGGTATTCGGAAATCGACACTTTGATAAGGCATCACTAGAAAGAAGAGGAATCGTAACAAACCCTGTACGTGTATTTATCGATGAAACCAAAATTTTAACGCTTAGTGATCCCGGTTCCGGGGGTTTTGGAGTGCTGCTACGAAGATAGAACTAAAAAATAGGGCAAAGCAAAAAAAAAAAAACCAGAGAGAACATAACGTTTTTCGTTCTTTTGAATTTTATGGCGACTTCCTCCTTCGGGCTTAAAACAGAGTCGGCAACACTATTATAGAAAAATCAGTAATTGAATCAATCAGGGGGAACCGCTTAACTGCTGATATTAGGTAGTGTATTTAGATTTTTTTTTAACTATTATTTTTTATATTATACTACCTGAAACCTTTACTATTGACTAAATTATTATTAAAAGAATAAAACTGTTGAATGAAGAAAAAAAAAGTGTAGATAATAAGATAATTACAGTAAAAATGTGGCAGTGTTTGTTAAACAAATGGGACAGAAAAGAACATTCCTTATATATAGTGTGTGTTTATAAAAATGTCCCCATCCTTCCTCAGTCTCGCTTTCAAGAGATTATTCCATCTGTCCATTATTATTTGGACATTTATTTTGGCCTTATCGAGACGTTCTCTTCTTTGGATTGTACAGGGTTCTTCCGAAAAACTTTCGACGTGTTCATATGTGATGATTTAGATGGATAAACTTATCACAAAGATCGCTAGAATCATTATCAATTTTCACCGGCTGATTTAAAAAACTACGAAGATTACACATACCAAACTTTAGGGGCTATTCATAAACCAAGGAGACTTTTCTGGGGAGAGGGGGGGGGGGGTTTGGCAAAAGTCTACGCTCCATACAAAAATTGAAAAAAAATTTTTTGGTGGAAAGTCTACGAAGGGGGTGGTTGAGATGTTCAAAAATGAGTCTACGTGGTTTATGAACAGGCCCTTAATAGAATTGCATTCTGCAGCATACAATTCAATTTTACATTTTATTTTTTATTTTATTTATCACAATAATTCAACTTCAACTTGAACTACTTGGTTACTGCCAGCAGTACGGAAAAAGTAGCCGATAACGAAACACGTCAACAGATAAGTTAAAGTGGAACATGTTGAAGAGCTCGTTGAAACGCTGGCTGATTGCTTGAATTGGTTCGTGAAGTGCATAGTTGTTGTTCTATGGCTCGAGATGCAGAAATACACGTTGACGAAGAAGTCTCTCGGGAGCGTACAAATATATCCACTGTCAGCAGTCCCGGACAATCAATTTTACCCCTGAGCAGCTTCCCGGCAAACAAAGCCTGAGCGGCCTTACGTCCCACCTGAAGTTGTTCGATGTTAAGCAGATGGCAATGTTCTTCGTACGGACACAGGTTCGTAGGATCACGCCACCTGAGAAAGCGAAGAGCGTATCTTACGAACTTTCGTTGAACTGCTGCGATTCTGGCGATCCATATGGCCTGGAAAGGGTACTATACAATAGCACATGATTCTAGTATAGAACGTACAAGTGAGCAATAAAGTGACCTGAAGCATAGCGGATCGTGAAACTCGTTAGCAATTTTAAAAATAAAGCCCAACTGACGATTAGCTCTGGACACAATGTCGTTGCAGTGAAATTTGAATGTCACTCCATTATCCAGAATAACCCCGAGATCCTGGATGTGTTGAATGCGAGTGAGCGATTGTCCGGAGCGGACATAGTCGAAGATGATTGGTGTGTTTTTCCGGTGATACGATATTATGTTAGTTTATTAGATTTGTGCCTTCAAAACTTCGTTGTGCCGATGCAAATCAGTCATTATGGCGACCATTTTTGGCTTTCAGCGATCTTCACCTTAGAGACTCAAATTCGCAATATTAAAAAAAAAAAAACGAAATAAAATTATGTTCAATAGCCTTCCTGAGCCCCAGTTGCCAGTCGAGCCATTGCAGCAAGCGAATTTCAACCGTCCTGCCCCTGTATCTAGGACTGTTGTAGGGAATTTCCAACTTGCAAGAAACGGTCAGTATAAACACGCCACGCCATGAAGAAATTGTTCGTCCATAAGTCTCCCGCATCCAGATGCTTCTTGCTTGGCTGATTATCTTGCCACGCTGATTATCTCACTGAACAGCAAGTGAAATGGCCACATTACAACTTTTTTATAACATTTGCATCATTAAAAATGGACAAAAATTGCCGATTTTCATGGGTTTACCTACACCCGCACTGATGAAACTACCCATGCAGCATCAATCATAGTAACCCATGAGTCAGCAGACAAAATTTGACAGTTCTATCAGTCGAACTCTAACAGTCATGGCAAAAACAGTGAAGCAACTCCGTTCAGAAGTGTGCGCGTTCAAAGAACGGCATCCCACCGCGTCGAAAGCGGACATCGTTCGGCACTTTGTGGACGCCGGATACGCCCGTTCCGGCATCTACAACATCTTGTCACTATTAGACAACAATCAGAGCATCGAAAGAAAGCCCGGTTCCGGACTGGCCGTGAACGGGGAAATTTATAGTACGAAATGACAGCCGGAAGTTGCTTCGTTCATCAAGAAATACCATAAGGGCGAAGACGCGATGATCTGGCGTTGGCCCACTACTCGAAGCGATCGTTGGAGGAGATGGAGCGGAAGAATATCGATGTGGTACCCAAATCGACGAACCCGCCCAACGTCCCCCCGCTGCGCCCCAACGAGAATTTTTGGGCCAACCTGAAGCGAAAGATCTACTCCAAAAATTTTGTCGCGAAAACTGAGGAGGAATTGATAAATAAAACGAAAAAAAACCCTCAAAAACATGCCTACACGCATGTTTTTGTCCGCGATGGTGAATGTTCCGGTTAACTGCCAGAAGGCCGCTCGCAAGGTCGTAAAATTTTATTTGCAAGTAAGCTTTAATAATTACCTTCCATGGGAAATTTATCAAAATTAATTATCTGCCTTAGCTGTTTTTTTTTATCACCATCCGAAAAAAGTCAATTTTTCTAATGCAAACGTTACGCATCCGGATTCCACAGCTGATATAATTGTCAGCAGTAACAAGTGAGCGAACTTATCATTGGACACCGCTAATCTCATAACACCTTGAACCAGCAATGTTGAACAGCAGGCAAGAGATTCCATCCCCTTAGACGAGGCCTTTAAGCACCCTATTTCCTAATACAGCACCCAGTGCTCCGTCCATCGTCTTGATTGGTCGGGTCAGGTTCACCGGAAAATCGTTCTCGTCCATGGTATTCCATAGCTCTTTTCGGTTAACTGTGTTATATGCGGTTATGAAGTTGACCAGTGCGTAGGGACTCTACATTCACGGCACTTTTGTAGGATCTGTCGCAACATAAATATTTGATCCGTTGTAGACCGTACTTCGACGAAGCCGGCCTGTTTAATTCTTACGAATCCATTTCCTAAGGGCGATAGTCGCTGGAAGATGAAATAGGGCATTGAGGACGGTGATCGCATGATACATTTTGCAGACCAGTTAGTCGCTCTTCTTGTAGAAGGATAACCCCCGGCAGCTGTATACCAAATCGTGGCTATCAGTCGACACAGGTCAGCTTGTCCGTGTAAATATTAATAAGTTCTGCTCCGATACCATCCCTTTCAACTAATTTGTTGCTCTTCAGCTGCTTGATGCATCGCTGCCGGTACTTCCTTCTTGGTCCTCTTCTCTACTCAATTCAGATGTCACACTTAAAAATTATTCACGGGCTCGGTTAAACATTTAGCTGAATTTATTCGGCATTTTCATAACTGGTAACGAGGCAAAAAATCAAACGATGCCGAGTCTTAGCATCACTTGAAACTGATATACTGGATAACTTCATTATTAAGCCGATTCAAGGCAAGCCGAGCACAAACGTTAACCAAACTTCAACCGACCTCGGCTGCCTATCATGCCAAAATATCAGTTTAACAGTATTGTAAGCCGAGGTTCGGCTTTTTATCTGTCAACCGCCATGCGCCATATTGTTTTCATTCGCAAGTTTATTGGCATTACATCAATTATATTGATAAAACCTCGTCAACAATTCTAACCAAACCGAGATAATCGGTTAACATAAAAAAGCCAAGATCGAAACCGAGAGGTCGACTGTGCTGATCTCGGTTTCAGAAAGCCGAGAACCGGCATATAATTCTAAGTGTGTTCATCGATGTGTTAGCTCCATCTTTTGGTCACCTTACAATCGTCCATGCGAATACTCCCATCTCTATCCCGATACATTTCAGCGGTGCAGCTGTTTTAGCTCTTTAGTTTTTATCTCTATTGATCAGTTTGTATTGTTGAAGAAGTTCTACAAAGCCGAAAATGTTGTTTATTGATGTTATTAACATCCGATATTAACATGGATCAAAGGGAACAAAGCTTAAATTTACAGAAGAAGATTTGGTTACGTGTTCAGGTGAATGTTACGTGAAATTTCACGTGGAAATAACGTGTCGATTTTTTTGAGTGTAGTTTAATGAGGTTTAACCCATTGTAGCATGCGGTATATAACACATAATGAGTAAGATACACAGTTTAGATCAAACATGTAATTTCTGTGCTATCTGATGCAACAATTTGATATCGAAAAATCTTCAGTTTTGTTTTAATAGTTTCGAGTGAATTTTAGAATAAAACAAAGATTTGAAACAATTGTTGGAGAAAATGATCCTTCGAAGGCTAGATCACTGGGTCGAATCGAATAACTTGCTATCAAATACACAGTTTGGGTTCCGTAAGAGCAAAGCAACAAATGATTATCTAGCGCTGCTTTCCTAAGATATTCAACTGACCTTTGCATGCAAAGAGCAATTGGCTTCAGTATTCCTGGACATTAAGGGTGCTTTTGATTCAGTTTCCATTGAAATCCTGTCAGAAAATTTGCAGAGATGTGGACTTCTCGGAATTTTAAATAATTTGTTGTACAATTTGTTGTCAGAAAAGCAAATGAACTTTTAACTTGGATAGTTGACAACTTCCAGAACAAGTTACATTGGCCTGCCCCAAGGCTCATGCCTAAGTTCATTTCTTTATAACTTTTACGTCAAAGATATTGACAATTGTTTGGCAGAACAATGCACGCTAAGACAACTTGTTGACGACAGTGTGGTTTCTGTAAGAGGCTTACATGCTGTCAACTTGCAAGGACCATTGCAAAATTCCCTAGATAACCTATCTTCTTGGGCTAGGAATCTAGGCATCGAATTCTCTCCGCAGAAAACTGAACTGGTAGTGTCTACTCGAAGGCGGTACCCAGCCCAATTGTAGCTTAATTTTTTGGGCAGAAACATTACCCAATCATTATCTTTCAAATACCTTGGGGTCTGGTTAGATTCAAAGTGCACTTGGAATGCCCACATTACGTATTTGAAGCAAAAATGCCAAAAAAGGATCAACTTTCTTCGTTCAATTTGTGGCACATGGTGAGGTGCTCATCCGGGAGACCTTATAACTCTTTATAAAACAACTATTCTCTCTGTTCTAGAGTATGGCTGTTTTTGCTTACTCTTGGCAAGAAAAAGTCACCTTATAAAATTGGAACGAATTCAATATCGTTGTCTGCATATTACTATTGGCTGCTATTGGCTCAACGCAAAACACGAGTCTCGAAGTTCTGGCAGGAGTAAATCCGCTGCAGAGTCGGTTCTGGGAGCTTTATCTCAGAATATTAATCAAATGTGGAGTGAAAAACGCAATTGTCATAGAAAATTTTGAAAAAATGTTAGGGCTGAACACACAATTTTGATTTATGCGAATTTACCACCACTACATATCGTGTCTTCCGTGCTTTGCTCCAGACCGTGCTCAATTCACCTATAGCAGTTCCTCAATTCATTATGATCTTTCCATGAAACAAGCATCTCGTGGGATTCCGGATCAACTTCGTTCTATTATTACTCCGCGTATTTTTACTGAAAAGTACCAACACGTCAATTCTGAAAAAAAAGGGTTTTTACTGATGGGTCTCGCCTAAATGGATGGCTGGCTGTTATTCTGTTTATGTTGCTGAGCCGGCAGCAATCAACTTCGCTTTGGGGATGATTTCCACATGCCCACAGACCATTACTTCATCTTCTCGGACAGCCTCAGTTCGATTGAGGCTTTTCGGTCGATGAACCCTAGTAACCACTCATCTTATTTCCTTTCAAAACTAAGGGAACAGATGAGTGCGCTGGTCGAAAGATCATATTTGATCACCTTTGTATGGGTCCCTTCACATTGCTCAATCCCAGGCAATGAGAAAGCGGACTCGCTCGCAAAGGTGGGCGCCCAGGAAGGCGATTTGTATGATAGACAAATTTCACACGATGAATTTTATCATTTAGTACGTCAGAGTACCCTTTCGAGTTGGCAAACCGATTGGGACACCGGAAATCTAGGACGGCTGTTACATTCCATCATTCCTATTGTTTCATCGAGGGCATGGTTTAAGGACCTGCACGTTACCCGTGATTTCATCTGTGTGATGAGTAGACTTATGTCCAACCATTACCAGTTAGATGCACACCTCTATCGAATTAACCTCGTGGACAGCAATCTTTGCCGGTGTGGAAACGGTTTTGATGACATCGATCACGCAGTCTGGCAATGTACGGATAATAACGCCGCCAGAACACGACTTTTGAATACCCTAGAGGCCCAAGGAAGACAGTTCCAATGATTTCGCGATCTGTGTTCTATGCAATCGATTTATGTGTTTCTCCAAATGTCTAGTATAAGAGATTAATCTGCTTTTTTTTTGCTTTATTTATTAGTTTGTGTTTGTTTTGTTCCGATATCTGAGGAGTCTCATCGTCGCCCAAGGGTAAGCGCAACCGGCCGAACACAAAAAAGGAAACCCAGACCATACCGCAAATCGTTAAAGTGCTGGCGACAACTATCTGATGAGACTACAGCATCCAATTTTCAAGCTCCTCTGTCCAATCCTTCAAAAAAAATTTACCGGGTAAACGCCCCAATTAACCCTAGTATAAGGTCACTCGTTATATTAAAAACAATGAATTATCGGCTTCGTAAAGCTAACGCAATTGAGCCACCCAAATAAATGAACTAGATAAAAAAAAAGATTTAAAACAATGGTGCCGGTGGCTCAGTGGTAAGCGTGGTTGCTTTTCACCTCAGTGGGTCTGGTATTCCCAGTCCAGTCGGTGTGTGGTTTGGATTTTCTGAGACGAATAATCTCTGATGGCGTCTTCCTCTAGAAGGGAAGTGTAGCCGTTGATCCCGGCCCATGTCACGAGCTGAATAGTTCGATATGTTGGGTCCAAGTCGTCTCCGAATCAGCTCAATTGACTGAAAGTCAAATTAACACAGCATGAATAATAAGAAGAATAAAAATAAAAAAAGAGCGAAGCAGAAGAAGGAAGCTTTAGCAATACAGATTTCAAGAAAAGGGAGTCGACAGATTTTTCATTACGAGAAATCCCTGAGACCAGACAGGAAATCGGACACACACATCTCCAGTATGGTGTTGCTTTGATGCTGCGCTTTTCCGACTTAGCTAAGGAAAGAAGATTAATATCTGGTGGTACAATGTGCTTGTAATGCTAGTAATTGCCGCAAATCTTCGTGTGCCCCACGTGTTCTACTTAATAATTTTTATTGATCTCGCTTTGCAATAGATATATTTAAATTGCGGTGCTCACTGCTATCGTGAACTTAGCAGCTTCCATCATTTATACGTATCCCGAGAAGAGTCTGAGATCAAATAGAACACTAAATATGACGTTGTGATGTTGCCGATAATAATTTCTCAGGCTGCTGTCGTTTTGGTCGTTTTAGCGGTTAAAAGATCAAAACTGATAGTATACATTTATTCCTGTAAGATCCAATTTCAAACTAATCCTGTTATCTGTGAGAGCAAATTGAACAATGAATTTGCTGTACATTTTTCCCCGGTGATAGCAAAATGAGTATTCCATTTGATGATCTGTCAATACAATAAAAACAAATTACTTCTCTCAAAGAAAAGTGACCGGAAGATAACAGCAAGATGACAAATAAATTTGAAATAAAATGTGAAGTGAAATCAAATTGTGATTTCAATTTGATGTTGATATTAAAATAAGTTGTCAAATTGCTATCTTTATGATGTTAGACTTTACTCGGGATACGTACACAGAACACACAGATACGTCACTCTATCCTGAGTTAAGTGGTTCACCTTGGTTAACTTGTTATTGTAGTTTGTAGCTTTATGCCATGTGACCCAAACTCGTGCTTCCCCGTGAATCTAGAAGTACAGAATTCACCTTCTGGTGGAGGCCTACTTTAAACTGTAAAGTTCAAACATCCAAGCGGAAATTCATTGGCGCCGCCTTGCACTTCAGCGTCTTGTTAGCTAGCGCACGGTTTGGACGGACCAATTTTCACTTTGACATCGGTTTGTTCGGCTTCATATTTTATATAGCATTACTAATTGGATTAATTCAACGGTATGCAATATGCTACATTCCGTTGATGCCATGCCCGACATCGTCGTTCGTCTTCGAGAGATTTATGATGCGGATTGAAAATGACTGTAGTTAGGGTAAACGGTCCTTACAGTTGCGGTATATTAGAAGTTTTCATACGCAACAACACGAATCTGACGCTTCCAACGCATCGAAACTATGGGGACGTTTACCTTACGGCTCAATCTCACCAAACGCACAGTGCCAAACGTACGAAGAAGAGTGCGATGTTTTTTGGTTTCTATCGGAACGTCTGTTTGTCAAGCTTGGAAACATGCCGAAGACGCTCATCTTGATGGGATACCCAATGATGCATTTCTACTAGCTAAGAGGTTTTCTAGTGCTATTCTGTATGTTCAAAGCTCGGATCACACTTGTAGCATGTAATCGCGAATCCAAAAACTGATTTACTTACCGAAGGACTACCATAAATCGAATGACAAATTCTTTAGCCTGAGAATGCAAAGGCTATAATGGGCAACTTGCCTCCTCAGAGAGTTTAATTTAGAAAGAATCCCACTACAAGAGATGCGTACTCAAAGCTTTAAACCTCTCTTCGATTTATATGATCGCTCTTCAGCACCCAACCCATATCAGAACGAGGGAAACAAACCGAATGGAAAGCAAAATACATACAGTTGAATTCAATGTAAACAACAACTCGAAGCGAGTTCACTCACTCTCAGTCGATAGAACTAGACCGATCTGTGCGGATTGTGTTTTTGGCCGGTGTTTGGTATGTTGGTCATCTGGACACTAGTCGCTCATATTAGGATACTTCAAAAATATCTGGTGCCAATTCGTCGGATGGATTATTTTGTTCGCGGTTGAAAAGCGATGATGACGTCATACCGAAGCTGAAAAATGTAGTGCTATTTCTGTGTGCTTCACTGTGTACTTTTTTAATCGCTCTCGATAAGGCCTATTATTGCGAAACGAGCGATTACAGAAAAATTGCTTCCGATTCAAGTGACAAGTGAGTCCATTCGTCTACCCGTCCGTCGTCGCTCAAGTATGGATCTAAGCTTCAAGTGCCCACTGTGTGAGACATACTTCGCCACAAACGATGACCTCAAAGAACACGTAAAGGCGACTCATACCTCATATTACTACGATACCTATCTGGTTCCGCCGGTGCTGATCTTCCCTGGCGGAACCTCAACGGTCGTGGAAAGCGAGGCTCCTGCTGCGGTTATAACAACCGAACCGGTAAGTATATGGCTCCAAAGGCGCTTTAAGGGTACAGTTTGATAATCGAACTTGTATTTTCTTAATTGTAGGTTTCTGCGACAGACGTTTTTATCGAACCGGCCCCCGTGCCCGACGACGGTTGCTGTGAGTGTGACTGTTGTGACTGCTGCGGAGGAGATGTAGGAGCAGACGCGGGCGGTGCCGATGCCGGTGGCTGCGGGGATTGCGACTGCGATTGTGACTGCGTGGTTATGTAGAGCTATACAGCTGCTACAATTTTTATCTGCCCGGAAGTAGCTGACAGTGAAGGAGTTTTAGTTATGCATTAAAGTGAGCGATTTTACACACGTATTTTTTTACGGACATATTTTCGCAGCTATTCGATTTTTAAGCTGTTTTACAGGATAAGACTAACAAGAATACTCGAGCTAACATAGGTAGTATTCATATATGTATTTATTTTAAAGCTCCAATAAAACGAGTGAATAGTTTTGTATGTTTAACATGTATATAATTGTAAATTGAATCAACGGTTATAACCAATTGCAATACTAAATGACAATATATAAATTTGTTTTGAAATTCGTCGACTTCAATAAATTGGATTGGCTATAATTAAATTGAACATTCTCCCTCCCTTAGTTTAGATGGCGTAGAAGCAACTAAAATCCAAGAATATGCTAGAGTTTGAAAGGTTTGAAAGGTTCTGTACGGTGGAGTAATTTTTCTGGTTGTACAATTTCTCGACTTCCAGCATTTGAAATGTACAGTCTGGTCTCCAATTTCCATCTCCCGATTCGTTGATTTGATGAAACGAATGTCATTTTCATGAAATTGGAAAACAAGGAAAATGTAAACTAACAATTCACTAAAACTAAAAAATAAAAAAACTGAATTTTGAATTATCACTATAGTAAACGTTACCAAATCCCTTTAATCATTAAATGTATGTTTTTGGGGTTAAAAAAGCAAATTGACAAAAAAAATGTTTCGTGATTCATGCAGTAAAATTCTGTGGCGAACCCAGTATCCAGAAAGTCCTAAAGCTGAAAGGGTACAAAAAGCGGGACACGTTTTAATGATGCTATAGTCCCTATTAACGTGACATAAATCATGGATGTTCCCTAATGCATTTAAGGGTTTAATTCCACTAGAACAAGCTGATTTTTTTTACAGATAGGCAGGCATATTTCGTCTATGACTTGACTTCTTCGATTTCGAGAGCTCGACTTGATGCGGACATCAAGGCCAGAATGGGCACTGCTGTTTACAGAGATTGTCTCCTTTCTTTTCGGTCCATGGCTGGACCTCGTCAGCCAAGCAGTCTGCGAAGGATCCGCAAGTCGCTTTCTACTTGTTTGGTCCACCTTGTTCGTTGCACACCTATTCTATTTGTGCCCGTTGCATCGTTATCGAAAATCATTTCAACTGGGCTGTCTTCCGGCATTCTTACGACATGCCCAGCCCACCGTAGTCGACTGATTTTAGCGATGAGATTCTCCCATTCGTAGTGCATTTGCCTCCTTCACGTTACGTATTTAATCTGAACCCCACCGTAGACCGTACGCAACACCTTTCATTCAAAGACAACAAGGGCGCGTTGGTCCTCCAAGAGCAATTTCCATGTTTTGTGGCCGTAGAGGACTATCCGTCTAATTAATATGTTATTTGTGTGATTTAGGTTGTAATTGAAACATCCACGAATACACGTCTTCGATATTTGTTAAATGCTTGTTTTTTGAATTTTGTTCGTAAATTTCTACGTTTTCTACTACATTTAGTAAGGATTTGTAATGTATCCCAAAATTTGGACTCTTTGTTTGCTTTAGAGCCTTAAAACGAGTTTTTAAAAACGTTTGGTTTGTCCATTGTCAGTTCTTCCACAAGGATCACAAATTAATTTGTAGACCCCAGATTTGCCAATTAATTTTGTTAGTGAATACTATTTCAAAACCAAAATTTCGTGGGGTTGGTCATAATGGTTTAGTGTGGTTGACATATGCCGTTGCAATTATTTTAATGTGAGGTTGTATTTCTGTGAATGTAGTGAGCGATTGTTTGTAATGTTTTATGTTTTTTGTTGTTGTTTAACATGTTTTGTCTATATATTGTGAGTAACCATTCAAGTGGGCTGTCTCGAAAATAAATTCAAGTTCTTTAGCTATGCCGTTTGAACTTAGTGGTAATGTCTGTAGTCTGTAGCTATTCTGAGATGGTGTGAGTGTTTTGAAGTTTTTGTTATTATACTTGGTGTTTTTGTGGGGGAGGTAGCTCATATACACTTCCGGTCCGCCTCTAAGCATCTTGCTATGAGGTACCAGGTGGTTACACACCGATTACCTGTCGATGTTCCAAGTTTGGAAGACGTCTGTATTGAATTATCTCAAATTATAATATTCCGCCCACTATATCACAAAGCATTGCGATTTGTTGAGCGGATTGGAGATAAGAAAAGCATTGGGTACAGGACCAAGTCTCCCCCGGTTGGTGCTAAACATATGAGCATGGAAATCAATTGAAGCATAAAGTTGACAATAGACGTGGAATGTTTCGGGAAATCCTTCAATCGTGATTCAAAGTGGGACGTTCAGCATGCTTATTACAGATATCGGTTCAAGTGGTGAAATGGTTTTTAGACTGTAGTTGTGCAAGTTGAAAGTTTGCGAAAATCAAGGAGCCTGCCTCGGGCATCGGTTGTATATATTTGTGTCGAGGGTGTGTTGCGCAAAGTTTTGTTGTCGGGAATATCGCGTTTTCTATTGTTTCTGTTAACCTATTGTTCGGTGGCGCGAGTAATCGAGTGAACAAAGAAGAACAATAAGGTTGCTTCCCCGTGAGATGTGTTGGTTCGCCGGGTGTGGTGGGCGGGTGGTGGGGATCATAATTAATTGTGATCCATATTATTCGTTCGCCGGACTCGCTGGGCCACATATCTAGGAACCAGCCAGTCACTATTACATTTTGTGAGTGGTTGCAACAGCGTCTGTACTATTGGTGTAAACTATTCTAAATTGACTCTCATGCTTTAATATTAATTACCTTGTTTTCTCAATGAAAAACCACCATCACAATTTGTGAGTGGCCCCAATAGCATCCTTACTGTTGGTGTAAATCGGTTCAAATCGGAAATCGGTATTAAAATTTAATCATTTAAACACATGATAAGAAAGCGTATTATATATGTTACCACTAACGAATATCTTTATTATGTTTACTATCTTTCCATGTATGTAAATGCGTCCCGCACAATATACGAGCGGTGGTGGAAATCAAAGAGCAAGTTGGACGACAAACTTGCACTTGTATCAGTGCCAGTGTGTGAAAAAATTGACTGCCCGAAATGAGTGCGAAAAACAACAGCATTCAATTCTTTGGTCTTTGCTGAACACACGAATTACTAATAAAGAGAAAAAGCAATGAACGAACGAACACAAGCATTCGGTCCCCTCCAAAAAGGTGACCCGCACCGAATGTCTTCATTCACACAGGATGCTACCGACACATTTTTCTATACAGATCTCCGGTTCAATCAGTCAAAACAAAAAGAGGAGAGCATCACAAAACACAATAATCGCAAACATTCTGACTGAATGTGTTCTTGCTATCACCGAATTTTGGCTCTTCTGAAATTCAGTTTTGCACCGAATCGGTGAATGACGAGATGGATGTTGGATAAATTCACGGGATTCTGCTTATTGAATTTGAATTTTTCGCACCCTGATCAGTGCAACAACAACCAATAGGAGAAGAAACAGATGAGAACTATTCATATTTGAACTTATCAATTACAATAATCACTAAATCATTATTTCGGTTTCGTTTTCGTTTCAGCATTAAAACGCCCCTCTCTCTCTCTTGCTTCACTTTCTGCCTCCTACTATCCTCTATGTAATGAATCTAACACTTGTTGGGACTGGTTAGTTAATAACCGGCGCCTGCTTGTGGAAGATCCTGGTGTGCTATATGGTCTAGGGCATATCAACGGGTAGGCTTGGTAGGTTCTCGCCTAGCCCAAAACGCAGATGGGCGGACAGTGGTCTGCCAGGGTGGGGACTGAGAAATTACAATTACAATTACAATTACAATATACTTAGTGTTTTCGTAGGTTTTCTGCAAATTTCAAATGTTATATGAGATTGTTCTTTCACCACAAACAAGTCCAAGAATGGTAATTTAATGCAATTTCCGTTATCGTTAGTAAATTCGATTTTGTGTGTGTTTTGGTGTGTGTTATTTATAGTTTCTAGTGTAAGAGGTATGAGATCCTATACAATGCTGAATACATCATCAACGTTTCACCACCAAACCTTAAGTAATTAATTTGTATCTGTTTTTCAAAACTTGTCATGAAAATTTCACACTAAAATGGGGGAAAGAAGCTTGTCCATGAGGTACTTTTCAATTGTTTATTCACCCAACCAGGGAAGGTCTTTAAAGATGACAAGGATTTGATGAAAGAGTAAATCAAAGTGTGTAAGAAAGATGGCACAAATGTTGCGCAGGATTTAATGGGTAGCGTCCAAGGTGCGGGTATTTAGCCTAGGAGAGGAGGTTGAATAAAGCAACATTGCAAAAACATTTTGCATTTTTTCTAGTACATTCTTTATCACATTTCGGTGGCACTTGCTAAGTGACTACATTAACTGGTGTTTAAAATCATCGTGGTTCATATGTTTCCTTGTTCAAAACTTATTTCCCAATGAAGTAAACCATCATCACACTTTGTTTTACATTACTTCAAAGCGACCAATACTATCAGTTAAGATAGTCTTTTAAGTATATGTTTCCTTGTTCAAAACTTATTTCCCAATGAAGTAAACCATCATCACACTTTGTTTTACATTACTTCAAAGCGACCAATAGTAGTTTAAAAACTTTTTTTTCTCCCATTGTAGCAAACAACCGTGATGTACTTTGAATGGCCCCAACAGCATCCTTATTGTTGATTTAAATTGGTTCTCATCGACTCTTAAGTGTAGTATACAAAATTGTTTGTTTTCTCAATGTCACATTATCACATTTTGTGAGTGGCCTCAATAGCATCCTTACTGTTGGTTTAAATCAGTTAAGATAGTCTTTTAAGTACAGTCTTACAAAATTGTTTGTTTTCCCAATGATGTAAACCATTATCACACTTTGTAAGTGGCGTCCACAGCATCCTTACTGTTGGTATGAATCGGTACTAATATTTTTTTAATATACATATGTGCTTATTTCCTTAACCTTCCTTAATCTGAAAACAGTATAAAAAAAAATCACCGTATCGTTTAAAAAAAACGAATCCTGCTATCAACCTTTTTATCCAACATCGACGATCTAGTGATTTCTAGTGGATGTGCAGAAGTGTTTAACCCTTTCCTTAATTGACCTGCATACAGATGAGGTCGGCGCCGGTATGTATGTTAATCCCAAGCATCATCTGTTGGTTCTCTGTGTAATTAAAGCTGATCTGGCAATAACGGGGTACCAACCTGTACTAAATTTCTTTGATTTTTGAAATTGTAGTTCTTCTGCTCCAACTTGTGTAAGATATAATTAAAGGCTATCAGGGTACTGTTTTATTTATTTTATATGCAGTGAATAAAATTCTAACTTTTTTGTATGGAATATTTCAAAACTGTTAGGCAATAGATTCAACTCCATGTATTTAATTATTTTAGTATTCGTAGCTGTTTTTACTATTATCTTTACGTGTTGTCGTCTTGTGACTGATTGTTGTATGTAATCCGTTGATGAGAATATCGAGTTAGAAAATTCTTCGGCTCCTATTTAGGCTTTAATTAAAAAAAAAACACTTATCAATTGTACGAGTGTATTAAAAGAAAGATGTTTTTTGAAAATTAGGAAAACTTCAATTAACACTTAAGTTTGTTTCACTATATACTGAAATTCCAAATTATCACTAGTAAACGCGAGCAAATCCCTTTAGATTCCATAAAAAAAAATTACCTCATCACAAAATTTTCCTGGTTTTACAATTATAGTCGTTCTACTAATACGCTCGAAAATGTGTATATTAAAAGGTTTATTTTTTAAAGGAAAAGATATTAATGATCCAATTAAGAAATGTACAATAATGTCTAAGGTAATTATCCACAGATTATTATTATTTCATATTTTCTATAAAAATCTTACCTCATATAACGAATTTAACATAAAATATAGATTCAGAGATCTAAAATGGATTTAATACTTTTTAAAACAGATGAGATGCTGATTCATGTTAAACCACATTGATGAAAAAAATCCCTGCGGAGTGTCAGAGTTACTACCTACTACATTTGAAAATATGAAACATGTACAGTTGGTCTTTATATACGAAATATATGAAAAATATTATTGAAAAATTATCCATATTACTCCAGAGTTCCAGTATTTCCCAGGCGCGTTTCTCCTCTGCCGTTTCTTGTGGTATCATCACCACAGACTCTTCTCAAGCGTTGTGGCTTTTGAGAAGCTCGTGTAGGTCATCATTGGTGATCTGTTGATGGTAGCCAAGATAGTCAACTGCCGCTATTCCGATCGCACCCAGGCGATCTGCGAGGTTTTTCTCCAACAATGTGACCGAAACACCTTCATCCAGGAACGCCAACACCGTCGCTGATTTTCCTCCGCAGTGTAGCTGTGCAGTTTGTCAGTATGTACGCATTCAACCCGCCCACGTGTCCCACCGGCTGCATCAGTGGATTATGAAACTCTCTGCATTCACCGACGTTGCAGCGGATTTTGAATTTGCACTGCCCTCCGTGTTCGTTGAGGCAGGCGTAACACAGTTTTTCTTGGTTTCCCAACTTCAGTCTCTCCGCATACCGCAGTTTCTTGACATCCACGCAGCGTCGCAGGCGATGATCAGTAGGTCGGCAATGTTTGCACGGTTTTATCCTCCTTTCATCGGTTGAGTTGATCGCCGAATTGCTGCCTTCGCCGTGGTAGTACAGCGCGCCTTTTTCTCTCGGTTTGCTCTTCCCAGCCGGGAAAACTCTCTGCAACTGATGCGCCGGTTGGACTTCGTCATCTACGTTGGCTTCACAAGCATCAGCAACTATGTCCATGAGGAAGTCCGTCAGCGTTTGCGGCGTGGTTTCGCCGCGGCCTCTCCGATAATGGACCCATTCACGCTTCTCACGATCCGGAAGCTTAGTGACCAGCGGTTTGATGAGCAGCGGATTGACGAGGTGTTGTCGCATCAGCAGCCTCCGTGTGTCCGCAAAGTTGTTCTACAGTGTTTCCGAATGGTACAAAACTCCGGAGGTTGTCTGGTTTAGGGGGCTCCAATCGATTCACCTTGTCCAGCAGACTTGTAGCAAGCGGCTCACGGGCGGGTTCTTCCTAGGGGTGAGACAGCTCTACTCTGAGTTGCTTTGATGCACCGAGTAACTAGCGAGTAACTCAATATAGCTTGAAATTAAATCAATATTCATCGGTTTTTATCGGTTGCCAGGGTTTTGAATAGAAGAAGTTTGATTTCCAATTTGTTTGAAAACATTGTGAACATTCTGCTAAGGGAAGGTCCATTAATTATGTCACGCAGTAAGGGGGAGGGGGGGTTGGGAAAACGTGACGATCCATACAAAAAAATTTGAAGGTCCATACAAAAAACGTGACAAGGTGGGGAGGGGGGGGGGTTTGTAAAGAGTCAATTTTTGCGTGACGTAATTAATGGACGTTCCCTAATGGCAATAGAATACGGCACAACGGTGAGCCCTACTGAAGTACAATGATGAGGCATGATAGCGATATGTATAAATTCGTAATTTGCTACACAACGATTCTGAGATGCGGGCTGAGCTCGTTTGTCTCTTCTCTTGCCCTTGTTCCAGAGCACCAGTTCTTAGTCTGGCCGTCTGGTGGAATGAAGCTGCATAAGCAAATTGCAGATTAAGCCAAAACTGATGGGTTTGCATAAAGTTTGAATTAATTGGAGACATAAAAATAACTTTGTATCGAAAAAGGCAAAGCCTTACATGAATAGTCTTAAATACGATAAAAAATTGTAAGAGCTATGAATATGATCAGATATGAAGTTTAAGTGGATGTAGCTTGTTTTCCTGAAACATTGAAAATTGCTAGTTATCAATTGTGCACCCTCGAAAGCTAATGTACTAGCGTCGGTTTGTTTGACAACTGCTATGCTGAAACAGAGAGCAAAAAAATGATATTGCTCGCTTGCTGAGCAACGAGAGT
Organism: Aedes japonicus; assembly: GCA_034211315.2. Classification (NCBI taxonomy): domain Eukaryota; kingdom Metazoa; phylum Arthropoda; class Insecta; order Diptera; family Culicidae; genus Aedes; species Aedes japonicus. Next base: position 862,829 of record JASCZW010005225.1, on the reverse strand, counting down.
TACACGAGGTACCTCAAAAGCAACTCTGAAATTACTCGCGATGAAGAGCTGTCTTGCCCCTTGGGTCCTACCGGCAAAACTGACCGGAAAGTGTTGGAGCTCACGAAGAAAAATTTCAAATCCCAGCGGGATCCAGGCCTTTTGTAGTTTTGGTTTGAAGAGACCAAAATCTTCATAACTACAGATACGATTAACCAACAAGTTTACGTCAATGAGTATCTGCAAAAAAAAATTGGCGTCTTGCCATTATGGTACAGCGGGTCAGGAGTGGTATGGGAAAAGCAACGTCAACGTTGCACCAAAGGACTGTAATCCTCCGAACACCTCAAAACTTCGTCCAATTGAATGATATTGGGCCATTGTAAAGCGAAAGCTTGGGGAATCGAAAGGAGAGGCAGTTAATGAGGAAGATTTTGCTAAAAGGACGGAAATGCTTCCAGAAAGCTGACTGAGGACACTGCATAACTTAATGGATCGTATCAAAAGTAAAATTAGAGTATAGGGATATAACAAGTCCAAATAAGAATATTTTGATTTAAATGGGTTATAAATTAACCCTTTGTTACGATGATTTTTTTTCCGGAATTTGGAAATAAATAGAAATAAGGTTATACTGACGTTTTTCTATGGCTAGATTTTGCTTTTTGCATACCTTAATAATAGGTGAGAATAAATATTAATATGTCTGTAGAAATAAATTTTGGTCAGCGAAGAATACTAAATAAACGCCTAGTGAAAAAAGCTAAACCTTACATACACTAGACTTAATTACCTCTAATATTTAAAGAATTTGGGGAATAAACACATTCGTGTCTAAAATGTAAATCCTACCCTAACCATTACACCGTCTGCTAAGCTCCTTCTAAAGCTTCCAAAAACATCGCCCGCGATGATACGCGAAAAGCTGCAAAACCTTTTCGAAAAAGCTTATGCTCAAGAAAGCTCTAGCGCAACCGGGCGGAGGGTGGTCGAACATGTAAACAACATTCTAGACAATATGTCTGGTCCGTCAGAGCATTAGGCACACTCTTTTCGCACTCACCATATATCATACACACATCCCGCACGGAGGTCTAACTGCAGGCGTAAAATGTTAACATTTTTCTAAATATTTACCCTTCGCAAACAGCACCAAACGGCGTCTCGAGTCGAGCCCGAGGTAAGTGCCAGGATTTTGGGTAGTTCGGGTTAGCCGAAAATAACGAATGACCGCATTTTCTCCTTCCAGATTTACACCCTTGTGTCAGACAGCTGATTCTGAGAAAACTGCTTCCAAAAAAGAAAAAAAAAGAAAAACATAGGAAAACTTTGCAGCTACGTGATGTTATCTCGCGCGGGGCGCTATTAATAGATACATAAGACGGGCCTCGAGATTTGAATAATAATACTAACAGTACGATAGATATACCGTCACCGTAAAAACGGAAGCTGTAACGATTAGACAATGGATTTCAAATGTCCTCTCTGTGATATGCCAATGCCGTCGCTGGAGAAGCTCAAGCAGCACATAAAGAACACTCACAGTGCATATTTTTACGATACCTACCTATTCCCACCGGAAATGCTCTTTCCAGGAGCGCCCTCCAGCGCAGCGGCAAACAACTTGGAAGGAGTGATAACAAGCGAACCGGTAGGTAGTTGCCATCTATTCGGTATCGATAGTTGTAAGCCTTATGCTTTACATTTGCAGATGTCCACGCCGGAAGTGACAATCGAACAGACGGAAGAGCCGTGCTGTGTGTGCTGTGAGTACGAGACAACCGATGGCGATGGAACGGATTGTGGCTTGTGTGATTGCAACTGCGAGGACGACGCCGGTGCGGAGTGTGATGACTGTATGGTGATGTAAGTATACTGTTAACTTTAATCTCACTTGTATAGCTTAAAAACAGGAACATAGTAAAACTCAAAGAGCTGCCTGAGGAAATCCATAACATAGGAAAAAAAACACATCAGATCGCAAAATCGATGTTACACGTATAGTTTTGAAAAGTGCCTATACTTCTGCAAAAAAAAAAATCAAACGACATGTTACAAAAAAGCACACATACACACATATTGAGTTCAATCAAGGACAAAACATACGTAAATTCGAGCTCGAGAGATGATTTTAGCATTAGCAAACGTTACGTATCGAACAGCAATCAGAACTCTTCCAACCAAGTAAAAGTCTTTACAGCATTCTTTGCAAAATCACCGCGGCCAACGAGGGGGAAATCTAAATTATATGTGCCAATAGTACCACTACCACTGGTCCGAGCTTAGGGAATCAAATGTTTCATTTTCAATCATCTCTGTTTCCATAGTCCACTATGGTCAATTGACTTCCCATCTCATAGAAACGATACAAACATTTCGGTTGAAGCACTTTTAACAAAACAGAGAACAAAGAAATACTTAGTGCAAACAAAACTGCAAGGTTAGACTGAAATTGTCGAACATGAAGGGCAATATTCTAACAAACAGGACATAGATGAGTATTTTGTGTTTTAACTTTCTTAGAAGATATAATATTAGAAAAAAAAGGATAAAGTCTTTACAACCTTCCCAGGCTTCGGAAGTTCCGTATATGATAAACAAGGTGTTAAAGTAGGCGTCATGTGGTCTAAAAAAATATTAACCCGGGTAAAATGGATAACACAATGCCAAAGTTGTCGTTAGAGCAGAGCTACCTATTACTCCATATGGACCTAGTGATAAGCATAAGTGTAACCGTTGAGTGATACGAATAGGAGCATTTGTTGGGCAGGTTTTGGGAATTGTTATACTAAAATGGTCCGATTGGTCGGTTCAAGTTAAGTTAAGTTTGGTTTTAGACAACTGGATAACTGGTAAAATCAAAAAAAGTTTGATAGCTCACGGAATATTCAACAATGTTCGATATGGACGGAAATCTTAGAATTTGGAACTAACATTCCAAGGAGGTTTTTAAGTCAAATGCTAGCCATGCAACCAATAAGCAGTTCCAAAGCGTTCTTTAGCCTATCAAGCAATTCAGTCACATTAAATGCAACATAAATGCCGCTTTTGGCCTAAATACGGCTGCTTTACTGCAATCCTATGATAATGCTTTATCAATGCTATTTTGCATTCGAAATGCTTATTACATGCTGTGCTTAAATAGCATTTGAAATAAAATTTTACAAAGGATAGCATTCAAGATGCTGATATAATGTTAGTATAATGCTTGTAGCATCTGAAATGTAGATTTAGAGTTGATTAAGTGCATATGCTGATGCTTATTGGTTACCTGGGTAAGGTCGAAAAGATCTTAGAGAAGTTCAAAATATTCTGGAGAAGTTTAACATTTGATAAATATCTTGGTTTATTTGCCAATCTTCTCGCCTAGAAACTATGATTTTTTTTTCAACGATTTTGTGTAAATTGAAATGTTCTGGCAATCGGCCATCGTCCTGTACCACGCAATCAAACTTCGTCAACATCGTCGTGTACAACTTTCGTGATCGTGCTTTGGCCGACGTGTTTTGTTTATCGTCGCGATTTGTAGTCACCTCTTTCTTGTAAGTCGACAGTCCAGCTCGTTTTTTAGCTCTATCCACGGTTGAAGGCGCCACTCCCAACTTCTTTGCGACATCTCGGACGGAGAGGTTAGGGTTCCACTCGAAACAGCGGGCAACTCTTTTTGTCGTCGCTGTGGCCTCCGGCTTTCGATTTCCCCCGACCCAGCTGTTCTGGCTGTCGACAAAAGTTCACCGAACACTTTTAATACGTTGGTAAAAGTTATTCAACAATTTCGCCAACTTGGCGTAAGAAAAGTTTGGATTTTCGACATGCACGTGCAAAATTTTGATGCGTTGCTTCTCTTCCTTCGACGATCTTTTGATAACAGAAGTGCCAATCTCAAAATCAAAATAGAGGCATGATGCTACACGCACACATCCTCAAACTGAGGGGCAATTTAAGTACTCTTTCTAGGAAGAGGAGCTTTATCTCTATCCGCTGATATAAAGGGTGTACGGAATCAAATCGCGACACACACAAATATTCGGCAAAATTCGCCCGTTCAACCAATCATCTTCAAACTTTCAGGGGGTAAAATAAAACATGTTTTGAATATTTTCGCGTGTTTGTTTTATCCAATTTAAATTCCATATCCTTATGCACGAACCTTCTTCTTTACACTACTCATAAGGTCCTGTATAACATTTGGACCAACTTTTTTTGCATCGGCATGAAATTTACCTCCTGAGCCTTGTACCACTCCCAAACCTCTTTCGAGTAATGGCATGAGGCTAAATTCGGCCCGTAGGATCGTAGGACCATCGTGTGACCTCAGAAGAGGAAGTAAACGCTTTTGGAGGCATTGCTTTAGGTACACCTGCCCATTGACAGTTCCAGTTGTCACGAATAGGGGGCTCCGCTTACCACACGAGCAAATTACTTGCCAAATCATATAGTTTTTAGCAAACTTTGACATCCTTTGCTTTCTAACGTCCCCAAGGACATCGAATTTATGATGAGCACTGAAAAACTGGAGCCCCGGAAGCTGTCGGAAATCTACTTTTACATACGTCTCATCATCCATAACGTGATAATGTGGTTTGGTCAACATCTGAGTGTAGAGCTTCCGTGCACGTGTTTTACCTACCGTATTCTGCCGTTCAACACGATTAGGCGCCTTTTGGACTTTATACGTGTGTAGTCTTTCACGTTTTTTTTTTGCATTTTGCACGAAAGTTTTTATTAGAATCAGTTTCTTCGCCACATCCCGAACTGAACTGTTGGGATTCCTCTTGAAAGCTTGAACTACCCGCTTGTGATCCTTAACACTATACGGAGATCCATTTTTGCCACTTTTTTCTCTCCGATCGATAGTCAAACGTTTGTGGTACCGATTTAAAACAAGAGACACCGTAGAATGTACCATTCCCAGCTTCCTGCTGATGCCACGATGAAAAAGATCCGGATTTTCGAAGTACGTGCGCAAAATTTCTTTGCACCACTGCTGTTCTTCAGCCTCCATCTTCGCAACGATTGCACATCTGGTAGTGAAACTTGCACAGCGTAAACAAATATTGAACTTATTCCACCCAAAATTTCAATAGAAAATACCCACCGGGTAAAAAGTTACAGCCATTTAAAAGTGGTGCAATTTGATTCCGTATGTATGTATGTATGTAAAAGATACCACTCATCGTTGCAGGCACAGCCATAAGACAGTGGATCGTCCTCTACGAATGATTTGATCAAGTTCGACATCTGCCTGTATTCAATTTAACACTGTCTGAAGGGCCAAAAACGGATGGGCGGACCCGTAAGCAGAGGCACTTACGCGTAATCCGCGGGATAATGAGAATCTCCTTCCAATGCTAAAATCCTACAACCTAATGTTGAACAAGCCATCAAACGTGAGGACTTCCCAATGAGTGAGTAGAAGAGCTCGCCATCAATTCACGAAATGTTAATGACAGGGAGTTGGCAATTCCACTCTCCCCATCCAAATCGCTTCAATCCGGTGCTCTGATGGTCCCTTCCCAACCCTATTTATTTGATGTATAATATAGTGATGTTCATATAATAATGTAGAGTATTTTTCTTTATAATAATCTTACCTTCCCTGGTCTACCTACTTACCTGTCGGTATACTTTTCCATTTTTTTTTATTTTTTTTTTTTTTTATTAATTTCTTTATTTATTATGCATTGTTATTTGAACATGTGATCACAATTTTAATTTAGCAATTTAAGACTGTCGATTATTTATTTGTGGAGATGCCCTGTTCCTCTATCCCACTTTTACCCTGTCGCTGCTATAACATCACATTTAATTTCTTATTTATTTATTTATGTTGCTTCCAATGTTTATACTTCTTTCCCTTATTATTCTCATCGGATGATTCTCCGTCCGAAGTTTCGCTCTCTTCATTAGTATATACTTCTTTTAATGTTCTTTTCATTTTTTCTCAATCTTTCGAGAGCTCTTCAAAACTGTTTCTATCCGTGTTCTGAAACTTTTGGAAGTCTTGTTCTAACGATTTTTCCAAGTAATACTAGGTCGGCCTTCTTTCTTCTTTTCAAAATTTAAGTTGTAAGCTAGCTTTAATGGGTGGTTCTTATCCCTGCGTAAGACATGTCCAAAGTAACTGAGGCGACCTACTCTAATTCTTCTACTAATAGTTTTACCATCTAGAAGCTTTCTCGCGTTAAACTTCATATCTCTCTGTCTAGCACATTGCTGGTATATGTTTCTCAAAATAAGTTTTTCGTAGTTCGCTATTGAAATCCTACTCTTTTTAGTCAAAACTGCTACTTTAGTGCCATATTGTATGGATGGTGCTATCACGGTTTTGTACATTAATTTTCCTAATTCCCAGTTTGGGTTGAACTTCTTGCAAAATTCTACTATAATTTTTGATGACTTAAGAGAATTTAGACATCTTTGCCTGCAAGTTACTTTCCTATTAAGTGTAGATGTTAAACAGACTCCTAACTATTTTAAACTATCACATACTTTAAATTTCTTACCGTTAAGAATGATATCATTTGGATGCTTTGCCTTATCATTCGGATATCTAATTAAAACCTGGCTCTTTTTGCAGTTTATCTCTAGTCCTACGGTTTTAAGCTGGCTTTCTAGTTGTTTCAGTATCTCTTCCAACTCTGCTTTAGTTTTTGTTATAATTTGGATATCATCCGCAAATACAAGTAACAAGGGAAGCTTTAGTTGGTTAATATCCAACAATTTTAATCCTGGAATTTTCAAAACAACTTTGCTTAAAATATCTTGTATTATGTAATTAAACAGCAGAGGTGAAAGAGGGCATCCCTGTTTTATTCCTTTTCCTCTCTTTACTTCTTTGGAGAATTGGTTCTGCCATAGAACTCTTGTAACCTCATCTTTAACACACGATAACACTCTATTAATAAGTCTAGATGGAACTCCAATTTTAGCCAAAACCTTACCTCAACATTGTAATTTAATGTTATCGAAGGCTTTGTTAATATCTAGAGCTAATATGTAAAGATTCTGACCTGCATTCCAATACTCTTCCATCAGACGTCTAGCTACGAATATATGACCATCAGTAGATCTTTCGGCCGTGAAAGCTGCTTGGTGCAATCCTGGCTCACCTGCATATTTCCTTAGCTGTTGAGCTATCCACTTAGCATAAGTTTTGTTAGCTACATTACACATAGAGATTCTTCTGAAATGATCTGCTTCCGAAGCTCCTGCTTTCTTGGGAATAGGGATTTGCGTTGTTTTCTTCAGTGGTGCAATTTGATTCCGTACAACCTTTATTCAATTTGTAAGAATTGTTTTCAACTTCCGATCAATTAGCAGACAAAGTGTTTGTTTACAAAAGTAGATTCGCCCTAGTCAAATGTTGGCCCTGAAATATAAATATTTTTAGCTGAAAATTTTACAACATAATAATGTAATGTATTGACCTTAGGTGACAGAAATTCATGTTAGGTAAAGCAGAAGTCATATGCCAAAAATATACCCAAAATGAGCGGGAAATAGTTTCTCTCCCATGTAGGGGATTTGGGAGTACGAATAGACAGTTACACGATGGAATCCCCTTATGACAGGAGCGATGGCTTCCTCATCCACACATGCACACTTTGGGTTTGCTAAACAAAATATGCCAAATTAATCCACTTACCTGGAGTAAATCATTGCCATACTGCTAATAGGACAGCAGAACACAATATTTAACCAGTTCACACTGTTTATTTCACTGAAAACACTCTGAATTGACCAACTAGTGCTCATTTCCACAGAGCAGGTAAATTTTCGTCGTCTTTGTTTACCTTTTAAAAGCCAGGATCTGCCTATTATTTTCTCACAAAAAACTGTATTTACACTTCCCGTAGCCACTCGAACACTATTTACTTTCACTGAAAGATTAGTTATCATCGCGCTCTTGAAAAAAGTGGACGAAAAATCTGTTTAATTGACGGGAATGGTGCAAAAATTCAGCAGCCGGTCTCAAAACTGCGCGTTTTGCTTTTTTCTAATTTACACTCAGCTATGCGTAGCGTAGCAGAGCGAAGTGTTGTCAGCAACTGTTTGGGCGAGTGTCGTGGACTGATAAAAATTTTGATTAACGAAGTAAAAAATACCGCGTCTTACTAAAAGAACAAAAGCGGCAGTTTTGCGTGAACGATCTAAAGAAGTGATAAAAACTGCTGTTGATCCCTTAACTTGGACATTCGAAGATCCCTGGAATAGTGGTTTTAGCTCACCGTCAACTGTTGGCAAATTTCAAAGAGAAATAAGTTCCGGAGAAGAATCTGTCGGCAAATCTCCCGACATTACACATAACGTAACCAAACCTAGCCCAATTGATGCTGGTTTTGAGAATCCCGGTCATACTTCCGAATCCGGTGGTGAGTTTAGTTTTTGATTAGCTTTACATTTGTTAGTTTGCATATTTACTTTCTTGTTTGGAAAGTGAAGGAAAAACAGTTTTCATTCACTTCCTTTTCCTTGGAAGCTAGAGCGAGGGGTAGCGGAGTTTGGGTTAACTTGACCTCCTGATCCCTTGAAAAATTTCTAGTATTTGAAATTAAAATAAGGCCATCTGGATCTCCCGTTTTCGGAAAAGCATGAAAGTAATTGTTTTCATTTTTTCATTTATTTCATTTTTTTTTCTCTGATAAGAAATGTCCAAACAGAGTTCTATTTTTTCACATTTAATTTTCAATTCAATCAAGTAATCAAGTGTTCCCAGACTGAGCTTTTAACATGGTATCAAATTTATCAAAATTCTTCAACCACCGGATTAATAATATGGTTCCAATAGGGTATTATAGGGGTATGTGGATTATAACATGGTTTGATAATAAATATAATAATATACCGGCAATTTTGACAAGCGAAACTATCGAAAAAACAATTTCAAAGTATTATGAAAATTAATGATTGCAAGACAAAACCACCCTATTTCACCATGAAACACGCGACAAAAAAACAGACTACCTAAACCAACGAACCAACCATTGATATCAAAAAAATGCTTACAAAAATTGACATATATGTCATAATGGGAGCCCCTGTAGCTGAAAATCAAGTGCTGTCACTTTGCATAAATGTCACTTTGTAAAACTGCATGTCGGTTTCTAAGAATAAAAATTATTAGTTTTTTCTTGTTTAAAAATCGAGAAAAAATAGTTGAGATTGATAAAAAATATGTTTGTGTAAGGAAGAACATCCATCATCGAAAAAAAACATGTTTTTTTTTAAATTAAAACCCCATATTGACTCTAAGTATTCACAGCATTCAGCATCGAGATTTTGACTCATTTCGATCAAATGCGTAAATAGTTATTAGCTAATTCCACCATAATAATACCTTGTATAAAGACGAATCGTTTTAGGAAATCGTCTATAAATTATCTGTTCTTGATTTAACAAAACGCGGGGGAACAAGTCTTCACAGGAACAAAGTCTACCCAGTTACCCAGTTAAACTATTGAAGGTATTAACTATAAATTTATAAATATTTTTGCCTTTTTTTCTTCTAAGAGTAAGGAATTACAGAAGAGCTCCAATTTGCATGCCAAAACAAATGAGTGGCGAGGAAATTGAGATTCATCAGGCATTTTTTCACAGCTTTTTTTTTTAAAGTAAGCCTTAAGAATTCTAGAAATATCAATGCTCAATATTTTTAAGATATTCTACACACAACATTCTAATATATGGATGCTTCTTACAAAACCTTTAAGGAACTGTGCATGCAAATTTCCGGTGATGAAAAAATCTTCTGAACTGCAGTTTCAATTGGTCGAAAATCTATCAGCTTAATTTTGTTACTTTTGCTAAAGCGGATTTCTAGCTTTTGAACAAAACGTTTGTTCATTTACCCAAGTAACTTTGAAATTCTTTCAAATAAGGGATCATTATTAAAAGTAAACAATTTTCATGTCGATTTCTGTGAAAAAAATAACAAAAATCTGGCAATCGAATGATATTATCGTTGGTTGTCAGAGTTCAGCATGATGTGAAAATTTCCCTGGAATCCATTTTCAAACTGCAAAAATCCAATTTATTATCGCAGATGCGCAATTTAAAACATTTTAAGTACATTTTATGTATCAGCCATCTAATCAACAACTCATCCGTTAGTTTATGATTCAAATTAGAACGGAACATTAACGTTTAAGATTCAACAATATTTGTATTCAACAAGATGTATGGCTTAATATTTAGCTTGCTAATTATGCTCCTGACTCCCCCGACCTTTGAAAAGTAATTTTATTTTGAGGTTTCATGCTTTTTTAAGAATTTGAAAAATGAGGGGAATAATTATGTGGTTGTACTATCCAAAAAGAAAAATTAAAATTACTGGCAACCGTGACCGTTTTCTTCATGATGCACCAATACTACCACATACGAGCTAAAAAGGGTTTGCACTACTACATGCATGTTGAAGACAGAGGATTCGAGGGAGTTTCACTTTAAGCTTTCGGTAGTATATGAGCACGATAAAGTGCACAATCTTTTACCAGTCAAGGTGGGGCATTCGTTTATGCCTTGACCTACCCCGCATGGGGATGCTTGGTAAAAGATTGTGTCCCTGTTTCGAAATACTACCTCACAATGCCCTCCGCTCAATTTCAAACTACTTCTATTCAATTTTCCCCGCCTGCCGTGAGCTAACGGAACTATCAATACTTTCTCTTAACAACTTTGTTCTAGCAAAAAAATTGCTGTCTACTCCTAGAGCCTCATGGTGATGAGAAATTATTTCCGTCTCAAAACAACATCATCACTGAAATTTCATGTTGCTAAGATTTATAAATTTAAAGTTATTACAATATATGTGAAAAAAGTCATTTCTGGACATAGCAATTTCAAGAATCGGTATTTCTGTGAAAAATTTAGGTAGCATATTAAAAATTTAATATTATTATTATTATTATAATTATTATTTTTAATATTATGATAACTTCAAATTTATAATTCTCAGCAACATGATTTTTTTTTTAAATTTCCCCGTGCACGGCCAGTCCGGAGCGAAAGAAGAGCGCCACAGCAGCACCTTCTTGGGGAACTTGGTGTGAAATGAACTTCACCTCGGAGCTCACTTCCTTCGTGGGGGAAGTAAAATACGAAGTGCCCTGCCAGTCGTTGCCATCCAGGGTGAGATAGGTCCCGTCGTCCATCACCACCGCCACGTCGCGATTTGCCGGGGGAATCGAGTTGACTATCTTATTCAGTCGCTGCCGCTGCATCATTGCAGGCAAACCAGTGGACGCGACTTCTGCTTCCTGACATGTATGTACATGTTTGCCAGGTTCGATAGAGTTCGATGAGTTCGATGTCTGCTGACTCATGGGTTACTATGATTGATGCTGCATGGGTAGTTTCGTCAATGCGGGTGAAGATAGTAAACCCATGAAAAATCGTCAATCTTTGTCCATTTTTTTTAATGCCAACGTTACAGAACAATTTGTACAGTAGCTTGAGCAAAGTTGAGCTTTGGTGAACAATTTTATGTGATGCAATTTTATTGGGTACAGCCTTTAGAACGAGAGTAAAATAGATTTTCATCAGTCGATAAATGCTGTTCTCAACTGGAAACAGGATCCTGAGTTTATTATTTAGTAACATTTTAAAACACACATACTATATATACATAACATCTTAAATCAAGCAAACCCAACCAATCGGACCCAAAACAGGACTAATATATTTATAGAATAGACTACGTTTCCAAATGATATCGAATAGGGCAATCGAAAGTCACTATGCGTTGACAGTGCAGTGCAAACACGCGGAGGCATGGTATATAAGAGTATTATCCTTATCGACATGTAATATTAAGCATATTATCTATGAACTTGGTAGACAGGAAACACATCCCACCCACCAGTTAGTAGAGCTGCGAACTAGTAGTAGGAACTGTAGAAAAGAATACCTTGTTAGATCGTTGTTAATTTGTGCTAAGTAGCGAGAGCGATGTTGCGCATGGAAAAGCAAATAGGATTTGCTGGTAGCGATATTGTTGTAACTTGTGTTAGACCCAAAGATACAAATTCCGACGACTGAAACCGTGTAGATATCCTTGATCTCCTTTTTCTTGAAGATTTGTGAAAAGAAATGAGACTTTATTTTGGACTGAACCTGTGCACCATATACAATGTTTCGTTTTATGACAAGTACATTCTAAGAAAGCGAAGGCATTAATTCTGTAAAACAGACAAGCTTGCGAAGCGAGCAGATAAGTAAAATAGAAATTCTATTTATTCATATAGTTATATTTAGATTTACTGACGATGAATGTCCATCTGGAATGGCACACTTACACTCATATATACATACAAGTACACACTGACTGGACGTGTTAGAAATTATCGTATCAAATAAAGAGCAGAACTGTTGTCTAACATATGGGTGTGTGAGTTTTATTGCGAAAGAACCTCCTTTCCTTGCGGTATTTTATAATAGAAAAGTTATGTTACTGCGGGTAGAACATCTCAGATTTCATATCTCCATTCTTCAGCCATAACGTTCACTTTTTGATTGACCCTTGGGACCGTCTTATCGGGGATTGTTGTTGGGGCTGCTCTGCTCCTGTGTCCCGGCTCTTTAATGACACTGTATACGATAAGAAAGTTCCGTCCGACGAAGGTGGAGCACACGCAAGACGAAGGAGTTTGAGGGAATTTGAGCGAGTTGAATGAACCATTTTCCTTTGCCCTGGGAAACTTCAACCCGGAATTATGCCTCTCAATGTTCAATGGCTAAAGTTTGACGATTATCTGTGGAGGTCCTTTCATGGTACTTTTATGTTTCTTGCTGTTTTATGCTGAGGGGGGAAGTAATGGCACGAGAGCCATTGGGAGAAGCTCGCAGTCACAAGCGAAGCTAGGAGGGCTGGGATAATCGGATTTTCATTCTTTTTCCAGCTTGAATGATGAGAAGCCTCATAATGAATCGAAGCCGTACCACCCCCTGTTTACACCAGTGCCGGTAAAACAACGAATGCTTCGTTCGAGTTCAAGTGCCTCTTTGGGCTCTAATGAACCGTAACGGCTTATTTGATAGCGACATATTTTGGAAATTAATTTCATTCAAGCTGGCCTGTGCTGGAATTCAAATGCGTTCGTAGATGCACGCATGGATAGCTTCCTCGAACAAGTTCGAAACAAATTGACCAGTTGTTCCAAATTACCAATGCGGGAAGAAAACATTTCGACTAGTTTTGGATTTCCCCACACTTTGAAAATAGTATCAGATTATCGAGAAACAACTAGCCAAGTCTGACGCCCCGGGCACTTTGCGCTCTCGTCAGTCAGTCAGTCAGTCAGCCAGTCAGTGCGGCGGTGTACATTCTCCGGGCGTTACTATTAATGGTTTTCTTGATTAAATTAGCACGCCGCATACGGAGGTAGGTATGTAGGTAGGGAGGGAGATACAAAATTGCAATCAATTTATTTCGCCGCCAGAATTCAAATTAATGGTCGGTTCTAACAATCGTATCTCGGTAATTGGAGCAAAAGAAAATTTGAATTTTTATCTAACAAACAACACCAGGCAGCCGCACCAGCCTTAGCACCGATAGCCGCCCATACGGTCAGGTGAACTTGAATTTACCTGCGTAGGTAGAAATTACTGGAAGTTAGAACGAACGAGTCTGGGGGGTGCTAAGACTGCTAGGAATGGAATGGGGAGGTGAAAGGCAATACTGAGAGCTGCGTGTAATTGATGATGATTGGATGCTTACTGTCTGGCTAATTTTATTATTCCGATATGCGCTCATTGGATGAATTTTAATGGATTTAATTTGAAAATCTGCCAAAGAGGCGATATAATCACTTTTTTTTTTATTCAAAGCAATGGACATTCCAGATGAGGCGGTATCGGTATGGCGACAATGGACGGCGGTGGCTCAGTGGACAGGTAACAGCAAAAGCCAGTGGCTAATTATGGAAATAAATTAATGGGAAATGTTACCGCGAAAAACAGTTTCATTTGTCTACCGGCGTTGGCCCAATGCAATCGAAGTGGCAAACCGCACTATTCTCCGGTGCGGTACATCTGTGGATGACTTTTTAATTGAAATTCCCGGTTTGTTGGGCGGACGGTAGTGAGTTAAATTCTATTGTGCGGGATTCAAATGAGATATTTTTGATTATAGAATAATTTTCAATTGATTACACTATCTAGCGCCTATGTTTAGTTAGATTGCTAAGTGAATTGAAACATTTTTCATGAGGATTTCATCACCCTGCCATTCGGTTCCCCTGTATGGGCGCGTTCTACCAACTTGGTTGTGGCAGATTTCATGTTTGAATGGGCTGCCACATCAACGTTCAAAAGTGCCTGAACCAAATGAACAGCTTGTAGTGATCACTTGAAGATGCAATGGGGGATTATTTCCAAATGTAAGCACGTAGTAAAATGTCCCTTGCACTGGAAATTTAATTTCGTAAAGTAGCTTTCACGCGTTTCGTAAATATGGATTTTGTACATAGAACAAATGTCTCGTATATTATATAAATGATTCATAAAGCTTTTTATCTGGTGAAATGCTATCATTACACCTCTTTGTAAAATGCACGAAATGAACTTCGTGATGACCAGTCAATCGCTGCTTCTCTTTTATACCGCACTCTTACATGATGGCGTTGCTGCTGGTATGGGCGGGAAGAATTTATCTATTCCAAAAAAAAAATCAGTGTGTCCTCTGTAAATTTCCATAATGGTATTGAGTATACGCGTGGAATCTCATCGAGAATATAATTTTTCATATGCATCCGTCGAACCAATCCCAACGGCCGAGATAATGAATCTCTCACATGGGCATCGCATTTTACCAATTACTAATGCCTTCTTCCTTCTTCTGTTCTCTTCTCTATCCCATAACTGCGAGCTATACCACGTGTCAAGTACATCGTGTGACTAGAGTGAAGCAGTTACTGATTAAGGCTCTTCAAACGCAGAGACACCAGGATAACCACCTCGCGATCGTGAAGGAGTCTGGATGTGGATTGGGTGGATCCTGTAAAAGATTTTCAGACACTGGAGAGGTGCTAAGTACTCTAAAAAAAAACGCAGAGAAAAACAGGTAATTGTTATCTGTTTTGACCCTACTGCAAAAAAAAAGATGTAATTTATATATGAAGAACGGTATGTAGCCCAAACCAATGTTACTTCCAGCAAAACTGTCTAACACAAGGTAAGCAATCAAATGACCACGACAAAATGTACTAAATATCCATCATACAACAAATAACAGTGAAAGCGAGGGTCCATCAGGGCACCCAAGTGAAACGATTTGGGACTGCCTCCTCCCTATTGTTAACATTTCGTGGAACGAGGGCAGGTTATTCGACCCCATCTATTGGGTTCATTCGGGTATAAACCCGATCACGAAAGCGTTGCCGTCGCCGAATGCAAACCGCTGGCTGTGAACGGGCGACGAACTGTGATCGTGCAGATCGATCAGCCATCGCAGCTGTTATTGTTTATACTACACATAGAAGAGAAATGGTGCAATTTTCATCCTGTGCAGAATTTGTGTCTGTTGCTAAATGATGTTTAAATGGTAGGTAAAATAATTGAATTAGTAAAAAGCGAATTAGCGTTATTTGTGTGCTTGTTTTTTTTTATTGCCGTTCAGTTTACAGATTGTTAGTCGTCAAGTGATTTGTTCGAATAGTGTTTGCTATTGTAGCTACCGTAAGTTGTGATAAATAGTTTTGTATATTCTTTGTATGTTCTTTTGTAATTGATTATTGTTCCAACATAGACCCGACCATTAGATGGGGTAGTAGGCTGGTGTTGGTATGCAATAGCAATGTTGGTGTAGTCTGGATGGGTTGGGAATGATTGAACAATGACAATTATGGTGCATAACAGCAGTGGCCGTTGATCGCTTTACCACCTTACCAATCAGACTAAGGCCGGCGTGGCCTCTGCTGTACACAGAAGTTGTCTCCATTCTATTCGGTCCTTGGCTGTCACTCCAGCCTCGCTGTTTGCGGAGGGTCCGCAGGTCGTCTTCTACACGGAGAACTCAAACTATCCAAAATCAAGTGTGAAAGTACTCAAAATGAAGTATTCTGATAGGACTACTATTTTGGATATAATTTTGTTCTCACTGGTCGGTAGTTTTAACTCAACCCTGAAGTATGATTGAAAAAGTTAATTCTACCTACAGCAACGTATTTTAAGATAAGTAAGTTTTCAATGTATGTGAGAGGCGCCTTTCGCAAAACTATCCAAATCGGAGTGTTGGGCTGTAACTTGGTTTTGGCTGAAAATTTTTGAAGGCCATTCAATCAACAATGATGGAAGGAAATTTGTTTTTTTCGTATCGCTTCTAGTGTTTAGTTTTAAATTTTCCTAGTGTCTAGTTTAAAATTTAACGCGAGTGAGGTGCCTACAAATGTCGTGGAGCAATTGCAAAAAAATATGAACTCGGGAAGCTACAAAAAATAACCGGTAAGTGTAATTATTTCATTTATTCAAGTGCCTATTTTTATTCTTGTCGCTTTGAAATTTTAGGCATACCTGCATTGATGAGTGTGAAGAAACCATCAATGACAAGTTCAAGGTGTTGAAGGAACACATTCGCTCGGTACACCAAATTACCACGAGCAAAAAACCAACCATACCTCTGAAATGTCCCCACTGTACATAACAAATAAAGAGTGTTCTAATGTACTCGAAAATGTAATCAAATACATTTTATTTTATTTAAATATATATTTTCTATTATTAATTTAGAGAAAAAAAGTTCACTAGAGCAGATTTTCAAATAATATTTTCAAAAAAGAAAACTCAATTTTGGATTATTTTAACTGTCGATTAGTTTCGAACAAACAGTAAATTTCACTCAGCATTGAGTCTTTCCGAAATACTCAGAATTCGATACTTCTTCAATAACTCAATTATGACTGGTTTTACTTTGCTGTCAAGAAGAGTGAAAATGACTTAATTTTTGATAGTTTGGTTTCTCTGTGTACTTGATCGATCCACCTTGCTCGTAGCGCGCCTCTTCTTCTTGTACCTGTCGGTTCGTTTTCGAGAACCATTTTCACAGCGCTGTCGTCCGACATTCTTACGACATGCCCAGCCCATCGTAGTCGAGCAATTTTTCCGATGTGTACGATGGGAGGTTCTCCCAGCAATTCGTGGTTCATTCGCCTTCTCCACGTTCCGTCTTCCATCTGCACTCCACCGTAGATGGTACGCAGCACCTTCCGTTCAAAGACTCCAAGGGCGCGTTGGTCCTCCACTAGCAATGTCCATGTTTCGTGGCCGTAGAGAACTACCGGTCTAATTAATGTCTTGTAGATGGTCATCTTTGTGGTTCGGCGAAATTTGTTCGATCTTAGCGTCCTTAGGAGTAGGCACGATTGCCAGCCATAATGCGCCTTTTTATTTCTCTGCTGGTGTCGTTATCGGCGGTCACCAATGAGCCCAGATATACGAATTCGTCTACTACCTCGATTTCATCACCGTCGATCTGAACTCGTGGTAGGAGCATAGACTAACTCTAAGACCAGTAGGTCCCATACAAAAGCGTTTTTTTTTGGCTCAGTCAGTACTAGCACATCGGTCCCAAGCTCAATAATGCGCCCCTCATAATGAACTCACACGAACACACTCTCAAAAATTCTGTCAAAACAACACAGCAAATCAAAACAATGGAGCAAATATGTACAGCAGGTGCTGGCTTCAAGGTGTTCTTCGGACCAATGGATTCTACAACAGTGAACCAATTTCAAATCGCGAGTTGCATATTGATTGTTGGTAGGAGGCTAACATTGTCTTCTCGTTAGCCTCTTCCCTTCATGTATTTTGTTTTTAATATATATATATTTTTGAATTGAATATGGGTGACGTTAACCTGATGCCTTTTCATACAAGGCATCGGGATTCAAGCTGCATAACTTTCCGGCTTGGTCTACCCCGGGTGGCGCTAGAGCGAACAAGACTGTGGGTATAGGTTTGGGTCGTTCGGGATTATGAGCCATTTACAATAGAAAGTACGCAATGCCAGGATTATCAGAAGGCAATTAATTCGATGCAGTAGTCAGAATTGGATCGTTCAGATCAAAGAGCTTAATGATCTGTTAAATCAACACGGTATAGAAAACATAGCAGATCAAGTAGAAAGCCTCCTCCCTGGTATCATAGACAGTTCCGGATCCAAGCATTTCTCCTGTTGCTACCCCGATATACAGGGTGTTCGGTTCCTTAGTGCAAATATTTTAAGGGGCGATAGAAGATCATATTTGAAGAAAAAAAATGTTCTACGCATATGATCAAATCTCAAAAACCACGAAGTTATTAAACTTTTTCTGTTTTGGTCTATGCTTGCCAGAAATTGGCTCTAACTCTAAAACCATGCCATCAAACAAAAAACTGTTACCTTTATCGGATAGTTTGGTAAATTTCCAACTTAAAAGCGTCCTTTTTACTTTCTGTAAGTTGCATTTAGACACATTTCAGGGATAAACGAATCTAAAACTTTTGTTTTTCTGCGGATTTTCCCTTATTATTTCAAAAAATACGTAATAAAGTTTATTGTTTTGTCTAACCAAAAGATGCCTCTCAAACCGCTCTACAACTCTCTTTTTGACACCAACTTTCTATCTTGTTTAGTTTTGTCGCAAATTTGTACTAAACACATCTGGTTGGGTCGTTAATCAACGGTTGCGTAAAACACGAATTCAACCCACCGTGCGTTGCTGTTGACGTCTGTTTGCAGCGCGCATAGCACACTTGATCGCCACGTGGAGTGACGGTATGAAAAGTGTGACAAAAAAAAACAATGCTGCGGACGGTTCAATTGAACGCATGATGAAAATTGAAAATGTCCTTTTTTCTCGATACCATTGTACATTGAACTTGTTCATTGAACTAATTAGGTATTTTCCAATGATTATTCAAATTAAAACACTGATCTTCGTTTCTTTCATAAATTTATTTCAATAGTTGCTCAATGTGTCCTCCATTTTCTTGGATGCAGTACATGATCCTCCTTCCGGTCTCTTCCACAAGGTTAATATTATTCATTTTCTCTTGTATCTTTCGGGCAGCAATAAAAATTCGGTCAATTAGCTGTTCGCAAGTATTGATTGTCGCCGAATACACCTCTTCCTTCATGCACCCCCATAAAAGAAGTCCATGGGAGTCAAATCCGGACTCCTTGGGGGCCAGGGAATCGGCCCATTCCGTCCAATCCACGGTTCCCGATAGTTGGCGTTCAGAAAATGTCTTACCGCATTTGTGGAATGAGGTGGGGCTCCGTCCTGTTGAAACACCAAGCGCCGTCTCACAGCAAGTGGGACATCCTCCAGCAAGATTGGAAGCTCGTTCTCTAAAAATTCCAAATACTTCACACTGTTTAGCGAACCTTCGATAATGTACGGCCCGATGAGCTGTCGGTCAATTATACCGGCCCATACATTAACGGAAAACCGGTACTGTGTTCTTGTTTCTTTGACCACTCTTGGGTTTTCAATTGCCCACGTGTGGTCATTGTGGGTATTGAAGTATCCTGCACGGGTAAAGGTGCACTCGTCCGTCCAAAGGATGCTTTTCGAGAAAAATGCATCCTCATCCCTTTTCGCTGTCATAATCCTGCTGAACTCAAGCCGGAGTGGTTTATCTCTTTCCAGAAGCTCCTGAACTTGCAGCGTATGAAACGGATGCATATTTTCTTTGTTTAAAACGTTCCATACGCTCCAGTGAGAGACCGGTAACTGAGCTGCAACTCGCCTTGTACTGGTTTTGGGATCGTTTCTCACAGTTCTTAAAATTCTCTCCTCCATGGCCGGCGTCAGCGACCGGCGGGGCTGGTCGGCTTGAGTTGCAGTCCAAAATAACGTTCCATTCCGGAACCGACGGTGTGTAGACGTGAAGGATCCTGTCTCAACGTAATGTTTACAAACTAAACATCTTACACACTTGTATTATTTTTACATACTTGCGTTTGGAAATCTGCGTCCATATTCTTGTTGGGCTCTCGTTGCCACACAGTTGGCAAAACCGTAACAGAGATGAATATCCGCCAGCTCTTCTGGAGAATACATGTTTGTTTTCTGCCAGCTGTAAATTTCTGTTTAGATTTTTCTTCTTTCATACCGTCACTCCACGTGGCGATCAAGTGTGCTATGCGCGCTGCAAACAGACGTCAACAGCAACGCACGGTGGGTTGAATTCGTGTTTTACGCAACCGTTGATTAACGACCCAACCAGATGTGTTTAGTACAAATTTGCGACAAAACTAAACAAGATAGAAAGTTGGTGTCAAAAAGAGAGTTGTAGAGCGGTTTGAGAGGCATCTTTTGGTTAGACAAAACAATAAACTTTATTACGTATTTTTTGAAATAATAAGGGAAAATCCGCAGAAAAACAAAAGTTTTAGATTCGTTTATCCCTGAAATGTGTCTAAATGCAACTTACAGAAAGTAAAAAGGACGCTTTTAAGTTGGAAATTTACCAAACTATCCGATAAAGGTAACAGTTTTTTGTTTGATGGCATGGTTTTAGAGTTAGAGCCAATTTCTGGCAAGCATAGACCAAAACAGAAAAAGTTTAATAACTTCGTGGTTTTTGAGATTTGATCATATGCGTAGAACATTTTTTTTCTTCAAATATGATCTTCTATCGCCCCTTAAAATATTTGCACTAAGGAACCGAACACCCTGTATAAAAACCATCGGAAAATAATCATCGAGAACATTATTCCAGCTTCCCAAAATTCCTCTGCGCGAATGCTTGAAAATACTTCTAAATTTCAAAAACAGTATTTTTGTAGAAGACCCTCTAGAAAATTCTGTCGAAAGAAATTCTCTTAAGGAACATTGAGACAAACACTTCTCCTGATGAATACTTGAATAAATTGTTGCACTATTTTCTGTAGAACTATGTGTGAGAATACATTTTGGACAAAACTTTAAAATTAATTCTACAAAACCCCTTGTGGAATTTAGGAAATTAAGAATTATAATTATGAGATTATGGAATTTGTCCAAAAATATCTTCTTAGATTTCTACAACAAATCAGAATTTTCTTCAATAAATATTTCAGAAATTATGTTATAGTTTTTGTGTAGTTTTTTTCAGGTGTCTATGTAGGACTTTCTTTAGAATCATAAAACTTCACAAGTTCAGAAATTTCTCAAAAAAAATCATCACAAGACTGTTTCGAAAAACTGCCGTAGCATGCCAAAAGAAACGCATGAAAGAATTCTTGGAGGAATACCTACTAAATACTGAAGAATACCTATAGATAGGCATTTACCTCAACAAATTTATTGCGAAAGAGTATTCAGACTGTCATCTGTCACTGTGGTGTTAACAGGGGCTAGCTAGTCAAGATTAAAATGGATATAGTTTTTGACTCAGGAAGTATCAGCATATCGATTCCATGCTTTATGAATCGTCCCAAAAAAATTAACTCACATCGAAGATTCTTTCGTAAATTCTGTAAAATTAACTAAGCGAATCAAAAGAAAAACAAATATTCTTGTACAAAAAAGCGGAAGACTGTATTGTAAGTTGCAAGGTGTCAGGTGCAGTTGGGACCAGGGGGTTTTACAACAGTTAGCCAATTCTAAATCGCTAGTTTTCTATTGATTGTTGGTGTCAGTGTCAAATGCTTTCTTTTGGTTAATGGTCCTAAAACAGCACAATGAAAGAAAAATTGGAAGTTGGATCTTAAAATGTACACATATTTTAAATTTGGAGGTTTTTGAGTGGACAAGCAATTGTCAAAAATCTTTGATATCTTGTTTAAATACTTTAAAAAAATGATTAATGATTAAAAAATCTCTGTCAATCTAGATAAATCTGTGCAGGTGGCAACCCTGCCGTCAGGTCCAGCCTTGATTGATGTTTATAGTTTAGAAGCCACTCTGGTAGTCATCGTGAGGTTGACGTTGTTAGCTTTCAGTGATTGACCAAGAACTGGAACATTACTGGTTGCTAGAGAAATATGATCGCCAGATAAGTTCTCATCAGTAAACACACAGGCAAACTTATTGGAGAACAAATCACAAATCTCCTGAGTGGAAAAAGCTATCTCGCGATGAGATTCTCACCATTAAGTACCATTGCTGAAGAAAGGCGAGACTCTTTTCGCTGCTCTTTGACGTATTTCCTGAATGTTTTCGGGTATGAACGAAGCTTTCGCTGACCCCATCGTTGGTAATGTCCACTAGTTCGATAGTACTCGCGATTGAGTCTCACCTAATGGTTCTTGACCTGTTGGGTGTGGTACTTCGTGAGCTTTCTTAGTGCGGTTCTTTAGGATGGCAGCATCTGGGTGTACAGTTTCCGGGCTGTACAGTTCGTGACTTTTCCACCGTATTTTGCCATTCGTCACGATTTGGAGCCTTCTGCACTTTGTACGTATGCAGTTCCTCCCGGTCCTTGGCTATCTGAACGAAATATTCGGACATATTCAACGTTCTGGCCACATCTCTGACCGAAGCATTGGGATTCCGCGTAAACGCTTTTACGACACGCTTGTGATCCTAATCACTAATAGAACATCAAGAGTTCAGAAGTAATGTTTAATCACACGACGCGCCATTTACTGCACAATTCCTAGTTGTTTTCCGATGTTCCGATGAGAGAGTTGAGGATTTTCCAGGTGCTTGCGCAAAATCAATTCGCGACGTTGCTTTTCGGGTGACGCAATTTTTTTTCCAATTTTCGAAAAACTGACCGCGATAAAAATACAAAAAAAAACACTCTAAACTACTTCTACCCAAAGTTTCTTGAATAAATACTCAATGCGTAATTTTCTACAGCGTTTTTTTCGTGATGCTATTTGATGTGGGACACCCTTTAATGCATATCAACCGTCATCATGTTCTGAATCGAAGTTGCTTTTCAACCTTAGTTTACTCCAAATTGGGAAATCTATTCAACAATGCTTGCTTAACAACCTTGTTATAGAAATGTACACTTAGAAATTTTGAATTTTACACGAGACGCAATTCCTGAAATTGACACATACGCAATTCGACGGAATATGTGTTTGATTGAAATTAGTTTTTCATCTCTTTCTACTCATATTTATACACGTCGTCTCGTGGTTTTAGTACAAATTTGACTTTATTATAGCTAAAGATTGTTTGTTTAAGAGATTATTTATTGCTCTAAAATTGGTCGATACATAGTTTGTACGATTGTTTCATTTGTGTAGTGCTTTAATAGTTGAGTTGAAGTTGTACAATGATTATACCAGTTGTTTAATAATGTAGTGTGTACACACTACCAAATTGCCATGTAATGTTCTGTCTCCTGAAACCAACACATGCAAGCGTACTTCAGCACATAAGATTAAGTTGAAAGAGAGTTACATTAATCAAACGAATCTTTCGTCGAATTGCGTATGTGTCTGTTTGAGGAGACATAGTTTTACACGAAATCTTTCTTTACGTTCCCCGACGTTTTACAAACATGAATTACGTCTTTTTAAGTGTGTGATTATGCACTTGAAACAATCAAAAGACGTATTTAAATCTACAGTCTCTAATTTGAATGACATTGTTTAACGATCGTTAATTAACAGTCACATACACAGACCTTTGGGTATGAGTTAATAGAGTTTTTTTTATTTCTTCGATTTTTACGGCCCATTTCCACAACAACAGGTCAACCGGGGAAACTTGAAAAACTTTGCTGCGCTTCCTTCTGGTTTGTAGATGAGGAAGCACAGGCGATAATTTGCGAGCCAAACGCGTAATCGCAAAGAAAACAATTGCTATAAAACCGAGAAAAAAATCTTTGTAACGAGAGAGGGAAAAACCCAACCATACATGCCGCTCGATCGAACTTGAGTACACCAATAAAATCATTTTGGTAATAATCGTGTGCTTTATACTAGTGTTGATAGCATTGCCTCGAAAGAAGAGAGGCACGAGAATGCAGTACGAAGCAAATTTTACAAGAGGGGACGGGCTTCAGTTATAGAACCAGACACGGCAACAAAGCTAAAAAGAAATCTGCAGCTGAGGGGTGTGGTAGTTGCTGTATTAACGTGGAATGAAACGAAGTGAAATAAAAAGAAAAAGACGATTGGAACCGTTTGTTGCCCGTTTTTGAGGACCCGAAAAGAGAAAACCATACCTGTTCATATGCAGATTTGTATTGGAGCAAAAGTAGGTCATTTTAAAGTAAAAAATTTAACTACTTATACTAATAGCACTTAATTAAAATTTCTATGCAAAACATTTGTAAGTTTTTCTGATCAAATGGTATATAAATAAAGTCATTTTGTTCAGGCAAACGAGATAATAATTATTAGCGTTCAAAAACCTTTCACTTTCACGTAACACTCTCATTTTTCGAAATTTTGAAATGACCCCCGGTATAGAAAAAAAACGTAGCCCTACGTTAAAATCATGAAACAAACTCTTATATTATTTTATGAATTCATGACTCTTGTTCATAATTGAAATGACAGATGTGAGTCAGGAACTGCGGAAGCGTTGTTTTGCCACTAATCTTAAGTGGCGTAATCAGCTTCATTAATCAAGAATCTGTTAGTAAAGCTTGCTTCAGATAGAATTGGAACAAAAGCAATTGCCTGTATTTCAGTTATTTATTATTGAATTCAAGATCTTTTTTTATACAAATGTAGCGTTTTTTCATACTTTTAAGAAAAAATACGGATAAAATTATTCGTCACGGTTTCGAAGGAATTCTCGATTTTTTCCTGTAACACGGCTCATTGGCGGCGCACACCTTCTTCGTCCACCGTTTTAGCTATCTTATTCCACCAGGTCTTCATCTGATTGATGTCTTTGACAACATTTCCCTTTGCCTTGAGTCTCCTCTTCATGATTGCCCAGTATTTCTCAATAGGGCGGAACTGGGGGCAGTTGGGTGGGTTAAGGTTTTTCGGAACAACCTGGACCCCTTTCTCTGCATACCATTCTTGAACGACTTTGCTGTAAAGCACCGAATTTTCTGGCCAAATCACGGTCCGACAGATTGGGATTCCTCTTAATCGTCTTCAAAATCTTGCCACGCAGTTTCCGGTCGACAGTTCCACTCCAACAATTGGCTTGAGGCTTCCGAATCGTCGTCAATGTTTCCTTATACCGTTTGATAACGCGCAATACGGTATTTCTGGGCAATTTCAGCTGTTTAGCTAGCCAGATGCAGACCACAATGGATTTTCCAAATAACTGTGCACATTTTTTCCCCTTCTTTCGGCTTCCATGTTGATTGTTTACAAAGTACAGTCGATTTACGGAATGTCAAAAATACATACGTGAAGCTGACAAAAAAAAGCCGACACGTGGGCGCCAAGAACTTCCAAATCCGTCCACCAGGAGCGCCACAATATGAGCAAAAGTTTGTTCCAATTCTAAATGAAGCAAGCCTTATAACAACCGCGTAGTATATTACAGCTCTTCACATCAATACTAGGTTCAAGTTTATTTTTTTGTTTACATTTAGAGTCGATAAAGTGGATTTGCCAGATGAAATCATGACCTGTTTTTCTAATTTTGAAGAACACATTATTTCCCGTGTACAGCTTGTAAGACATGTTTTTAAA
The DNA here is from genome assembly GCA_034211315.2 of Aedes japonicus. NCBI lineage: Eukaryota > Metazoa > Arthropoda > Insecta > Diptera > Culicidae > Aedes > Aedes japonicus. Next base: position 837,319 of record JASCZW010005225.1, on the reverse strand, counting down.
CCAAATGCAAGTTATCATTTTAAAGCTTTTTGTGCTGTTTCAAAAACTTTTATGCATAAAAACAAAACGACTAAAGTTTTATTCAGCTCTGGAAGCGATAGTTCCACATTTAATTAACATGGGTGTTTATTAATCGCTCTGAATTGTTTGTTAGGTAGTAGGTGAATTTTAATTAAGACTGACAAGCGAATTTTGGCAAAGCTGTGGCAGAGGGTAATTACAATGAGAATATCTATAGATTTTTTTTTATCTGGACGGTTTGGAAAAAGACTACACGGGAAATAATCTACACATATTTATTGGCAAAAACCCATAAAAAAATGCACATAATAATGATGTGTTCACACATAAACAGAACCCTCTGAGAAACACAAATGAATTTTATGTGGCAAATGATAACACACATAATAGTTATGTGTACACATTGGAAGTATGTGTGGTTACAAATAGCTATCATTTGTTGATCGCATTTCAAAAATTTATGTGTAGGACACATAGATATTATCATTGCGTTTTTATCAGTTTAATAGACAATGAACTGGAAGCTTCTCCCATAGAAATTTAACTCTCATGTAAACTTGAAATGAACTGCGCGGTATCACACTCTAAAATATCCAAAATAACCTAAATGATCTTATTTCCTATACAAAAAAAGAAGATGCAGCTTCAAAGGCAGCATCTGCTAGCGAATAAATAATTAATCAATCGTAGTGGAGCAGAGTTTTTTATTCGAATCGACCCAAGCCCTAAGAATCTAAATATGGCAGTCACAAACAAACAAGCACACTCTGCAAGGAAACCACTTTTCTCGTCAAGTCACGCAAAAAAACAGCAATACTCGTTGGAATGGACGAAAACAAATCTTACATTCACAGACAATCGGACGTAGACAGTGGGGATATTTATTTTGACTATGTACCCTTCGATCTGATGAGATCCATATACCCATAGCTTGAAATTACCTTCAATCATAATTCTCGTCATGCACTCACGTTTTTTGTTTTGTTTTTTTTTTGTTCTATCTCACATCGTCTTTATGCTTATGCTTGCTGCGGGCGGTTGTGTTCCGATAAAGAGAGAAGATAATTAGGAATTCAACAGCTGAAGCAGAGAGCAGCGCAAACTCGATTGCTCAGCAAAAAACCGCATACTCTTGTAACCTTGAAATATCCAAACGAAAACAAACAGCAACGAACAAAGTAAAGAGAGGGGGGAGGAAGAGGACAGAACGAAAGTGTTATGTATAAACTGTAGAGCCGAACCTGTTCTTAACCCTTTCGTTCCAAAAGGAATCATGTGATTCAGAGTTTTTCGAACTGACTAAAGTCAACATTTATTGAAGCATCTTCCTATACTATGATAATTCAACCCAGTATCTTTTGAATATAAAATACTACCACCGGGAAGAAAAGGGTTTAGAGTGAAAATGTGAATATCAAATTTGTTAGGAGATGCAAGACGAAGGGTACGCAAAAATATAAGTCAATCGAGCAAGACATCCCGCTGAACATATGTTGGATCGATGGGCGATGAATCGTGAAAAGAATGCGATAGCGATCAACAGCAGCGAAGGGTGATGGATTTCAATGAGTCGCAATATAAGGGGATACTCTTGAGAAGTTTTTTTTTGTGAATTTGTTTTGTCATTCTTCAACATTTAATGCGCAGTTTCCGTATAATCTGGATTGATATTCTGTTGAGTCATTTCTAATTGCAAATTGCATTATAATTGGATTACACTGCTGAACTCTAAACGACGTTGTTAACGAACTTGCTACAGTTTTAATGTTCTCTCGTTAAAACTTACATTAATATAATACATGTAGAAAAGTTCTCACAATGTCAAACAAATTTTGCTCGGAAAACTATCATGATTACCCCCATTTATGCTTCTCTCCCTAATGCAACATCGTGAGCCGCTTACATTCTATTTGCTACGTTAGATGAGAAGCGAGGCACTTGCACTCAAAAATACGATGTTTGCCGGCATTGAAGGGAAGAAAAAGTTTTCCGCCTAGGTGCAACAACAGAGGACGACATCTTCCACCAGAATGGCAGAGACTGTAAAATTTTACAGCTAAACAAGAAAAAAAAGTTAAACCTGCATAAATTACATCTGGCCCAAAACGTACCCAAAGAAAAATATGATTATTTACAATAACTGCCACTGCCACTAAAAGCACTTTTTTATACTTTGGGCATTACTGGCACGAGACAACCATAAGCAGTTTGCGACCTCTTGTCGCGAGAACCCAGGCGTCGGCACCGAGGATATTGCCACCATCCTTTTCCCCGTTAGCTGGCATTGCAAAATATCCTGAAAGTTGTGCGCCTTTTGTGATAATGAGATCCGCTTTTTCGCACAGTTTACAAGGTTTTCTACGAAGGATTACGCTCGCAAACAAACGATGCTCCATCCGACTAGTACTTACTAAATACCCGACCGCCTAGTTTTGAAGCCAGTAATTTTGAGTTGAATGAATTCCAAATTAAAATTTCATGAGAAACGACTCTTTGCTGGTGCTGCCGCTACTGTAATATGTATTCAATTTTAAAGTTTGTTCACTGCTGAACGGCACACTCATCCCATCACAGAGTAGGCTTTGGGCTCTTGCTGTGATATTGAAACGAGGGTTTAGAGATGGTCTCGTGCATTTACCATTTTGTACAGGGTCCGGGCGGTTTTTATGCGAAGTACATTTTTTTAGAAAAAGTTCACTTGTCATATTTGCACAAAACGTGGTTTATTAACTTTCGTTACATATGGGATTTGTAAATTATTTCATTTAAATAAATCACCTACCCTTTAGACTACTGTAGTTAAACAAACAATCAAAAGGAAACTAGCGATTTACAGGGTGTCTCACAATAGGTGTCACTAAAACAAAATGGGACTACAGCAAAACAAATCAATTAAATCAAAGCATTTATTTTTCATTTGAAATATACATGTTATTGAAATAAACCATATTAATTCAATTCGAATCTCTCGCCCGTTTCCTTGATAACTTTGCACATACGCTTTGTAAACCGATTGCAGCTTGCACTCTCGATTTTCTGAAGAATTTCGTCCCAAAAATCAACCAAATGTTTCTTGAATCGATCTAAAGTAAGTCCTTTAGAAGGGCCTATATGTTGAAGCATACTACCCCAAACAAAGTAGTCAAGTGGGATGAGATGTGGTGAAGATGCAGGCCATCCTTCGCTTGTGCAATTTGTATCTTCGGGGAAATTTTTAACTCACCACACTTGAGTCTTCTTTGCCTTGTGAGCTGGAGCTGAGTCCTGTTGGAAACAATATGGTGTATTCCCACAGCGATGAAGCATGAGGAAGCAGATGGTTCTTCAAAACCAGCTCGATGTAATATTCAGTTTTGATTTTTACTGTTAGCGTTCTACAGCTTGTTTATCTTTTGGAATATTGGCAAGACTTTTGCCATACACACGATCATTTTGATTATGACTGTCCTGAAGGAGGAAGAGCTTTCCATTCGAAAATAAAATCTCGCAGTCACCGTGCCGAACCAAAATATTTCTGCTTCTTTGGACCCGGGCTTGCTTTTGACGCTCCGTCAATCCGTGAACCCGTTGTTTCTTGTACGGCTTGCATTTCAGATTATGTCCGAGGAGCCTATTCATTGAAGCAGGGGGTATTTGAAATTGTTTGCTCAAATTAACGGTCAGATACGGCCGGATTTCGTCTTATTCTCTCCCTCACACATTTGATCTTTTTCTTTGTTCTGGCAATTGTCTGGCACCCCCTTTGTGTTGTCCATATTGCAGTTTCCTTGAACCGTTTCAAGGTACGAAAAACAAAACGCTTACCTACTCCGAACTGCTTAAGGCTATTGAATATCTGACAGGGTCTAAGCTTTTGCAAATGTAATTTTTCAACTTGCTCCCGTATGGCTTCCACGGTAGCTGATAAACATAAACAAATGGAATCGCTTATTTATCTTGAGCGATAAGCTGTCGAAAGAATACACCCAAAACGAGTATCATCAATTCCGCTGTTGAAATTACTGAAATAAACCCAGACTGAAAAAAGGTGACACCTATTGTGAGACACACTGTAAATTGATTGCTTCATACGATTAATTTGGAACACGATTGGTTTCAAGTTCATCTTACAACTTGCACCTTGCAGCAAATTCTTGCCCTTTTCGGTACAAGAATTTTTATTTTTGTTTTGATTTGTTGTGTTATTTTGACAGTATATTTGAGGGATTGTTTGAGGATTCATTAAATTTGGGACCGATAGTCTGCTTTCGTGAGTCAAAATCTATGTATATCAATTTTTTTTATCGAATATCCAGCCCCTCGTTAGACGCTTCCGAAAACTGCCGCATGCATAGACGTCATCAACGCTTTGAATTTTGCTTTGAGCGAAGGCCGATCCCAACGTTATTCTTCTTTGTATGGGCTGTTGTAGTTTACAATTAGAACTGAAACAAGCCATTCCCAATGCTGTGTTGCTGTTCTACTTTTTGAGCAAATTTTTGCTACAGATTTACAATAGTTAGACAGCTCTGTTCTGTTTTAACCGCAATTTGAAAAAGCGATGGAAAATTGTTTTAAAATGGGCTTGCTATGCCAGCTGTTATGACCGATAACTGTCAAATTAGCGTTTTTGTTAGCGTTTTCAAAACATCGCATTGCGATTAACGTGTTTAAGTTTTATTTTTGACAGTTTCAAATTTTTTAACTGGCAAGCAGTTTACAACCAACAGCGTTGGAATCGACCCAAATGTGAAATTTCTTTCTCCAAAAACTCGAGAACATATCCCGAAAGCCATTATTAGGATTTCTTAGGCCGTTCCCAACGCTAAGTTTCATGTTTCTTGCAAACTGCTTGCCAATTTTAAAATTTGGAACTGTCTAAAATAAAACAACAACACGTTGATCGCAATGCGATGTTTTAAAAGGATTGTTTGCTCATGAATTCGAGTTTACAAAAATCACTTGCAAAATAAATCAAAAAACACAAATTTGACAATCATCAGTCATAATAGCTGACCCAGCTACAAAAAAAAAAACAATTTAAAACAATGTTGCACTCGTGTTTCAAATCGCAGTGAAAATAGAACAGAATTGTCGAGCAGTTTCAAATTTGTTGCAAAAATTTGCTCGAAAAGTAGAACTAATACAAAGCATTGGAAATGGCTTGTTTCAGTTCTAGATGTAAACTATAAGGCCGTTCCCAACGCTGAGTTTAATGTTTGTTGCAAACTGCTTGCCAGTTTTAAATTTTGGAACTGTCAAAATTAAAACAAAAACACGTTATCGCAATGCCATGTCTTAAAAATATTGGTCGATCTTAAATTCGCGTTAAAAAAATAACTTGCAAATCAAACTAAAAACCGCTTATTTGACAGTCATCAGTCATAACAGCTGCCACAACTACAAACAAAGCCAGTTTAAAACAATGTTGCATCCGTGTTTCAAATCGCGTTGAAAATAAAACAGAGCTGCCGAGCAGTTGTAAATCTGTTGCAAAAATTTGCTCGAAAAGTAGAACTGTAACACATCATTGGGAATGGCTTGTTTCAGTTCTAGTTGTAAACTAAAACAGCCCATACAAAGTAGAACAGCGTTGGGAACGGCCTTAGATTTACATGCTTCGTTTTGATTGGAACCTTCTTAATCCACGGGACAACAATATCCTGCAGAACTTGTAAGTATTCACAGCTCCAAAAAGAAGTACATTAAGGTTTTTTTTTACACGGGGGATACGTACCGTGTAAAAAACCGTGTTAAACAAAAATCGCGTTAATTCCGGAATCCATGTAAATAAAATGCTAATTTCGAAATCCATGTAAAAAAACTGTGATAACACGCGACATCTTTTGCAATGGAAAACATAGAAGGTGTAGGAATAAGTGGAGATATATAGGTACATTCATGATGATGTATCTCAAGATCCTTAATATCTGCAATGGTGCGGTCTTGAGCATAGTTGTTCAAAAGGTCAATGGTATTCAAAAGATGGACAGTTTCATTTGGAATACCTCCGCTACGTGGCGCTAGAGAGCATGCAAATTTGAGCATTTTCAACTTGTTCTATTTTATGATTCTGATAAGATGGGAAGTTCAGAAGTTCAGAAGGTCAAGGGCATTCACAAAGAGAAATAAGAGGGGATTGAAATAACAATCTCGATAGTTGCTACCAATAATTTAATTAAAAACTTTTTTCACCCACAAAATATGCTTAGCTCAGAGCAATTTTTGAATTGAATCGACCATACTTCATGGTTAAAGGAGCGATCATTTTTGCACATCTGTCATATGGTTAAATCAAAACAAAAATGTTATTATTCCAAACAGTGTGTATACATAAAGGAACTCTATATAAAAAAACAACAACCTGCTCGTTTTTAGATCGTTTTCAAGTTTATCATACACTGAGCGAACAAATCGAGAGGAATTTATAGGAATACAGTATGGAAATTTTCTAAAAGATTTTTTTGCGAATTTCATACGATTCTCTGATGGGAAGAAGTTTATAGGACGATCGTATGAAAATTTTCCACACAGAAAAAAAAGCTAGATCGAGATTCGAACCATGAACCTCGGGATGTCGATTGAAAGTATATATCAGACATGTTTTTCTTGACCAAAGCAACAGTAATCATTTCATACGATTTCGTATGGAATGAGTCATGGACCCTTGCTCTGTGGTTCATAGTTCCGATCGTGTGAAAATCGGATGGATAACTTCCTGAGTGTAGCGATCGACAAGAAAAAAAACGGAGGAAGTTCTTACTGAGTTTGTGGTGGATGAGAAATTAGTTGAATTATTGAATTCATTCCAGTTTTCAGCAACAGTAATTTAGGTTTTCATTAGTGTAATGGCTACAATGTTTCAACTCTCAACTACTATGGAACATTTACCAGATTAAATCTATAAATTTAAGGGGGAATATACAGTTAGGATGACCAAAACTTCATTTTGTTCTTATTGCATAAAAATTTAGTAAAATTTCCGTAGAATACGCTCTTGAAACCATTTTTTCGAAATTCGAACTACAAGTGTTTTTTTTCATCGTTTTTGGAAGGCATCTTTTACTACATCTGTTATTTTTCGATCATTAAAACTTTCAAATAAATGATTATTGAAAAAAATTAAAACTTTAAACGAGTTTTTCTCAAAACAGCATTTTCGGAGTTGATGCCGATGATAACTCGAAAACTAATTATTATATTAAGCTGAAACTTACAGGATATTTTTATTATAGTAGTACCTTCTATATGAATTAAAAAAAATTGTAATATTTTATTAATAAACATGGAAAAATGTGATAAAATGGCGGAAAAAATGTGGATTATTTCAAAAAAGTTGCTCCAAAAGTGCAATTATTTTTTTTTAACTTGTTTTTTCAACTCATCTACTGACTGTACGTGTCATTAATGTTTTGTTTTTTGGGTAACCGATTTTAGATCAAAACTGCGACCATGAGAGCCGGCACAAGCAAAATACAACGACTTTTTCAACGCACTCTAACGGCCGCCATTTTGTTGAAAAAAAAATTGAAAAAAATATTTTTGTATACTCCATGCAGGGTGGCCACAGAACCGGGAAAACCGGGAAAACCGGGAATTAACCGGGAATTCTAAAAAACCGGGAGAAACCGGGAAAAAACCGGGAATTTATGTTCACATGATTGTTCATAATTTAGATTGTGTGTTATTATCATCGAGCTCTAGGTATTTCTTTCTTAGTGTGTTCATCTATAACGATCTGTTAAATTTTAGAGTGTGTCAATTGATTTACCTTTACTCTATTTCTAAACAACCCAAATTTAAGTACGATGGACTCAATTTCGTCGAAAGTATGGCTACCCAAAAGTGAGTAAAGATAGTTCGTAGTGGTAAGATGACAAACAGTCAACATCGGTTTGAATTCGATCGATGTTTACAAATTGTCAACGTGTTACTCCTTTGACTTCAACCGCAGGCATGGTAAAATCAAACGCATTTATAGGCAGGTAAAAAAAATGGTGTTTGGGCTCAATTTGACCCTCGAAATGGTAGTTTCTACTGTGTTTTTTTTTGCGTGTGGATCATTCTTGTAAGTTTGTAGCGACCAGAGTTGCCACAATATTTTTCGTTCCCATGTTTAATTTTCACCAAAAAATCTTTTTATCTGTGTTTAACAACAGAAAATCTTGACAAGAACCTTGCTTCAAACATTCGAATTTAGATGGTCTTATTCAGATTGTAGAATGTTCGAATTGAACTTTCTAATCTTGTGCACTTAGCAGCTTTCTCCAACAAGTATCCAAGTCATGATCTTCGATGGCCTGTATCTCATATTTTTCGTAAAAGTACGGATATTGTATAGAAATTGAATTGAACACCTTCAAAGTGTAGCCAGCTTCTTGGGCTCAACAAACGATGCAGTTCCTGTTGACAACTTACTAGAACGATAACCATTTGGTGGCAGAACGATGCGTCAAATCCGAGATATTTTGTATCATCTGGAATTCCTTGGATTATTTGAGGCTGCATGATAAGTAACTATAAATATCCTGCATCAACTGGTTCCAGCGGCACCTTTTTGCATGTATAGCTTGCACAAATAACCAAAAAGTGGCAAGTACATTTGATAATTATCAAATGAGAACTGACACGTTTCAGCAGCTTTTTGACGGATTGGTCAGAACCCATCATTACCGATGCTCCATCTGATCGACAGCCAGCAAGCTCTTTTTGTAATCAGTGCCATCGATCTGGTATTGTTCATCAATTGCACAATATATATTGAAATGGAGTTTTCATAAGGGGACATTGGGTCGCAATCATAAACAATGGCTTTACCGCAAATTTGTCGAGAATGCTAACTTAACCATAGGGGAATTACCACGATGATTGTACAGAAGCGGAGTTCCCTTTAGAATAGAAGTTGTAGTTTACTTGAGTGAGTTTGCTTTTTCAAGAAATTTGCGGAAACAGCGCATTGTTTACGTTTGCGACATTGGCCCTTATGAAAATTCCATGTCGATATGTAGTTTTCTCACGGCAATATGATTTTAAAGATAACCTGAAAAATCACTTTCAAAATATTATGCTTCGAATAACAAAATATATATCGAGAACATTCTTCTATTCGGCATGAATGCATGAAGATATTTCTAAATTAGAAGAACAATACTTTTATAGAAATCCTTGTAGGAAACTCTGTCAAATATTGTGGAGCAATCGATTGAGGAACTAAAAAAACACTGCTCCAGCCGAATACTCTGAAGAAATGTTTAGAGATTTATATCTAAGAGATCACTTGCAAACATTCTAGACAAAACTTATAAATAATTCTACAAAACCCTTGCAGAATATTTAACGTGAAGAATTGAATACACGAGATTATGATACTCGTGCAAACAAAATGTCTTAAAGTTGTCTTCAATAAATCGGGGTTTTTCCAAGTATTATTTCACTTAGATTACCATATAGTTTTTAGTTCTTTCAGGTGTCTTCCAGGGATTCCTTTACAATCACAAAACTTCATAAGTTCAGGGATTCCACCATAAATGTCATCACAAGAAAGTTTAACAGAACAGCCAATGAACTGCCAGAAGAAACTGCTGAAGGAATCGCTGGATACCTATAGAAACGCCAGAGAATTTCTCAAGACAATGGCTTAGAACTTTTTCATAGAATCTTTGGGAAAAGTTTCTTAAAAAAATTATAAAGAAATCATTTGGTGGTACACACACAAACTAACTTTCAGACTGTCATCTGTTTTCAGACTATCATCTAAATTATTTTCTTTAGCTTCATGGGCCTAAAACTGAAAGCAGAATTTGTAAATAGTTGGGTCCTAAAATGTAGTCATTTTTATATTATAAACAACAATAATTGTTTTCTATTCGTTATTCTAGTTCATTACTACATGATCCGCGCCTTAACCCGAGAAATTTTTTGGTCCGAGAAAACCGGGAAAAAACCGGGAATTTGAAAATAAAAATTGAGTGGTCACCCTGTCCATGGATATACGTAAAAAAGTTTCGATTGATTTGAGTAAAAACTTCCCCTTGAAAAAAAAATATTTAAAATAAGTTTTTTTTCTCGTTCTAACTGTATATCCCCCCTTAAAACATTACGATGACTGTGCTATGCATATATTCCCATTCAATTTGACAAATAATTTGCAATCATAAGAACTGAAGCGAACTAGTGAAATAAGCGTTGTTTATAATATTTGATATTATTTGACTAGATTCATAGACTATCAACTAAGAATACATAATTAAGTAAACAGGCTGAGAATTTACATCATATATACTACATTTAAATTAGAAAATTTGTTTTTGAATGTAAAAGATGAAAAAACAGTAGCATTATTGGAACCATAAAGATTAAAAACAAAATCATAAATTAATATTAAATTATGTAATGAATTAAATTGCATTCTCATCAAATGATTTTGATACCAGAAATCTTATTCAGAATAAAAATTGGACTGACGCCAAGCATATTCAAACCAACTATTGTTAATCAGTTAGTTCAACTACAATCATGGTTGAACTTACTGGCAATGTAAGTCAACTGTCAAAATATTAACAATATTTTTTTTCGATATAACCATTGTATAGTTGAATCAACCATATTTTACTGATTCAAGCACTGGGGTTGTTACAATCATGCACATGGGTTATCAATGCAAAAATATAGTTGATTGTAGACGAAATATTATTGACTGAATTATCCTTTTTTCTCCGTGTTCAACAGTTTCATTCATCGTTCTGTTCGAATTTCCCCCGCTATGTGGCGCTAGTGAGCATGCAAAATTAAACATTTTCAACTTGTTCTATCTCGTGATTCTGATAAGATAGAAGTTCTAGTTTTCGGCAAAGTGGTTCAGAAGCTCAAGGGCATTCGACATGTGACCAAGGGATGATTATATCGGTTCATAAATAAAATTAACGTGTGAAATGTAACAATGCGCATCAGCAGATACAGCTGCAGCTATTGAATACCCATCAAAATTGATTTAAATTATGGAGGATGGTGCATACCATGCAGATCAAGTCTTCAACGCCTATGAAACTGGTCTACTTTGTAAAAAGATGCGTTGTTGATGTTATATAGCTTCAACTGAACGTACGGCATGTGGGTTCAAAGCCTTTAAGGATCGCGTCACACTGCTGTTCTGTATATGTATGTAAATATGCGCATATATATACATACTCACATGCACAAAAATTCATACGTATACTCTCCATTACACGTATTCACATATACACATAAATACACATAAATACATACACATATACATACATGCATACTTATTAAACACATATACATACATGCATACTTATTTAAACACATTACTACATGTACACAAACAAACTTGCATATTTACACATACACTTACACAAACGCCGGAACATGCCATTTTTGAGTGTCCACGTTTTGATACGGAGCGCAGAGAAATAAAGACTATCAGCGGTGAAGACGTCAATGTAGGAAATGTCGTAGGCAGGATGTGTAGTAAATAAAGCATATGGAACGCGGTGAACACAGCGGTGGTGAAAGTGATGTCGTTTCTCCAACGGAAATGGAGAGAACAACAAACAAGCGACCGATAAGACAACTCGCGTCGGGTGTCATAGTCTTGTTCGAAGCGCTACGAAGAGACAGGTCCAACTGGAATTGTAGGACCGCCGACCTTGGCACCTAACCGATCGAAAATACCGTATGAGAAGATCTTCGTCGGAGTAGACTAGGTCCACCGCCGGGGACTAGAGTAGAGCGCGCAGTAGCACCGGCCAATGGTCGCCGGGCGCTTGTGAACTGGACGTTACCCTCCAACCAGAATCGCAGGATCGACCTCGGCATCTGCCCGGAATGCATCGGTTACGGAAGATCTTCCACCGCCGGGGAACTCTTCGATGGAGTAGGGTAGATCCGCAGCCGGGACTATCCGAGTCGAGTACGATAAGCTGGAGGGCTTATTGACTCACGGTCGGTTTCAGGAGAAGTTCCTTCGCTGGGAGACTACTGACTTTATGTTTGGTTGCTGAATGGTGACAGTTGAACGATGTAAGGAACCTCTCCTTCGAAGTAATACCGTGCCGGTTCATACTGGTGCCGGAGGGGAACTCAGGTGAAAGGGAACCTAGGAGAGTGTTTTTTTTGGGTAGGCACGCAAGTGAATCCCACACAGTGTCAAATCTGTAATACACTGGGATGAGCATGGACAAAACATCACTACAGGCCAGTCTTCCGAATATTTTTGAACTCCTAGCTGCATGAAAAAAAAAGAAAAGCATACACAAACACATTTAAAATCATACTTACGTACACTCACTCATACGTTCATTTATACGCACCTAAACACTCATATTATTTTACAGAAATCTGTAAAGTTTACCGCATTCTCAACAACTGAACGTTCGGTAATCCGATTTTACGGATTTCGATAAAATTTTACCGAAATCCGGTAAATTTTTTACAGATATCTGCAAAGTTTCACCGAAATCCGTAAACGTTCAGCTGTTGAGAATTCGGTAAAACTTTACAGATTTCTGTAAAAAAAATCTAAGTGTGTACACATAAACACATACACGGTTTTAAAACACACGCATACACGCATACATACACACATCCAGGGATAAGGTGTGACTTAAATCTCTTTGAGTGCAGCACGCGCTGCTACGAGACAGCACATTAAATTTCATAGAGACGTGAAAGCGCAGTCTGTACTCCCGTGCACCATTGTTTTGACGTGCGCTTATCTCATTTTGAATTTGCTCTCGTCTCTTTGGGCGTTAACGATTGCACTCTCCCTTGTCGTCTCTGTGCTAACACAAGTGCAAAAAACAGACACGGCTGCAGGCCTGACTAGTTTGTGAATAAGGATTTTAATAAAATTTTCCCTCTATGAACCCATACAGTACCTTTTTGTAAATAGCATCAAAAATTTTCATTTTGCTACCATTATCCAAAGAAGGAGCCAAAGTACAGAGTAATGCACTGCGTAGAGCACTGAGTAGAGCGCTGTGCATTACTCTTTATCTCTGAAAGAGAATTGCATGTGCGGCTATCTGTCTCTCGTGCTGCTACGAAATCTCTCGCACGTTCGTTTTGTGCGCTCTTCTGAAACAGGAGAAGCACACTTGAAATCGGGTAAAGCACTTGTCTATTTTGCACTACTCAGTGTTTTTCCACAATCCCTGCACACACCTTTATTCACACATATATATTTATCCCGACACATAACGTAGCGGTGGAATCCCAAATGAAACGGTTCACTTTTCAAATGCCCTTGATCTTCTGAACAACTTTGCCGTAAACTAGAACTTTCTATCTTATCAGAATTACGAGATAGAGCAAGTTAAAAATGCTCAATTTTGCATGCTCACTAGCGCCACGTAGTGATGGATTTCTGGACAAAACGGTCCATGTGGTGAATGCCCTTGACCTGAACAACTTTGCCGACGACTAGAACTATCCATCTTATCAGAATCATGAAATAAAACAAGTTGAAAATTCTCAATTTTACGCCACGTTGTGGGGAAATTATAAACAAAACGGTTCACCTTTCGAATGTCCTTGACCTTCTGGACAACTTTGCCAAAAACCGGAACTATCTATCTTATCAGAATCACGAGATAGAACATATTGAAAATGTTTAATTTTTTCATGCTCACTACCGCACATAGCGGAGGGATTCCGAATGAAACGGTTCATCTATTGATGGCTCTTGACCTTCTGAACAACTTGGCCCAAAATTAGAATTTTCTATCTTATCAGAATCACTAGCTAGATCATGTTGGAAATGCTCAATTTTGCATGCTCACTAGCGCCAGGTGGCGGTGGAATTCCGAACAGAATGGTCCATCTGTTGAATGCCCTTGACCTGCTGAACAACTTTGCCGACGACTAGACTATCCATCTTATCAGAATCATGAGATAGATCAAGTTGAAAATGTTAAATTTTGCATGCTTGCTAGCGCCACGAATGCCCTTGACCTTCTGAACCACTTTGCTCAAGACCGTACCTTTGCAGTTATTAAGGGTCTCAAGATATGCCATCATGAATGTATCCCCACTTATCCCCACACCTATTCACTCCGGTCCTATTTTATGTTCTGGCCGTGCGGCCCTCGCTTGCCTCTTGTAACTTGTTGTGCTATCCATTCCACTGTTTAGAAAATCTTCTAAGTGTTTTCCATTGCAAAAGACTTAGCATGTTATCGCATTTTTTTCCATACGGATTTAAGAATTAGCATGGTTTTTTTTACGTGGATTCCGGAATAAACGCGGTTTTTGTTACACGGTTTTTGGAATTAGCACGGTTTTTTACACGGGTTGGAAAAACCGTGCATAAAATAGCCATGTTCATTCTGGAGTCCGTACAAAAAAAGCCGTGCAAAAAAAACAAGTTAAATAAATCCGTGTAAAAAAAACCTTATTGTATACATTTCCGTTCAATATTAGGATGGAGCGTTACATAATACTAAAAGGCAAATAAACTTAAGAATTTTATAAGGTACAACTTATCAACGATGCTTTGAAATTTTCTGTTTACAAGCGATTATACATATTGTTGGTCAAGCCACTGGTCCCGTAACCTCGGCGTTCAAGGTTCGATTCCAGGTTGCTCCATATTTTTATTTTTCTACATCATTATATTTCATACGGTACATTTATAAAAATCATTATGATTTCTTGTGACAAAAAATCATAATGCAATCTTATAAATATCGAAAGTTTATTTCGCTGAGTGAATATAAAAGTTTACATTATTAAGAGCGTAAAATTCTGAGGATTTTCAAACCTTCTCTAAAATATTGTATGCAAAAGCCCACCTTTCATAGAAATATTTCTTAGAAGTTGTTGTGGAATGAAATAAAATTTTACATGCATCAATATTAACATCAAGATGAAAATTCAGGTTTTTTTCTATGTATATCGGCTGTTACCTACAGTCCTTGTTCAAAGAAATACGAGGGCATTACATCTTCCTCGCCTAGTTTCAATCACATAAGATTTGGAAACTTAGTTGACATGACGATAGAAACCTGACTACGGTCTGGTGAAAGCCACCTGTCATTCCGTCGATTCATCTTTTGATCCTGGTTAAATTTTTTTTTTTCATCAGAAAATAAGATTAAAGGAATTGATTTGATGTGGATGCCCCAACAGACCCAATGGTTTTTTTTAGCTTTCTCCAATCGTCGTGAATTGGGCGCAGTGTGAATGAAGTGGCCTAAATTGAATTGCTGAAAGTTTGAAGAGAAGATATCTTAAAAAACACATATGTGTTAGATTGATTGTCGTAGATAGTGTCTTTAAAAAATGCCAATTCTAAAGCTTGTTTCCTTCTTTGTTTGCAAAATCAGATTCGCTTGTTTGAAAAAGTACTCGAGATTTCTTGCTTTTTTGTTGGCAATTTTTTTAAATGTTGTCTGTGTGTTGACAATCAATTCAACAAATATGACTTTTTTAAGTAATACTCGCATTAAAACTCTGGAAAACCTAATTTCAATTTCTTGAGTCCTGATGAATCCCCATTCTGGACCACTGTGAAATGCAACCAGCAAAACCCCGGACGCAAAAGACGACCTCCTCCTTCTCCTTCTTCAGGATTTAGGGCTCAGCAAAGGGGGGTAGCACGGCAATTAAGCAATTGGTCATAATTCTTGCCTTGAGTGCGGAATTCAGACAGGATTGGCTACGAGGCGAAGGATCCTTTTTTTTGGCCCTTCTCCAGCACCGCAAATTAAGTGGTTTTAATTTATTCATTGACTGCATTCCATCCTAGCGGAGAAGAGTACATAGGTGGGTTGTTGGTGGGAGGTGATGAGCTAATTGGATGTCGTGGTTCGTTGATTTAGCGACCGATGACGTCCCGAGTGGGTGGAGGTGTAGAAAAAAGAAGGATTAACTGTTTTATTATAAGCTTTTCTCGGATATGGCACTTGCAGAATGTTGAGAAAATTTGTTTTCAAACAAATAAGTCGAGAACTCTTCAATCGACGCCTTTATAGAGAGAGCAGCTTTTTTCATCGAGGTAAGTGGTTTTGTTGTTGCTACGGTTTTTTGCAGTCCTTGGTAATTTTAAATGAAGAAACTGGAAAAATGCAAGGATGAAGAAAAAACTCCTGAGCGGGAAATTTGCATTTTAATGGAAGCAATTAAGTGCAATCCCCGTTCGATGGTCACTCGGTGTATAAAGGGATGCAATTTTTTTTTGCCGCGTTACATTATGTAACAAATGAATAAAAAACTCATTTTTCAAGAACGTTATTCGATCCAATATTTTTTCACATTCCTTGGAGAGCGTTAGAAAGAGAAATGATTGAAGAATTATTTTCAAATTTAATATTTTTGAGTTATATATATACTTTGAACTGTTCTAAGTAAAAATTCGCAAGTATGTGTTTGACTCATGAAAGCTGCCAATTTTCCAAAGCATTTCTATTACCTCTTTTCCTCTTCATTCTCACCATTTCAAGCTTATTGATTTTTTGCTCTCAACTTAAGGTTCTAAATGCATTTTTATAGTTTTTAATTGAGGGCCAGGCACTCTTGCTGAACTTCTATGGTTCTGTGGCAAGTACAATCATACACTATGCTCAGGGAGTCGAGAACAATTCCTAGACTAAACCGGGAATCGAACTGAGCCACCTCCAGCATAGTGTTGCTAAGCTTTTTCTTTCTTGCTTACTATTAGAAATATCGTATAGTAACTTATTGCAGGACCTTAAGTTAGTGTCCTGAATTCATGATCAGCTGACTTTTCAGGGAGTGTGTATTGTTCGCTAATGCACGTGTTTGTTTTAGTTGCTGTCAGTCTTTCGATTCCTCTATATGTGGAACTGTTGATGTGATTCGCAATGTTCAAGAAGGCAAGAGTTTACGAGTGGTGTTCCATTTCCACTACTGCTTTTGAATTGTTAAATAATGTGATGTGTAATAAATACATATTAGAATTGTTGAATAAACATTTTTATTTTTTTTTTGTTAAGCAGCGTTGTTGAATAGAGTAATTTTGAGTAATCAAAGGTTGAAAAGCAGTTTTGATTGACAATAAGATGACGGTTGATAAGCATTAAAGGGTGTCCCACATCAAATTGCATCACGGAAACAATGCTGTAGAAAGTTACCTGGTTGACCGATCTCTTTCAAACTGTCATAAAATAAAAAATGTGAGTTTGAAGAAATGATTTAACAAATTGAAATTGTACTTGTGTAAAATATTGATGATTTTATTATATGAACCAGGATCTGTGTGGTTAGCAATACTGTTATATGCAGTGTGTAATAGTTTCCATGATGTTTGTAATCTCTCCTATTGCTCAGAAGCACCATACAAAGAAGCATCAAACCCAGTGCAACTTTCTTAACTTCGTTACTCTCAATGACTCCTTCATCTTACAACTTAACTCATATCATAGCAAATATACATATGTTTTCACTCCAAGGAAAGCCTTCCGTACAATCCCATCCAATTTCTAACTCCATATGTCTATGGTGGTAGCATTAGTTCTTGGTACCTTCTTAAGTAGATATTTTATCAACAATTCCCTCCAATCCCTGCTGAAAATATGGACCTGGCTGGATTTTGAGCAAAGAGAACGATGGATGAAGAGTCTGTCACAGGCAGCTCATCTGACGCTTCCATCAACAGCCAATCCAGGAGAGTGTATGGTCGGAAAACGCTATGCTACGCTAGTTTGGAACGGAACCCGGTGCGTTCTAAATTTGTTCAGGCAACTGTCCTTCTTGCTCGTTTTTCGGTAAGGCCGGTTTTAGCGGTGTACGTTGTTAAAGTATTACTGACTTTGCTCAAGTGCTCCATTTTTTCTAAAGCTCTTGGAACTTTTTCATCATTTTTTATAGGGGCTCTGAGAACTATACTGAAATTCTACGAACTGTTCTGAGGTTTTGAGTTTTGAGTTATTGTCACTGCTATAACAGATCGTTAAAATTTGCCTTGCGTGCTTTGACAACTTTGTTTAATTTATCATGCATGCTATTTGAAGCAAGACTTTTTTTAAACATTGTATGAGTCTTCCACAAAATTTGTCTTATGAAGGTTAACAAAAAAGATGCTTAAGTAAATCCCAGTCACAAATATGATTTTTTGAATGTTTTGCCAAGACGAAAAATCCCAAATATCTCGTACTTGTGCTACCATCTAAAAAGGTTTGTGTAGCTTAGACCTCCTTTAGCTCAGTCGGTAAAGGCTTAGCTACAAAGCAACACCTTGCTGAAGGCAGCTGGGTTCGATTCCCGGTCTGGTCAAGGATTTTTTTTTGGACCGGAAAATCCCTCGACTCCCTGAGCATAGGGTATGATTGTACTTGCCACACAATTATAGTAATGCAAAATAGGTACCTGGCATCGAAAACTCTCAATTATTAACTTAACTTTAATAACTTTCAATAGTTTAGTAAGCGTGACTACTACTTGGCATCCCAGTGGGGCTGGGTTCAATCCCAGTCGACGTCGGTGGTTGTTCTGAGGTGATAAAATCTGGTCACGTCTTCCTTCGGAAGGGAAGTAAAGCCGGTCCGAAAGGGCGATTTTCAGGAATAGAATAAAAAGTGCACTTAGATGACGTGTAATCAAATTGGTGTCTTCAAAGATGTTTTTGGTATGATTAAGGCGCATCTGTAAAAGGGGTCGTCCATAAACTGCAATCTTCGGGGCACGTTTTATTTTTTTTGTGTGACGTTTGAAGCTTTCAAAATATTCTACAAAATAGTAGAACTCACAATTTCAATAAACTTTGCATAACACTTCAACTTGCTATCTTGTATTTTTTATTGAGATATGAAGCATTTTGTATTGGAACCCTTTTAAAATCGGTTTTTTATGTCTAACTTTTTTCTATGATTTTTCCTTGGTCTACTATGTTCTAAAAAGTTTTTTCATTTATCTAAACACACAACATTCTAGAAGACAGCAATACGCTATCTTTTAGAACTGAAATGATACAATTGTTTTGTTGTTCAAAGTATGCCATTTTCCAAGGGTTATATCTCAAAATGGCGCAAGCATTTTGGATATAAAATTCAGTGACATGATGGTAAATATTTTACTGAACATTTTAATGTTTCAATATATGGGGGGTAATTGATAATTACTTGGTGGGCATGAATCAAAGGAGTGTGGTTTTCGGTGAAAATACAATCTTCAATGAGCTTTTCAATTGTAATTTCTTACTCTGAGTTTTCCGCGGCATTCTATGGTGAAGAAAGTTTTTCCTTTCACTGAAACACACAAACTTTTGGATGATGGCTGTACTCTTGCCTTTAAATATGAAAAGATACAGGCATATTTTAAATCATCTTGGAACTGCCAACAATAAATTTCAAAGTAGTCCCGGCGTGTTTTTATGTAGGTATGCTTTCGGATTATGGGAAGTACTTGATTAATACATTTATTTAGGGTTTCCTGTGCTTCTTTACTACACATGCCAATAGGTAAAATTATATCCAGAAAGCGTGCAAAAACTGCTTAAATAGATAACAAATACTGTTACGATCCTAAATGGTATCATTTTGTCCACCATTTAATAGTCCGTAACATTCAATAAATGATCAAGGTTCACTCATTTTGTTTCCTTTTAGTCAAGTTTGAACGAAATCTCGAACCTTCCTCACACGGAAAAAAAAATCCATGCCCAGATTCGTGAACGGCAGTCATGAATTCGAGAACAAGCAAAAATACACCGTGAACTCAATCACGTAATCGGGAAAAAATCATGAAAACGTGAACTAGTTCACGGTCCGTTTTCACTTTCGTGAACACTTCTGTTTCTGTGTATGATGGAGCCAATCAGCGCCCGCACAGTGGAAACGGACATAGAAACAGCGCATTTTTTTCCATTTTTCCCGTATTTGCTGGAGCGCTTAGAAGTCGCTGCTCTGAAATTGCCCAGTATTTTTCAACTGGTCAAAATTCCGGGTATTTCGGAGTATTCATTAGCTTTGGGACAAAGTCGATTTTGTTGGCAGCGAAAGATGACTTTTCCCCGATGCTTTGATGAACGGCAAAACACGCTTTTTCAGGCATTCTTCGATGTAAACTTAAGGTGTCGCCACACGGGAGCTGTTTCAAGTATATAGTAAGCTATATGCTAGAAATCTATATAATAGTTCATAGGAACATCTAAACTATGTAGTGATATCTCATAGTTATGACTTGCAAGCGATAGTTCTATGTAATAATATAGAGCCGTGCCCGTTGTCGTGTGTACACTCAAGCGATAGTTTCTACGTTATAGTAGTAGGCTATGAACTATTCCATCCGGACGGAATAGTTCACAGTTCGTTGGTTGAAGTTTTTTTTGACAGTTCGTTTGAACTTTTTGCTAGTTTGTGTTTTCGCCGTATTTTTAAAGCAAAAATGGACAAGGAAAAGAAATTCCATTTGATTGAGCTGTGGGACAAACTAATCCCGATTACCTGTGGAAGTGTATACTTCAAAGTGCGTGTATTATTTTACTTTGCAATTCGTCATCCAAAGAAAGTCTAGACCAGGAGATACGATGATAATTTTGAGAGGCAGGTTACGATTCTACCAGTTCCGATGTTCAACATTTGATTTTGATTCCTGACTACTGTAGAGAAGTGATGAGGAAGAATACAAAATATTGTAATACTCAATATGAGTCTTTCCGGTTAAACGTGAATAAAACGATTATATGATTTACACTTACAACTACTACAGAGGTTCCAATTAGACTTAGTGACCTTGAACGCACGCACACTACACCGCCATTTAAAACAAAGGAGTGCAAGTAAGAAGGGAAATCTTTTGGAGGAAAACAAACCATCATTCCTCTGCATGTGCTAGAAAGGGAAAGGCGATTAAACGTCAAAAAGCCTAACCTTCAATAGCCCCCTCTTTAAAACGCATTCGGTATCGAAAAATAACGGTATCGAAATTCGTTTGGTCCTTTTTTTTCGGTTTTAACATGTAAAGACAAAGAGAAGCACGAGAGAATCCGAGAGAGTCTGCTTATGTGCTCAGTAAAGTGGATCAGGAGAAAACGCTACGTCTTTCTTTGAGATACCTGGCAACGTGAATAAAAGAGAGAAAGGGAGAGTGTGTGTATATGAGTTTCGGGATTGTATTTAAGCTGGCAGAAAAAAAATGTGCCCGGTTCCGGCATTCGAGTGACTATACTAACCAAGGATGGACGTATTTTGCGGGAACTCCACGTACGAGACGCCAGGTCACGACAACCACAACGTATAATCACCCGTTTTGAAACTTGAAAAACCAAGTGGATCGAAACCAAAGCCAGCAGTGCGCAATCTGAAGCGATAAAAGTCATCATATGATGAGATGGCGCTTCGAACCCACGGAACTTACGAAAACCAAAAAAATCCTTTTATACTAACGTGCTTTCCATCTAACGCTCCTAACGCTCTAATTAGAAAATTGCCATTCTTCATAATCACGTGAAATTGACAGCCAGTCCTTTTCTAAATTATAAACGCATTTTAAATAAACCTCTCTTTTAATTTTCATTTCATCGCTTCTTCTTTAAGAACCGGTACATACGAATAATTTTAAATCTCAAACCAATTAATTTCACTGATTTTACCAAATTTCTCAGAAGAACTTCCCTGAGCTTCTCAGAAGAACTTCCAAAAAGTTTTCGGAAGAACTTTCCCGAAGATCTCTGAAGAACTTCCCCGAAGATCTCTGAAGAACTTCCCCGAAGATCTCTGAAGAACTTCCCCGAAGTTCTCTGCAGAACTTCCCCGAAGTTCTCTGCAGAACTTCACCGAAGTTCTCTGAAGAACATCTCTGAAATT
The DNA here is from genome assembly GCA_034211315.2 of Aedes japonicus. NCBI lineage: Eukaryota > Metazoa > Arthropoda > Insecta > Diptera > Culicidae > Aedes > Aedes japonicus. The sequence goes on along the minus strand of JASCZW010005225.1, from coordinate 815,534 downwards.
CTCTGAAGAACTACCCCGACCTTCTATAAAGAACTGCCCTAAATTCATGTTAAGAACTACCTTGAAGTTTCACTGAAAAACTTTCCTGAACTTCTATAGAGAACTATCTTGAATTTCTGTGAAGAACTTTCCTGAAGCTCTACCTAAGAACTTCACTGTAGTTCCTCTGAAGAACTTCCCTGAAACTCATCGGAAGAACTTCCCTGAAACTCATCGGAAGAACTTCCCTGAAACTACTGAAATTCTCTGAAGAAATTTCCCAAACTTCTCTGAAGAATTATCTGAAGTTCTCTTAAGAACTTTCCTGAACTCATCTGAAGAAATTCCGCGAACATTTCTGTAGAGCTTCCCTATATTTCTCTGAAGAACAACCCTGCACTTTTCTAATGAACCTTCCCAAATTTCTCTAAAGAACTTCCATCAACTTCTCCAGAGAACTGCCCTGAACTTCTCTGAAGAATTTCGCTGAACTAGTAATCCGGATCTGCATAACCCAACTCCTTTAGCAGATTAGCCTCAAATCACTTGCCTCTAAGACGAGGAATTCACGATTTCGTCCAGACTTTGCGAGTTTTTCGTCTTATCCGCCTTTTCAATAGGATGTACGCAGCAACTGCAGCAATTTGAAAGCTCGCAACTAAACATATGCGACAAAAAAAAAGTCTATCGTGTGTACACCGAAAAATATTGGGTGATAGCTTGCGGCAAAGATTTCTAATACATAGCTACTATTGCTTTATAGCTTATATTTTTGCAGAACCGTTTCTCGAATGATATAGAACTATGAAATAGATATCTATAACGGCTATATCATAGTGAACTAAAGCATAGCTTTCAAGCGCCAAATGGCGGCACTTTTAGGATGTTATCATCGAGGATGCAACGAAAGGTTCCGGTTTCTGGCCACAACTGCAAATCGCTTGCCAAATCATGGCCTTCTTCGTGAACTTGTTGGCATACACGAACTTGAACCTTTCCGGCACATTCCCACGCGACTGGATTGCGATGTAAAACTTTTGACCGGGAAGCTGCTTGAAATCGAGTTTGACGTATGTTTCGTCATCGATCAAAGGGCAACCCTTGTGTTTGGTCAAAACACGGTCGTACAAGAGCCTGCTTCATGTTGGTTATAACGCACCTCAATGCACCTTGCCTCGCAGCTGACGATCACTGGTTCCATTTTTTTCGTAGTTCCGCTAATTTTTTCCACACTCAAAGTTTTCTTGTAGGTTTTGAGCGCTCGACAAACAGTTGTTTTCGGCATCTTCAGCACTTTAGCCAGCTTGGAACTGGACCACTCCGGATTTTCTAGGTGTTGGTGCACAATAGTTTTTCTTCTGTCGAGTTCAATTTGACATTATTTCTGAATGCGATGGACTACTTTGATTAAATTTGCGCTTGTTGTTTTCTATAGAAGTGTGAACAAACCACTGTCAAATATTTTCGATTCCCAACACTAGAGGCGTGTTAGCGGCGCGCATGAGGTGTACCAATTTACTTTTAGTCAGCCTTTAACGTTAGAACAAGAAAAGTTATCTGATTGACCACAAAATATGAATACTAAATCATCAGTTTATTTCAGCAGAAAGAGATGTTCGCCCAAGAGTGGACAGTAATGTTTTGCTAGAATGAAAGATATGAAGAGAAAGTGTTGAAAGTTCTGTCAGTGTACGGTAGGTTGGAAATAGAACAGATGTATCGAAAATTGAGCAAAAGGGCATGGGTACAGTTGTACTCGAACCAAGGACGTCACCCTTTGCCTAACATCCCACTGCGGGGTAGGTTGAGGCACGGACGAATCCACCAGCTCAACAGGCACGCACGGGGAATACATAAACATAACAATTAGAATTTATTTCAGTTTATTATATCGCCACAATACTGAACACACCATAGTGGGCCGGTCAGTGTATGGTAGTCCAAAGCATCATCTGTTGATTCTCTGTATAATGACAGCTGATCTTATATTAACGGAGTAGCAATCCCGGACGATTAATCATGCTCATATATGATCAGCTGGTCTTTCAATTCATAGATTTTAATTTTCAATCCTAGTTTCTCGAGGGTTATCAAATGATTAACAATTACTTTCTGTTGAATCCAGTCAGTGAAAAACTTTATCTATTCAATCTTAATTTAGATAACACCGCATCTCTAAGTTTATCACGACTCGTTTTATATGGAATAGGAAATTCTATGATATATAATTTACAATAAAAATCTACAACAAATCTATCGAAACTTATAAAGTTGCTATCATAAAAATAAAGAAAACGATCAAAGGACATTTGACTTTCAACCATCAAAGTTAACTATAAACAGTCCAGCCACTAATTCGATATTGTCGTATTCAAAATAAAGTCATTTGTTAATGGGTTAATTTTTCAGCGTTTATCAGCTCGTTACTGAGAACCATGTAAATTATTATGAATATGCAAGTCAGAAACACTGTGCTCATGGCATTCAATTCCCGAATGTAGCGAGTATTTTTCGCCTCATGTAACTCCAATAATTTTTTGTCCATGTAAAGCTATTATCTGCCAATTTCCTTTTGAAAAAAGAACTCACATTTAATATTCCATCATTACATTGGGAAAAAAAAGAAAAGAAAAGATCGGAGCGTAGGCCTGCGTGCATTTCCGACTATGCTTTACGGTCAATTAAGCAGCAAAGAAATGTGAAACATTTTTCGTTTCCCAATGTGTACCCATCATCCGTATAACAACGGCGGCCTATTTTCGCGTTCCCGTGTTATTTCGCCCTCCTATGCCCCCCCCTCCTCATTAACTCCCACCGGCCAACTTTTCATTGCTGAAGTTGCTTAATTTCGGCAATAAACAGCTGACCGGTTGTTTCCGGACTTCCAAGAAGTGGGTTTCCAGCGAAAACAGAAGAAAAAAAATGCAATAAAGAAAAGAACGTGGAAAAGAAATTAACAACCCAGAAAAAAGAGGAAGGAAACTGAAACCGGAGAGGCTCCCACCCCACTCGACAAACCACCGACCGCCGACTCCAAAACTCAGAATAGGCTGTAGTTGGTGGGGCAATCGCGAAAAAAACACCAAAGCAAAATTGAAGCGAAACATCCGAGTTTTGTTATGCTATGCCTTCTTATTTTTATTTTTTGTATTTTGGCTATGCACCATACATGGTCGGACGCACGATAGGCAGTTAAGTGCCTTCGTACCTCCACAGTACCTGGATGAAGGTCACTTGAATGTTGCACGGGCGGCAATGGCAAGAATTAAGTTAATAGCGAAACCCAGAGAAGGAAAACGACTCGAAGAGAATGAAGAATGAAATACAAGTTATAATGGTTGGTTGGAAGGAACGGAATTTCTTCTTGCTTCTTATTTATTATGCTTCGATAGAGGCGAAACGAAGAACGAGGTATCTAAATAAGTGCCCAAATCCCCACTGTATGCTGTTCGGATCGAATTGAAGCATTGGGGGCGAATAGTGAAAAATGCCCTTCCCTGGTAACCAAACCAGTCGGATCACCGTGTTGAAATTGTTAGTTTTAATGCTCAAACACTCCCCTTATGAATTGATTGAATTTGATAAAACGATATCTCCACTTGGGAACCCAACTTTCGAGTAAAGCGTTACGCCCCATGCCCGCAGCTGATGTTAGAAGAAGCTGACAAAGAACAAAATGGCACAGGGACGAAGAAGGTTTCTAAATAATTGCAGCCGGCTTCTTCTGGTTACGTAATGCCAAAATAATAATGGGTTCACGCTTCAGCTGGAGAATGGGGTATGGAACAAATTGCTCGAATTGGGAAATATCCGCATCTATATGGAACAGGCGGAAGTCTCGATCTTTGATTATGGTCAAGCGAATGGGATGAAAGGGAAACGTGTTGCTTTGAAGGGCGAAAGATCAAATGAAATTGCGTTATTATATTATGTTGAGAGCTGTAGTGCATGTACACCATCACTAGGACCAGGCTTCACTTTTAACGCAGGGTCGGTAGCGAATCTCTTGCTAGTGACTTGGTTCTTTGTTTGGTCTCCATGAGGTCTCTATTTATTTTCTAGGCAATTTAGAAAAATAAGTTTTCTCTAAATTATTTACTGTTTTCAGTAAATTTGGGAACGTCCAGTAATTATGTCACGCAAAAAGTGACTTCTTATACCCCTCCCAGCTTATATTGAAATTATAACTAGTTAGCTATAAATCTTTAAAAATGAACCGTAACATGAGGCATCTATTCTGTAATTGAAGAGGTATATAAAGGTGAGGAAATGGCCGCTACACCTTTATAAATCTCATTGCGTCGCATCGGACACCCAAAGCAGGCCGCGAACTGATGAGTTGCGGATGTTTAGCTTAGTATGGGGATTTACCTATTCGATAGACCCTATATCCTTGCCTATATCCTAAAGGCATATTAAGCAGAGCCAACCCTTTCATGAGCTTTTTGGCAGCATCGAGCACAAATCTGACGTTTTTGTTTGTTTACATTTGTTTGCTTCATAATCCACTATGTATATTACAATCGACAGAGTTATTCAGAACAGACTTGAAAGTGTTTCTATAACGTGTCTAACTTTTCAAGTATGTTTATTCGATCGAGATGCTCCAGGATCCATGCAGGGTTCAGGATGTCCGTCGGAGGTCAGATTGTTCGTGATCTCCCTGTCAGACCCTTTACGTAACCTGCCGATCCTCACGTCATATGGTCCTTCTTCCCTTCTTCCGAACGAGAAAGCCAGGGTCGGGAACGAGGTCGGAACGTCTAGGGGCGCGGATACCCCAGGGTCGTCCCTGTTCTCCGTGTCTCAACAGCTTACGGCTTCCTGCTGGATCTCGTGCCTTACGACGCTTCCTCCGTTGTTCGCTTAGCCGTTAAAGGGGATATACACTAAGAACGAGAAAAAAACTCATGTTTTTAAACAAAATGGCGGCCTTTGGAGTGCGTTGAAAAAGCCATTTTATCACATTTTTCCATATTTAATCATAAAATATTGCAATAATGTTTAATTCATATAGAAGGTAATACTATAATAAAGAAATCCTATAAGTTTCAGCTTAATCGAATAATTAGTTTTTGAGTTATCACCGGAATAAACTCCGAAAATGCTGTTTTGAGCAACACACAATAGAAAATAGGTCTTCTCGGACAAGCGTCTCTTTATCCCTGCTGCGAGCGACAAAAGGCGTCTTCGAAAAACGATGAAAAGAAACACTTGGAGTTCGAATTTCGAAAAAAGGGTTTGAGGAGCGTATTCTACGGGAAATTTACTAACTTTTTATGTAAAAAAAAGATTTTTTTGGTCATTCTAAGTGTATATCCCGCCTTAAGGGGAGCTTAATGTTTCCAAGGTGCACCGCGGGGAGGCGAACTACTTTCACCCCCCACCCCCCGGGGCAGCTCTGTCAAAGTTCATTTGTTACCTCTTTTATTCTTCCTCTATTCTTATGACGTCACGCTCATCATTACCATGGGAGCAGAAAAGGAACGAATGCAACCGAAGAATCCTGTTGCTTCACCTGCCGTGCGTTCATCGATTGCTTGCTGTTTGAGTTGCTTGGAAAAAGTAAGAGGTGAGTTATATCAGGGATATAACCGCTAAGTTCACGTAGAACCGCGTTGGTGTATAGTAATAATGTTATCTTCTAATTTATACATATCATAACACATATGGCGGGTTGATATTAAAATGTTTTTATTATTTTGCGACGCGTCCCGTTTTATGAAATTTTCTACAATCCGAGCTATTGCTTTTTCCGTTCAGCTCAATGGAAAACAGTTCAGGTTTAATGAAAAAAACTCGCCTAATTTACTGCTTTCGACAATCCAAAATGTACTTTTTTTTATTATATGCAAAGGTTGTTTAGGATAAATCACGAAAGTTTCACTTTAACACAAACTCTTTCATTGTAAAATTTCTTTGGTCGTCCTGAAAAGGACGATGGTTATTATATGCGCTAGAAATTCATTCAATTTTTTTAGTTTTATCTAGCCAGTAGGACACCATCATGTGCTGTATTTAATCCGGATAGAAGTTTATTAAACTCCTAATCCCAGTGAATGGCGAACGGCAAAATACTTGGGATGATTCTAGTAATCTAGTTGTCACAAAGATCTTTTTCCGCTGGAAGGTTCCCGGCTTCGGTAAAGCTTCGAAAACGGATTCCGCCCGCGCAGATTATCGATTCTTACGACCCATTACCACGATAGAAAACAAAGAGAAAAAGAAATCTACGTAAATAGAGAGCGAAAACCACAAGCGCCGCTCAATCGAACTTGAATATCCCAATGAAATCATTTTGGTTCAAATCGTATGCTTTGCTGGATTGTCCACGAAGAAAAGAGGTACGAGATTGCTGACAAAGCTAGTTTCAGAAGAGTAGACCGGCTTCAGTTATACAACCAGGCACCGATAACAAAGCAAAATAATTTTGCAACTGAGGGGTGTCGCTGATGCTGTATTAATCATGGAATGAAACTAAATGAAATAAAAGGAGGAAGACAGTTTGAACCATTTGTTTCCCCTTTTTTGAAGACCCGAAAAGGGAAAACCATATTTTCAACCTGTTCATATGCAGATTTATATGGGAGTAGGTAAATGTTTAATTAAAAAAAATGAACTACTTATACTAATTGCACTTAATGGAAATTTTAAAACAAAACATAAGTAAGTTTTTCTAAACAAATGTTGTATAAATGAGGTCATTCTGTTCAGTGAAACAAGAATTATTAGCGTTCAAAAACCTTTATGGCGTAACGCTCTCATTTTTTTAAATTTTGAAATGACACCTGGTATAAAAGAGAGAAACGTAGTCCTACATTAAAAGTAAATATACAGTTTGCTCTGTTGTGTTATGATTTCGAGATTAGTTTATTGTTTAGGATGTTTGGCCAATAAAATCAAATAAGTTAGCTTACACTTTCTGCAGTGTTTAAGTATAATCAAAATTTGTTTCCCGTTTAAATAAATTTTGTGGATGTTTTTTTTTTATTATTTCAGCAGAAACCTTTTCATAAATGAACTCCAAACCAGCAAATATCGGACACCATCAAATCGATGGTACTATCATGGACTGCGATCTTGTTGGAGGTACTCAGCAAGTGGACTACTATATATATCTGGAGGATTTAGGGGATTTGAAAAACGCCGAAGATGTTCCGGTTGCTGACATACTGCCTCATAGGCTCCACGAGAGCTGGTAGCTTGTTACCTTACCTTACCAATCAGACTAAGGCCGGCATGGCCTCTGCTGTACACAGAAGTTGTCTCCATTCTATACGGTCCATGGCTGTCACTCGCCAGCCTCGCTGTCTGCGGAGGGTCCGCAGGTCGTCTTCTACTTGATCGATCCACCTTGCTCGTTGCGCGCCTCTTCTTCTTGTACCTGTCGGTTCGGTTTCGAGAATCGTTTTCACAGGGCTGTCGTCCGACATTCTTACGACATGCTCAGCCCATCGTAGTCGACCGATTTTTGTGATGTGTACGATGGGAGGTTCTCCCAGCAACTGGTACAATTCGTGGTTCATTCGCTAACTCCACGTTCCGTCTTCCATCTGCACTCCACCGTAGATGGTCGCAACACCTTCCGTTCAAAGACTCCAAGGGCGCGTTGGTCCTCCACTAGCAATGGTAGCTTGTTGCTGTTCGTAATTTAAAAGTGACATACCTCCGGAAAGGAAATTGGCAAGTGGGGTGTTGCAGGCATTTCTTCATCAGTGTTGGCTGATATCGTAACGATTTCTGAAACTATTTCGCTGCGTCTGGGATGAACGAAAATTGAAAGTTTTTTTTTCACACAAATGCCACTATGATGATAGGTTATATTCACATATTATGAAACAAGCAATGGTCAAAATCGGACTAATTCCGCCTGTAACGTAGCCGCTTAAGCTAGTCTAAACAGCAAAATGCATAATCTCTTCCACGAGCTGTTGCTCGAAACTGCACCAATCACCTTGTTGATAAATGCCTAGCACTCGTGGCTCTGTTCCATCTATCTTTTTGAATTTTCTGGAGTTCTCAGTAGGGTTGAGGTGTCGGAAGTGACGTTCATCGTTACTGGGCCAAGAATCTCCAGCTTCTTCACAACGCACACTGTTGCCAAAGGCGCAAAAACGTGATCGAAATTGTTTTGACACCAAAAACAACGTGTTTTTGCTATTGTTTTTACAGTCAAATTTTTTCATTAATTATTGTTCATCCTGTGAAGTTAAACATTTGAGGATTAATCACCCTATTAGTGAGAAAAAAATTGTTTTATAATTTTTGCGTATAAAAATAAACTTAATTCGACAACGTTATAGTTAATTTAATATAATAATACTTTGTCGAAGCTTTAATACGCCTTTCTATTGGTTTCAATGTAAATATACGGAGTTTTCTATTGAACATCCCTTAAATTCAGTATTTTGAAAATATCATCTAGATTTTCTGCAAATTGAAAATGTTCTACCCTTTTGTTTAAACACACAAATTTGCTGAGAATAGTCTGTTGTTATCTCTTTTATTATTTTCATCACATTGATACTGAAATACATGTGAGCTAAATCGAAATCCTTAATGATGCTGTCGGGTGAAATTGATCAATTTACAATTACAATACAATTGATTTGAAAAGTCGTATTATGGAACGGCTACAAAATATCAACCTAATCTGGCCTGAAAATATGTTAACAAAGATTTGTTTCATTTTATGCAGTGAAGAGTTTATAATCCTACTTAATCTTACAATTATCATGAATACTGTCCAATGAACAAATTTCCATGAACTCTTAATCTGATTGATGCATGCCTTCAACTCATTCACGGTGTTGAATTGGCGTCCATTTGCGTAAACCTTCGAACCACCTTTTCGGATCTATTGATTTTCCGGGAAATCTCACGATTACTGCTACCAATATCCGCCGAAACTCGGATTTGGCCTTTCTGCACCTCGTTCAAGCGTTTTGCCTTTCTCATACCTAGACAAATTAACTTGATTGCGGAATACTACATAGTACACAACGAAAATACTTACTGAGGTACAGAAACGGCATAAACTATTGGGCAATCTTAAGAGCTTTCAAAGAAAATCACGATAAAGGTGACTGCGTCTAAACATTTGCAACGCAACGGAAGCAGGAAATATGGCGATAAGTCTTCTACGACAAGTAAACAACGCTAGAAAGCAGGGATGCCAGATATTTTTCTCAAATGTCTGTGATAAAAATTTGAAATGTCTGGGAATGTCTATGAATATCTGCAATTTTTTTTTTTAGAAAATTAGACTTCTTTCAACGAAAAGACGTAATAAGAGAGCGAGTTATGTCATTTTCGCTTTTTGTGTGATTATGTAAACATGTCTGCATCTTTTTCATGGACTGAATGCAACCTTACACTATTGTTTCATATTTTTAAAATGAAGCATTCGCATAGGTGACAATATTTTCTATAGTTTTTTTGATAAATTCAACAGTTTTTTTTATTCAACAATAACCATTGAATTACAATGAATAACAGAGTCAATCTTCCGTTAAATAAATTATAAAGTTTAATTCAAAAATTTTATTTTTATTTCATTAGTAAAAAAACTACAATGACACTAAAATGGATTTTTTTGGTAGATTAAGTCGAAGTGCTGTATTTTTTTATTTATACATTTGTATTTTATTTGTATGGGAGCCCCTCCTCTCGGGGAAGAGAGAGGTCTCTTCCTATCATAAGATCCTTCCCCGTCCTAAAAACCCCTCCATAAATTTTCACGCTGAGTGGTTGAGTAGTATTCGAGTTTATTTTTATATTTATAGATTCGGTTAATTTTATATGGATATATACTTTCTCTGAACTTTGGAAGCATTCTCGAAAACTTTGTGGATATATTGATAAATTTCTTGAATTTTTTTATGCTTCTCAGCTAAACTCCAGGGAAATTTTCTTACTGATCCAATCTTCCAAACGAGGTGAGATGGTAAGTAAGGAATTGTGATTCCTGCATGAGTGTGTGTCCTCATAGTATGATGTGAACGGTTGGGCAGATGATGTGTACCATATTTTAATATGGAGTCATAATCATTATCATTATGGTCATAAAAATGATTTTTGTATAGACTGCTTCTTTGGTTAGTCAGTGTTCATCTCTTAAATTTCAGGAAAATTCTCTCCTGATCTTCTGTAAGGCTCTTTGCTAAAATGCTGGGAAGTTTCCTCCTGAACTTCAAGCAAAATTCCTAATAAACTTTTTGGCAGTCACTCCTTATTTCTTCAAAATTCACATTTAAGAACCCAACCTTACCTTCCAGAAACATTTGGTAAGTTTTTTCCTGAACATAGTTACTTTCTAAACTTCTGATAAGTCCCATCCTGAACTATGAGGAAAGTTTCTGCAAAACATTGAGAAAGTACTCTTCAAAATTTCTTGGAACAGCTTTTTCAGTTGTTAGAATTTTTTTATGAACTTCTGAGAAGTTCTTTTCTAAACTGCCGAAATAATCTCTTCTGAACTTTAGGGAAGTATTCTCCCGAGCTCCGGGGAAGTTTGTTCCTGAATTTCTGAAAAATGTCTGCTTGAAAAGTTCTTCCTGCTGAAAATTTCCCCTTATACTTCTGGAATGTTTCTCCCTGATTTTATCAAAAGTATCTACCGTAACTTCTGGGATTTCGTGAACTTCGAGAAGTTCTCATTATGAAATGCTGGAATGTTCGATTCGGAACTGTCAGGAAGCTCTCTAGCACTTCTGGGTAGTTCCAACTAAATTTTTTGTCTCTTCTAAACTTCTGAGAAGTCCTCTTGTGAACTTCTGAGGAGTACTTAACTGATTTTTTTGAAAAATTCCTTCTTAACCCTACAAGTAGTTCCCGCTCTGGTAGGCTTCTTCCTGAAATTCTGGGAAGTTTTTTCCTGAGCTTATTTTTTCCAAACTTCTGATTGCTTCCATCTGGAACTGCGAGGAAAATTTTATTGAAACTTTGGGAAAGCTGTTTCCAAAATGTTCAGGAAAATTCCCTTAAATTTGTTCTTGAAGTTTCTTCCTGGACTTTTGGAAAGTTTTCTCCAGAACTTTGGGGAAGTTTGTTCCGGAACTATTTGGAAGTTCGTGCTGAATCGGTAATGAATTTTTGAAGGATCTTCTTGCATGAACTTCTTCCTCCCAATACTTCTGAGAAGTTTCTACCTGACCATAGGAGAAGTTTTTTTTTTCGAGGAGGTCTCTAAGTTTTTCAAACATGATTTGTATTGTTGTGAACCTTTATTTCTTCACGGATTTCTACTTTAAATGATACCTACGACATTTTAACATATTTCCAAAAAGCTTCTTATCGTATCTACTATACCGTTGAAATCCTCGTACGTTTTGAATCCGAATTTCAGAGAATACCTTTATTTGAAATTTACTAAATATTTTAAATGTCTGTAAAAGTCTGCAACATAAATAAAATGTCTGCTAAATGTCTGCATCGTTAAAAAAGTCTGCAATAAAAATGAAAAGTTTGCAAATTTACAGACATGTCTGTGAATATGGCGTCCCTGGTAAAAAGCTATTATTAGCGTGTGTAAGCAAATAAATGGATCTCACTACTACATACATAAAATATCTGATTTGTTGCACTGAAATAAAAAGATCACGCCAAAATTTTATAAATGCGGCTAAACGATTGCAAATCACTGTAGGCTCGCAAGCTATTTAATTCATTAAGGAAGAGTTAACTGAAGTTGTTTTATACTAACTCTAACGAACATTCACATGTTTGTAAAATAAACGATTTAGTGGTTTATCTTATTCGCCGCCGTACATCTAGGAATTTTTCAAAGCACAATCACCACAAGCATTTTCGAGATCGACCTTTGTTTTTGTTCACAAAACATTACACAGTACATACAAACATTGTTCTAGCGAGTGATCAATTACCACTTTAAATTTGAAATATTTATTACAGTTTAGTATAAAATGGTTATCATTACAAAATTCAAGTATGTTGCTTGATGAGGCACTACACTTCACATTTTTTAACACATTGGATATGGTTACATAGTTTACTAGTACAACAAAAGTAGCTAACTGCGATGATTAGCAATCAATTTCCCTCGAAATGTTTTGACAAGTAGTTGAACATATCTCTCGGATTCGTAAAAAGGAGGACCAGAAAAATAGCCTCTATACACTATGTCATAAGTGAGTTGTATCTTACGGTTGTTTTTCCATAAATTTTCATTACTATACAACTGATGCATGTGTGTGAGTCTTATGTTTTTCTTGTTTCCTTGATCTAAATACCTTATGCAACCACTTCGTTGTTACCAGATCAGATGCAATTACACAGAAAACAAACGATCCTCTAGAATCAAGGGATCTACTACTATCAACTGCTGTCCGAATACAGATCGTTGAAATAAATGAGCAGCACACATATAAAAATAAATTAAGAAATCTAGTTTGGGAATCGATTTAAACCATCAGTAAGGATGTTGTTCTAGCCACGTACGGTTGGGATATTATATATGAAACTTTGATAAATGTTCAAATATATGGGTGAAAATAGCTAAACATTTGTTCGCTTCCGCCAGTTTTTGGCATCATGAAGAAGAAATACACTGCTAAGGAAGAGTTAAATAAATTGCTTTCACAAAATTCTATCATACAAAACCCCATAAACGCCGGCTTTGAGAAAGCAGCACTTTAATGACACAAAATTCAAACGGTTTGGTGATGTAAAAAAAAAATGCTCTCTCAGTTTTCAGCAAGCAACCAAGTACCACTAGAAATCAATCAAAAGCAGCTTGAAATTACACACCCATCTCCACCCATTTTCAAGCATTCCATGTTGCTATGCTTTGACCTGAGTTTTGGAGAGCTTCAATCAACCCGACGACGATGTCAGTCACTTCAGTGCGCAAAATAAAAAAAATAAATCAAATTCCTTCCCTCTTTCGTTCGCTCTCCGGTCGGTGTCGAGTAAATTAAACGCATTTAGGAAGTCGGCTTCCTACGCCTTCTGCTTCTGTTGCCATTTCAAATGCTGTGCAAATATTTGTTTGCAATTTCGGGGCGCAGAGGAATCACTTCAACAGGTATGACCTCTCAATTTTGCAAATCGAGTAGCAAGCATTTGCGCAAAATATTCATATCCCTTCAAACATCCCGTTCGAATCAATCATTCCGAAAAAATATTATTCCATCGCATTATTGATGGATGATTGACTCTGCCCTAAACTGGGAAAAAAAAAACTTCGTTCATTTTATTCAAACATCTATCCTCGCTTTGAGCTCCCGTCCCATCGCTTTGGGGAACGGAGTTTTCCGATTGATTCAAAGTTTCCAACTTTCCATACATGACCATACCGAGCCGACCATCGTGCTGATTGTAAATGAAACATGTATCCCTTGGGGCAAGGCACGTATCTCGGGAACCAGGGTATAGTTTCGACACGAACGGACTAGACATTTCATCGTCGGAGAATATTTAGAAATCGTCCAAACCACCCCTTTTTGCCTATAACAACAATCCCTCCCCAGCCCAGCTTGCTCTCCGGTTCGTCACAGGAGGTTCGGGTATCGATCATACAGAGAGAGAGAGAGTGAACTGCAACATATCATCATAGGTGGGAAATGGGAGGATGCAAAATAGATTGTCAGCGAGCAGAAGGAGGATGTGTCCGGCATTTTTAGGACAAAATTTTGGTCGGTTGTGTTGTTGTTGTTGTTGCCGGCTGCTGTAGAATGTTGCGTTTCCAATATTTTCCGGGATTGGTTTTGGGGCCTTCCAGCAGGAAGCAACTCAGGCGGATGGGAATTCAACCTCTGATATGGGAGAATTTATTCATGGTGTTTTCTATATTTCATGGATGAAATATATGCGCATATAAATTGATGATAAATGTGGTTATAAATTCGAGTTGGTTCAGTTTTTTTTTCTGCACTTTTGCTGCTCCGACCGAAACCTGGAGGGATATTCTTTTGCACTGCTGCAGAGAGAGAGAGGTGAGATAAAGTTTTTCTGCTACAAGACGGAACAACACTGATGGAGAATGAATCAAATTGATGAACGGGGGCAAAGTTGTTGCTGTTATGATTTGAACGGGTAATCGAATTTTGATGGATCGAGGGTAATTTTGAAATGGAAGGGAGATTGGGTACTAAAACTATGTTTACACACTGTATGCTAAACAACGTCTTATTTACAATTCACGAGCGTTCCACAAATGCCAAACTCAATTAAATTTCACTTTTCAGACTGGTTTCTCGCTATCTAGAATAGATCTCTGACGCAAAATGCCATTAATTATAATCTCGCATGAGCTGCATGGGCCGTAATAGAACGAAATGACAGCTTAGCGTGATCTCGACCGATACGATTCGCAAAACACACCCACCTATATTCCGGCTTGAGCGGAGAAGGTGCACCAACCCATCGGATAGGGAAATAAATCAGAACCGGTTGTGAAGTGTGTAACGACGAACGATTCTTGCTCGCTTGCAATTTTTCTTCATTCTGCGCGACCGCGATTCCAACGTAAACAACAACAAACCAGTTTAGGTTTGCAATCGACGGATAAAAATATCTTACTTTTTACAAATCTAATAAATTTTGCAGCGCCGTGTGACACATGGTTGCCTTCTTCATTATTCAGTGACTTACATATCGTGACCTTTTTCCCCTTACAACTTGCTGCTCGAGCGTCGCTGTCGCCGTCGGTTGGTCGTGCGCTACACACCTCCCTTTGCATCAGTACCCTAGTCAGGCCAAGTGGTGTGTAGAAATGAGCAAAACAACATTAGCCAGGTCGACTAAACTTCCAAACCCGACAAACCGGTTTTGGGACGGCCAAGTTAAGAACAATCATCGGTATATACGGGAGATCTCGTATGTACGAATCCAGCAAAAAATTGGCCTCTACTTTGCACCTTTCCTTGTTACGCAATTCACGATGTTTGTTGGTGCTGCTGATTGGCTGCGTATTATTCTATAGCCGTAGGCAGTACAGGCTTTTGGAAGACACGATGAAACATTATAAATGAATTTGGCGTCGTGAGATAGGGTTTTGGTAAATTGACGCCTTTAGAACAATGGTACATATCTGCTCCATAATTAAAGAATAATAGCTATAATTTATGATTTCGAATTCTTCGTTCTGTTGACCTAGTGTTGTTTTGTTAATTTTCGAGATTTATGACGAATACTTAAGATTCCGTTCCGCAGTTCCGTTCTTCAATCTTCGTTGTGTTCCATCAGGCTTATTTATCGAATAATTAGTTCCAAAGTGTCTTTACGGCAGCCTGTCAAGCAATTAAAGGGTGTTCCGATCAAAAGTTGGTGAAACAGTATGATGATGAATCCTAGAGGGTTTGAGCTGTTTAGTGGAATGCCTGTAACTAGAAATTAGAAGAAAAATTAGTATTCTCCATTTAATTCCAACTACCTTTCCCTATCTTCAACAGATACGCGTATTTCGTCTACACTGTGCAGACTTCTCGAGTCGAGTGATTAGTACGAGACACTGAAGAAGTCTGCACATTGTAGACGAAATACGCGTATCTGTCGAAAATAAGCAAAGGTAGTTGGAATTAAATGGAGAATACTATTTTTTTTCTTCTAATTTCTAGTTAGTATGATGATGATGATGATGATGATGATGATGATGATGATGATGATGATGATGATGGTGCCACCACTCACCCCTTACAAAGGTTTGAGCTAGACGATTTTATCTATTAGATAATTTATTTAAAAACAGTTCAATCAGTTATGCAAAACAAAAAACGAACTGATTTCATCTACAGATATAAACTTCTCTCAAAACTGTTCATTTGCTTTACAGCGATATAATTGTGATTTCATGGCATCTTCTAAAGCATCAAAGGCCAATATTTTTTTTGTAAATTCAAAAAGAAGTCCTTGATACCTATATACCGCGCGCGAGGCTCCAACTTTTGAAGACTCTACAAAAAATAATGAGATCATCATCGAGGCGAAAAGTATAGTTTGTTTGTGCCCCATGACAAATATAAAACATTTAACAATAAACCATACAAAAATATCCGTTGTAATAACATCGTCAAGATACAAAATAAGTCAAGAGTAAAAAGTTTACAGAGAAGCTGTTCAAAAGGCAGCTTTGATGTGTGAAATACATTGTCTCTTAAAATCTGTTAGTGTTGCTGCACGTTTGATGTGTATAGGCATCGAATTGAGAACATTTATACCTTTAAAAAACAACGAATTTTGTGAAGCTCCGTACAAAAAATATGGTGTTCTAACATCATCCGCGTTTCTAGTGTTATATCTATGAATATCACTTCCTCCTTCAATTCGATTACACAAAAATCGAGGCAGCAAACCGTTTATTACTTTAAAAATGAACACCATTGTCAAATACACAACTCTCTGCTTCACCGATAGCCACTGTAGGGCATCTAACAAAAAAGAGGAGGAAGTGAACCTGTTACATCTCAAGATCAACGCATTATCTTATTTTGCAAACGCTGTAATCTCGATTTTTGTGTTTGATTAGCTAAAAACAAAATGGAAGGGCAAAATTCAATGTGAGGAGAGATGATAGATTTGTACAATTGTATTTTACTAGCAATAGTTAAATCGTTTTTCAATTGGCAGAGAATACCGTACTTCTTGGCATTTTCTTGATGACATCGTCAATGTGAGAGTTAAATAATCTCACGAACGCGATCAATTTTCTCATCATCATTTTTTACAGAGACGTCTTCGATAACTCGATTCCGCGAGATTACCATGAATTTAGTTTAACTTTTATTCAATTTCAACTGTTTGTACTTTAACCATCTACTTAGAGAACGTAAATCTGCATTCAAATGTGAAACGGCCTCCACAAGGCTTTTAGCTGCAATGAACAACACGGTATCATCAGCAAAAAGATTAATATCACAACATCGCAAGACTTGTTGCATGTCATTATTATATAGAATGAATAAAATGGGCCCTAATACACTCCCTTGTGGTACGCCAAGGCTGTACTCCACAGGGCTCGAAACAGAATCATTAAAAGCCGTCCGTTGAGTTCTGTCAGACAAATAGCTTTCGAACCATCTGTATGCAGAACCTGAAAATCCAAAGCACTTGATTGTATCTAACAACAAGGGCCGAGAAATCGATTCAAAAGCGCGTTTCAGATCCAAAAAAAACAGCAACAATCGTATCTTTACGCTCTACATTTTCTTTCCATTTTGCTAAAACTAAATTTAACGCTGTTTCCCATGAATGACCTTCGCAATATCCCGATTGTGCCGGCGCAATCAAATTATTACTATTTAAATACGTTAACAGCTGGCCTTTGACAACAAGTTCCAAAATTTTCTCTTAAGGGTGCAACATGTTAATAGGACGAAACTCTTCGGCTTTAATCGTTTCAGCGACTTTTTGAATGGGAATAACTAAAGATTCTTTCCAAACTTCTGGCACGTGCCCAGTTTGCAGCGATTTATTAATTAGGTCCAGCAGGTTGTTTCCAATGACATTAAAGCAATCTTGTACTACTTTTGCCTTTACGTTATCCACTCCAGTCGTTTTGTTCAAAGAAAAGCAAACAGATTTTAGATCCTCCGAATGCGAATTGTCGGGTCTTTCGTTTAACACCGGCCATAAGATTTTTTACAGTCTCCTTGTCCACTTTATTCGTCGCCAGTATTATAAGAACGCCAGTAAGCCTTGAACTGTTTCTCAATCACAACAGATTTTTGAGTCTTCCTAAGGTTCCGCTTGACGATGGCCCAATATTGTTCGATTGGGCGGAGCTCTGGCGTGTTGGGAGGGTTCTTGTCCTTGGGCACCACTTGAACGTTGTTGGCAGCATACCACTCCATGGTCTTTTTCCATGATGGCAAGGTGCCAAATCCGGCCAAAATAGAACGGAACAATTGTGTCGCTTTAGGAAAGGCAGTAGACGTTTTTGTAGGCACTCGCTCAGATAAATTTCTTGGTTGACGGTTTCGGTCGCAATGTAAACGTTGCTCTTCAAACCACAGGCACAGATGGCCCGCGAACCAAATATTTCTTCGCGAACTTTGACAGTTTAATGTGCTTGAAAATATCTGCCACCTTTCCACGTCTGGTTCCCGTATAAAATTCTTGTCCAAGAAGCTGTTTAAAGTCTGCCGTGACATAATTTTCATCGTCCTGTACCACGCAATCAAACTTCGTCAGCATCGTCGTGTACAACTTTTGCGAACGTGCTTTGGCCGACGTGTTTTGTTTATCGTCGCGATTTGGAGTCACCACTTTCTTGTTAGTCAGCAGTCCTGCTCGTTTTTTAGCTCTATATACGGCTGAAGGCGCCACTCCCAGCTTCTTTGCGACATTTAGGACGGAAAGGTTGGGGCTCCGCTCGAAACAGCGGGCAACACTTTTTGTCATCGCTGTGGCCTCTGGCTTTTGATTTCTTCCCCGATCCAGCTTTCCTAGCTGTCAACAAACGTTCACCGAACACTTTTAATACGTTGGTAACAGTTGATTTAGCCACATTCAACAATTTCGCCAACTTGGCCTGAGAGTTGTTTGGATTTTTGCCATGCACGTACAAAATTTTGATGCGTTGCTTCTTTTATTTTGACGATATTTTGATAACAGGACTGCTAGTCTCAAAATCAAAATAAAGGAATGATGCTACGCGCACACATATTCAAAATGAGGGGTAAGCAAAATTTTTTAATGCACGATGAAAGGAAATGCGTCAAGTTTAAGTCGACCAAATTTTGATCGAAACACCCTTAAGTTACCTTAAATGCAACATAAATGCCGCTTCTGGCCCAATATACGGCTGCTTGACTGCAATACTTTGATAACGCTGCATCAATGCTATTTTGCATTCAAAAAGCTTATTACAGGCTACAAGCATTTAAATAGCATTTGAAATTCAATTTTACATCAGATAGCATTCAAGATGCTGATATAATGCTTATATAATGCTTGTAGCATTTGTGCAGGTTTAGGGTTGATTTACTGCAGATGCTAATGCTTATTGGTAACCTGGGTGTTGTGCTGATGGTCGTGGGCTTTCATTGAAATTTGTTCTTACTCTATTGATTTGTGTGATAGCTTGCTAAGCCCTGTGCTAAATCTTAAAACGATTAATTTTGGACACTGAGATAATGTCAGAAAAAAATTAGACATTATTCAACAAAACCGATTGTTTGTTTCTGTATAATAGAGTTATATATTCAGTAAAACAGTTGATGGAGCTGCTAATCCTTCTCTCAGTAAAATTCTCGAACTTTCTGTGGTAACCCGGCATTAGAATCCGTACCGTATGCTCAGATGTGCTAGCGGTGGCAGTTCTCCACCTTCGCTTGAAATCGTTGATCCAGTTTGCTCTCCCCTTAGTTTCAAAGAGTTTCCGCTTAGTCAGAGTCCAGTATTTTTCTTAATAATTTCCTATCGCGCAAAGTTTTGGACAGTTTGAAAGATTGGCTATTTTTGGCACTTATTTGACTTCTTGTTTAGTGAATCGTTGATCATAGCTAGCTTTGCCCGCGAACGACTGTTGTTTTGTGAGCTGTCACGTTTTGCTCCGTTTTCCACGATTGTGATTTTTATATTTTAGTGTTTGTGTTAATGAAGCATAAATAATGTATTTATAGGAGTGCGTCAAAAGAAATCGTCAAGCGCTTTAGAGAGCAATGTGGAAGTAATTCCATTGAATTAAAAATAATGCCCGTGTTAAAGAGGCTTAGAGCTGCAGCCGAATTCCGGTCAGAAATTGTCCTGGAATAAAAACAAATATGAAGGGGTTTTCTAAATTTTCTTATTTTGGAATTCCAGGGATATTCCAAAAGACTTTTTTTGACAATTTAAAAAAAAAAGAAATATTAGATCTATTCGAGATTTTTGCGGTAGAAATTCATAAAACAATTTTTGTTGGCTGAGAAAATCATTTAAAATCAATCAAGCTAGATATTCTGAGCATAGGAAGCATTCATTTTATCATATTCTATTGCTTAAAAAAAGTGGTATAAACGTCAAGAAAGGATAACGTTGATTCGAGGCCGTAGTTTTTGAGGAGATATTAGCAATCTATTCAAAATATCGGATGTTAATTTTGAAAAACTATTTTGAATTCCAAAATGTTTGACCGAACAGTTTATCGACTTGATGGATTAACCTTTAGCAATTCCGCTGAAAGATGGAAGGACCACAACTATTCCGGTATACTTACAAGATCTTATAACGTTACGATACCTTGGTTCAGTAAATAAAATAATTTAAATAATTGAGTTTCCATACCTTATCTAAAAAAGACAACTCAAGACCACTTATTGCCAGTTTCACAAGCAACGCGCCATCGTATTTTGAAAAACGTGATTGTTGTGATGGATGAATATATTTTGGGAGAATTTGTTGTTTTTCCAACAAATGATGCTGAGCTAGCTCGAATCAAGCAACAATTATTCCAGCATTAAAATATTCCTGGAGTCATTGAGGCTATTGTGTGCAATACACATGTTGCTATTTTGAGCCCCCCTAAAGATGTTGAGCACGTATAAATGAACAGAAAAGGACATCGCAGTCAGATTATCAATTGTTGTGTGATTATTCACAACTTTCCTGTTTACAATAAGTATCCAGTAGAATATATTTTGGATGATAATCTGAATAATGAAGGTAATAACGTTATCTAAGAACACGATCTTTTTGGCCATGATGATGATAATGATGGGCTCTTACACATAGGAAGAAGGGAAAGAAAAAATATTGTAAATAACTATTTCAATTGATGAAAGCATTGTCAAAGCAAAATGATAGTATTTCAACATATTATTAGTGAAAAGTGAAAGCTTATAGTCATTTAATAATAAGCTATTCTTTACCTCACCACTTCTTGGAACTTCAGGGAACTCTAGGGAAGTTCTTCCACAAACTTCAGGGACGGTCAAGAATTTTAAGAAAATTCTGCCGAAAACTTCACAGAAAAACTTTACAGAACTTCAGGAAAATTCATCCGAGAACTTCAGGGAAGTTCATCGTAGAACTTCGACGAAATTTTTCTGAGAAGTTCAGAGAAGTTCAACCGAGAAGTTCAGAGAAGTTCAACCGAGAGCTTCATCGGAATACTTCTGCAAACTTCAGGGAAATGTTTCTGAGAAGATTAGCGAAATTTTTCTGAGAACTTTAAAGAAGTTCTGCTGAGAACTAAAGGGCAGTTCATTCAGGGAAGCTCTTCCGAGAATTTTAGGAAAGTGTAGTAGAGAACTTTAGAGAAGATCTTTACAGAACTTCAGGGAAGTTCATCTGAGAACGTAAGGAAAGTTCTTCCAAAAACACGAAGAAAGTTTTTCTAAGAACTTCAGGAAAGTTCTTCCATGAACTTGAGGGAAGATCTTCCATAAACTTCTGGGAAGCTCTTCCAAGAACTTCAAGGAAGTTCTTCATAGAACTTTAAGAAAGCTATTCAAAAAACTTCAACGAAGTTCCTCCAAGAACTTCAAGGATGTTCCTCCAAGGCCTTCAAGGAAGCTCCTCCAAGAACTTCAAGGAAGTTCCTCCAAGAACTTTAAGGATGTTCTTCCAAGAACTTCAAGAAAGGTCTTCCAAGAACTTCAAGGAAGATCTTTCAAGAATTTCAAAGAGGTTCTTTCATGAACTTCAAGGATTTTCTTCCAAGAACTTCAAAGAAATTCCTCCGATAATTTAATTTAAGCTCTCCGTGTTAGGTTATGAACGTATGGGAATTTCTTCCAAAAACATGAAGGAAGTTCTTCCAAGAACTTCAGGAAAGTTCTTCCATGATCTTGAGGGAAGATCTTCCAAAAACTTCTGGGAAGCTCTTCCAAGAAATTCAATGAAGTTCTTCCAAGAACTTTAAGGACGTTCTTCGAAGAACTTCCATGAAGTTCCTCCAAGAATTTCAAGGATGTTCCTCCAAGACCTTCAGGGAAGTTCCTCCAAGAACCTTAAGGATGTTCTTCCAAGAACTTCAAGGAAGGTCTTCCAAGAACTTCAAGGAGGTTCTTTCATGGACTTCAAGGATTTTCTTCCAAGAACTTTAAAGAAAGTCCTCCGAGAATTTAATTTAAGTTCTTCGTGTTAGGTTATGAACGTATGGGAATTTCTTCCAAAAACATGAAGGAAGTTCTTCCAAGAACTTCAGGAAAGTTCTTCCATGAACTTGAGGGAAGATCTTCCAAAAACTTCTGGGAAGCTCTTCCTAGAAATTCAATGAAGTTCTTCCAAGAACTTTAAGGACGTTCTTCGAAGAACTTCCATGAAGTTCCTCCAAGAATTTTAAGGATGTTCCTCCAAGACCTTCAGGGAAGTTCCTCCAAGAACCTTAAGGATGTTCTTCCAAGAACTTCAAGGAAGGTCTTCCAAGAACTTCAAGGAGGTTCTTTCATGGACTTCAAGGATTTTCTTCCAATAACTTTAAAGAAAGTCCTCCGAGAATTTAATTTAAGTTCTTCGTGTTAGGTTATGAACGTATGGGAATTTCTTCCAAAAACATGAAGGAAGTTCTTCCAAGAACTTCAGGAAAGTTCTTCCATGAACTTGAGGGAAGATCTTCCAAAAACTTCTGAGAAGCTCTTCCAAGAAATTCCATGAAGTTCTTCCAAGAACTTTAAAGACGTTTTTCGAAGAACTTCCATGAAGTTCCTCCAAGAACTTCAAGGATGTTCCTCCAAGACCTTCAGGGAAGTTTCTCTAAAAACCTTAAGGATGTTCTTCCAAGAACTTCAAGGAAGGTCTTCCAAGAACTTCAAGGAAGTTCTTTCATGAACTTTAAGGATTTTCTTCCAATAACTTTAAAGAAATTCCTCCGAGAATTTAATTTAAGTTCTTCGGCAATCTTGGGACGTTCTTTCAAGAACTTAGGTGAAGTTTTCCAATAATTTCAGGGCAATTCTTTTGAGAACTCAAAGAAGGATCTTCACAAAACTTCAATGAAGATCTTCACAGAGCTTCAAGAAAGAACATCACAGAACATCAGGAAAGTTCATCCGAGAACTTCAGGGAGTTTAATGAAATTCTTCCGTGAACTTTTGCCGAAGAAGTTCTTCTGTGAACTTCAAGAAAGTTTTGCCGAAAACCACAGAGAAGTTCTTCCATGAAATTGAATTTCTTCCGAGAACTTCAGAAATTTCCTTCCGAGAACATCAAAAAAAGTTCTCCAGAGAACTTCAAGGCAAATTTTTAGGAGAAACTTCCCTGAAATTTAACTAAGAACTTTCCTGAGTTTTAAGAAAGAACTTCTTTGAACTCCTTTGAAGAATTTCCTATAGTTCTCTGGAGAACTTCCCTAAAGCTCTCTGAATAAATTCCCTAAATTCCCTTGAGAATCTCCTTGAAGTTCTCTAAAGAACTTTTCTAAAGTTATCTGAAAAACTTTCCTGAAGTTCTTGGAAGAACTTCCTTGAAGTTCTCGGAAGAACTTCCCTGAAGTTTTCGTAAGAACTTCCCTAAAGTCAGTGTCAATTATAGATCTGTTATAAAATTATGACAATTGACATTTTAAAAGATATTTTTAAGGTTATTGTTTGAAATTTTCAATCAAATTTGCTTCTAAACACAAAAAAAAAAAAGTCGCAGTAGAAACTACCATTTCGAGGGTTAAATTAAGCGCAATCACCAACAATTTTCAGCTGACTATAAATGCGTTTGATTTTACCATGCCTGCGATAAGATCAACCATGTTGCGGTTGATATCAATATGAGGTCTGTCAAATATACCAGAAACGTTGAAGGTTTTACTATAAACGTAGTAAATTTGACTGAAATTTCATGGTAGTTTTAAAGATAGGCATAGTCGGTTGAAATGGTAGTTTTTACTACAAGATTTTTTCCTGTGTATGTTTAAATCTTCAACTACACAGATAAAATGAAACATTGAATTTTCGGCGTTATTTAATGCACTTAAAAGGAATGCCAGATTTGGCAGAAAAAAATGGGATATTTCATGTTAATTTAAACCAGACAACGCCTGAATCTAGCCTATTGTATGAAAAATTGTAAACATTGATGTATGGCGCATACAAGATTGCAAACAATTTCGTTGTTTACGCCTCCTTTGGCTTGGATTAATTCCCGAGGAGAAATTTTACGCGCTTGTAAACATTCAATATTTTTTTCTGTGTAGCTTACTAAAATATTAATTGGAATTATTTTATGTTATAGCGTCTAGACCTTGAAACCAGACCCAAACCAACTATCGGTTTACCACTATTATTGAGCAGGGAACTGCTTCTGCTTGGCGGTTTCTCAAACAATCGGTAATTAACCTTGCAACGTCGTCTAATGGACTGTCCAAAGACTCCTTTCCTTGGAAAGTTAGCTCTAACAAGCAGGGACAAGACTATCCGCCGTCTCCGGTTGAAAGAACGAGGAAATAGGACTCCTCGTTTGACGTTATAATATATCCACACTGCCGTGGCGATGAGTGCTGTCAATCGGGAACTGCAAGTATAGTGATTTAGCACCCCAGAAGACTGGGTAAGACGATGATGCATGCCCGTTACTCACGGCGACTATGTACTCGCTGAACACTTGACGTCGGGTGCATGTAGGATGTGGGTTAGGATAGGATTACTACCATACATTCACTTCACCATTGCGGTACCAGTCGGGACTCGATGCGATGCGACCAAGGAAGAAAGTGGTAACGACAAGTAAACACAGTAAATCAATTTTATGGCTCTTTGGTAAGCCCATTTAGTGCCCCATTCCGAGCTTTACAAAAGATGATTGGGCTGTGGATAAGGAAGCACGATGGAGGAGACTTTGGTTGCACGCCCAGCAAATCCTGAAATTGTTCCACTAAGATCAACTGAGACATGCACTGGATGGGATTTGCAGTAGTTCATCCTTTTGCAGTTAAGAAGAGGTATTTTACATTGGAGACCGGCGAGCTCCGATGGATTTTGTGCTTTCAGTTTGACTGGTATAATCATGCCACGATGATGTAAACACGTTTCAATGTTCAAGTTGTTCATTACCTTGGAGCGAAGCTTCTGGCAAAGTTGAAAAAGTTAATTTCTAATTGCCTTCTAAATTGATATAGTAAAACACTCAAGAACCAATCACTATTTATAAGGCATCGAGATTGTTTTCATAAAAAAGTAGGTGATGTTCAAGAACTGTTTATTAAAACAGAATGATTAATCAGTTTTTTAATCAAATGTAGTGAGTAAAGTTACTGTTAATCAATCAAATGCTTCCAACTCACAGAAGAAAAGGATTCACGCCATATCGGTATGACATCTGGATAAGGAAGTTGTTACGCGACTAGGAGAACTGAGGTGATAATTGATTCAATCGCTTGTTCATACTGTTGTTGATTTTCTTCATTCCCTGCTAACTTTGTGCAGCTATAAATACACATAAACAAGAATGCAATTTGTCGGATACTATGGCAAACACTACTGATTAACCATCAATCACTTTTAAATATGCCCACCACGGAACAAAGCTGTATGAGAAGCAAAAAGTTATTACCCACGGTAGCGGTTTAAGATTGAGGAAAAAATGACACAAATCAAAACAATCCACCGAATAACAACTTCATTCCGGCACTGCCGCAGGAAATTACCTCCCATACTGAAGATGGCGATGATGGGTCGGAATGGAAGGCAAAAGATGGACATCTCACAAGCGCTGAACATTAACGCAGCATCCCTTTGACTGACAGGCGAATCTTCTGAATATTACGAAAGAGATAGAAACTGGCCAAAATGCTGTAGAACGGCAAACACATTATGCCTGGTTCGTTGGGATGTGTAATGTTTGGACATCCATCAGCTGTGAATGATTGTTACGCGAAAAACGAAAATATTTTGCCAGGATTTTTGTGGTTGGGCCACTAGACATTTGACGGTGCCGGAAATTTACCAGAAACCTGCCTCTGCTTTCATGACAGGTTCTGAGAAAATCTTGTCCGTCAAATGTCATGTCAAGCGATGTGCTTATTCAAATGTGCTGGAGAGCTGTGCATTGCCGCATTTAATCGATCGAAATTGCGTAATCCACTTGATCGATGTGATCGACGTATCGGAATAAATCGAGCTCAAGTACTACCCACGTGCACCCTCCGCTGCGGTATTTGGCCGAGCGCTAGTAATAAAGAAAATCATTGAAATTATTACGTCATTTAGCTGGGAGAACTTTACATGAAGTGCTTCCAAACAAATCATTGCATTCAATGAATGGTACCATTCTGTCTGGGTTACGATGGTAATTTGAATTGGAAGGTAAATAAGAATCGATTCTATCAGCTCAGAAGCGATGCACGTGGGACTTGTTGGTGGAAGATGATAAGAAATATCAAAGATTTCGATTGTTCAGGATTCAGTATGCGTTCTGCCAACAAACATTGAATCGTTCAAATAGCACATGAGGACATCTAGGTTGGTTTGAAGTTAAACATCAAATGAAAATATTTGTAAATGCTGATTGATGCAAACGCTTTGGGTTTGTCGATTGTACATGCTCAAATTGAGTTACGATCATCAACAAAGGTATCAACACTATTTCTGTGTGAACTATGATGACCTCTCTTGACATCAAGTAGGGAATGTGTTCTCAATTCAGCACTCGCGTAGATGGACAAAAATTCTGGATGGAGTCCTTGTGAGAAGGGGTAAGGGTGGCTGTTGCATATGGTATACACAGTATGCAAAAAAAGTTTATATACCCTCCTTACCAATTTACATTTTTTTTGTGTTTTTCGGGTGAAAATCAGTTTATTTTGATGAGTATTCCTGCAAGATTTATCGATTTATGTTTATTTACATTGCCGTTGAAAAAAACGGCGTTTATATCTTTTCTTGAGATTTTATGTGATGAATTATGATAAAGGGTTAAAAATTACGTAAAAAAGTTATCCACCCCAAAAGGATACTACGATTAAAGTGTGTATTACAGAGTTTTAGTGTGTATTCTGCAACTTTCTCAAATGTAAACATTGTGTCTAGATTTATTGCTCTTGAAGTTTTCGTTTAACACTGTTTATTAAAAACAATTTTACAAGCGTAGTAGTAAAACGATTGTAATTGAAAAAATAATAAACACAAATTAACACTTCACTTGATCATTTATTTTAAGAAAATAATTAAAAAAGTTTAAAAAAGTGTTTCAGTTTATTATTTTTTTAGAACTTTAGAACTGACACCTGACAGTGATATTGCCGATATTGTCCAGCTTCACAAAAATACGGTCGCTTGGATTGTGCAGATGTACAAAAAGCGTGGCTCTAAAGACTGTATTCGTTGAAATTTGGACACAGGCAATTGTTCGTAACTTTTTAGCGTGTGGGTAAAAATTATTGAAATTTAAACTGAATGTATTTCATTGTGTCCGTCAACGGACAAATATACAAGGACGAATGCCTCCAAAAACGACTTCTGCCCTTCTTGAGATCTCACGATGGCTCGACACTGTTTAGGCCGGATTTGGCATCTTGCCACTATGCCCGGACCGTCTTAGACTGGTACAAAGATAATAATGTAGTTTTTGTACCAAAAGACGTCAACCCTCCAAACACTCCGGAACTTCGCCCAATTGAAAAATTTTTGGCAATCATGAAGGCAAAGCTCGTTAAAACTTCAAAACTGATAGAAAATGAACTTGAACTAAAGAAAGTGTGGTTAAAAGTAAGTAAGCAAGTCGGCCCTATCATTGCCCAAAATTTGATGAAAGGGGTCAAGGCAAAGGTGCGGGCATTTAGGTTGGGAGAAAAGGTTCAATAAACCAATGATGTCAAAATTAAAATCATTTAGTAGTTCTTTGTTTCCAGAAAAGTTTGAAAAGAATCGGGCTCAAGGAAAATTTTTTGTGACGTATTTTGTGTGTCCAAATTTCATCGAATACAGTATTTATTTAACCAGCAAAGTGATCGGAGCGTCCTTCAAAGACAACTGGCCAAATTGACAGAACTATCGTGAAGAAGGTGGAGCTGGACCGGGGACTATCAGCTTTGAAAATTGCAATAAATTGCAACTGAGCATGACTTTGTTTTTTTTCTGAAGGTAGAGTCATGATGTGGGGATCTAGAGCTACATTCGGCATTGGAGAACTTGAGTTCATTGCTGAAAATTATGACCAAGGAGGTTTATTTGGACATTTTGAAGCGAAAACTACCAGCGTCTGCACAAAAGCTAAAGTTGGGGCGCAGATATACGTTCCAACAAGACGGAGATCCGAAGCACACCTCAAAGCCGGTTTCGCAGTGGTACAAGGAAAAGCGTTTCAAGGTTATAGAGTGGCCAGCATAGTCTTCCGACCATTTTTTCTCATGTGATATTTTATGCAGAATATAAAAATGCCATCAAAAAAATTAAAATAGAACAGTTTTTGAGATATGGCTAAAAGTTGATTTTCTTATAAATGAACAAAATCACATTAACTTAAAATGAAATATTTCCAACGCGTGTGATCCAATATCAAATATTTTGCCATTACATGAAGCAAAATGAAATTTAACACTGATCTTCTGAAAATAGCAAAATTCAAGTAAAAATGGTTTCGACGGTATTACTTGTATATTTAATTTTTTTTGCGTTTTTTTTGGAGATTTGTAAAAAAAATTGTGCTAAACATATGATTAAAACCAAAATAACGGCAACAAAAAAAAAAAAGTTGTGTAGCTGGAAGCTAAAAAATTGAAGAAAATAAGGGATCAATGGTAAAAATCGGTTGAAAAATGAGGAAGTTATGCAAGATTTTGGAAAAAGTGCAGAAATGCGGGAAAAACATAACTTCGAAAGAAAAACGCCGATCTCTCTCTCTCTCTCTCTCTCTCACACACACACACACACACACACACACACACACACACACACACACACACACACACACACACACACACACACACAAGCAATATAGGCAAATTACTTAAAAATAAGTAAAAATAAGTAGTTCAAACTTAAAAATAAGTTTATTAATAATTAATAATTTCAAGACAATTCGTAACAACCAGTCGAAATCATTTCCACGCTTCTTGCTCATCAGGAGCCAAAACAACGAGGAAATGTTTATTCTCAATGATTTTTTTTTTATTTGAGGACCCACTTAAACACCTTCCTTAATCTTTGCATTCGATATGTTTGGGAATACTGATTTCAGATATTCAAATGCAGGTCCGTTTTTCTTCAACGCCTTTACAAAATTCTTGAAGAGTTCAAGTTTTAAATGTAACGGTGGGAGAATAATTTGATCTTTATCCACGAGAGGAACACATTTCACGTTTTCTTTCCCAAGAGTCAAACTTGCCTTGTTTGGCCAGTCTTTTTGAACGTAATGCTCCTTACGTGCTCCGCTGTCCCATTTACAGAGAAAGCACATGTATTTTGTGTACCCTTGTTGTAACCCAGTCCACATGGCAACAACCTTAAGATGGGAGCAAATCTTCCAATAGTGTAGCTTATAATTTATCAAATTCAGCAGCTGCAGCAGTCTCATTAATTCATAAGATTCCTTCATGTTAACAGCATGAGCCAGCGGTATCGAAGGTTTCCTATTTCTTCTGATGCAGTAAAACATTAAAGGCTGTTTACTGCTGTCGATAAACAAACGCCATTCATTTGGATTGTGATGCTCCCCAAACTCTTTGAAAAAACATCTCGGCAAAAACTAGCGTTATTTTGTTTGTAGAAGTATTTAGGCAATTGTTCATCACGATTTCTGTAGTACGGTTCCTGTAGTATGAAATAATTGAGTTCTGCTTGGGATTCTGTGTCGCTTGCAAATTCTGTGTCGCTATGATCAGCGTCTTCGTTAACCAACTTAGCAGTATCTTCAAATGAAGATTCCCTTTTTCGTTTTGGGCAAATAGGATACAGGTTTGAATTTGAATGTGGAGTTGGTTTTTCTTTTTTGCATTTGAATTCCCGTATTGCAGCGTACATTTTTCTCACTCCGGTAAGTGAACAACGAACTGTAACAATATGTTTTGTTTGATAGGGTTACCAGCTACCCAAAAGAGGTTCCAGAATATCAGACCAAACAATAGTACAGAAGTTAAACCAAATCTTGTGTGTGTGTGAAAAAGAGAAAGAGAAAGAGAAAGAGAAAGAGAGAGATGGAGATAGAGAGAGAGAGAGAGAGAGAGAGAGAGAGAGAGAGAGAGAGATATGGGCGTATTTACTTCGAAGTTCTGTTTTTCCCCGCATTTCTGCACTTTTCCAAAAACCAGCATAACTTCCTTATTTTTCTACCCATTTTCACCATTGAGCTCTTATTTTCTTCGTTTTTTCAGCTTCCAACTACACATGCAATATATTTTTTTGTAGACGTTATTTTGGTATTAATCATATGTTTTGCACTTTTTTTTACAAATCTCAGAAACTTATATATACTTATAAATAGCGTCGAAACTATTTCACCTAGAGTTTTGCAATTTTGGGAAGATCGGTGTTTTAATTTAATTTTGCTTCATGTGATGACAAAATATTTGAAATTGGATCACACGCGTGGGAGATATTCCATTTTAAGTTAATGTGTTTTTGTTAATTATTAGAAAATCAACTTTTATCCATATCTTGAAAACTGTTCTATTTTAGTTTTTTACGGCATTTTTGAATTCTGCATAAAATTTTACATTAGAAATGTTGATCAGCTTACCGAGTCCACAAATGCTGTAAACTAGTGTTATCGTTTTTATTCATCTTCTTCCGAATGCTGCTTATTTTTAAATGCAGACGTAAGCTTCTGAATTGAGCTATTGGCAAACGAGTCTAATTGTGTCTACGAGAGTGGCATCAAGCCTGCTTGCGAGACAATTGTTTTAAGATTGACGAAGAAACATGTGATGTGAACGAACTAAAAGGGGCATCCGAACACCGTTGTACGCAATGTGTAATAAACATTATTGTTTTGAAAGAGCCTATATTAAAAAGAAGGTGAAATTGGTCGATTGGAGCAAGCGATTATCTGTCAAAGCTGTAGTAATTAAGATGCACTGTTGAGGAAAATTATAAAAAAAATGATACTTCACAACGAATAAGAATAATTGTAAACAAGAACAAGATCTGATCGACAGCGTTTGGCATTGCTGTTGAATGTTTTTTCCATCATGAAATTTTTGAAATGGAACCCAACAAAATATTTTCTAATCATTCCGAACAAAGATACACGGTCATAGAAAACTACTCAGAAAAAAATAAATAATTTTAACAAGCGCGTAAAATTTCCGCTCGTTTAATTCCAAGCCAAAGGAGGCCAAACAATGCAATTGGTTGTAGTCCTTGATGTGCCATACAACAATATTTGCAATCTTTCATACACCAGGCTTGATTCAGGCGTTATCTGGCTTAAATTTATATAAAACTAGCTGACCCGGCGAACTTTGTTCCGCGTTAATCGATTTTAGGAATCAAATTATTCCGCATATTCATGATAATTTTATTTTTAGGTTACTTTAAGCCAGACTTGGCTTGCTTATCACCTCAATTTTTTTAACGTTCATTCGCGATCGATAACAGATTACGAAACTTGAATTTTAGGTATTGATTGAATGAAAACCTTTTCGAATTTGTTTGAATTTAAATGCTTTATTTACATGATTGTAGAGGTTGACAGAATCTTGCACTCGTTCAATTCAGTGCTTTGTGGTAGACTTCATTCTTTGTTCCATTATCCGGCGCGTAAATAAACAAAGATTGATAAACAACAATGCCAGAAGCATGGGCATTCGAGATTAATTCCGCACACTTCCAAAGATTGACTTTGTGATTTATTGATTGTCATGGCGAATTACAGACGAACCGGAAATTGTATTTGTTTGAACTCAATAGGTAAATTGTTTGAAATAAGTAGCATTCTTGGGCACTTCCTCGCCCTTGAACTTTCCGTTGAGTATCATTGCTTGAATGACATTATTCTTGAACTGCTTAACGACCAATCTTGTTCCACCACACAATTTCGGTTGATTGAGATTCTGATGATAACAGATCGAATCTTCAGTCGTAAATTAGATTGTGTTAATTCTGGTAAATTAAATGAATTCAGGAATTTTGTTGGATAATTGGTTACTTCGTCCGGCTTAGTCACACAATCAATTAAGATGAATGAATGCAATTGTCCAGGAATTACATTTTGAATTATGAAATTCAAATTCCCGGCAATTGTGGTTCTCATAATTCTGGCTGGTGTTTGAAAACACTCGTAATGAGTTCCTCTTTCGTCGTTGCGAAATGGCAGACATTCGGCGGGAACGAAATCAATCCATTGCCAATCGCCAACAATAGATTCGATAAAATCTCGGCACACGGATCGTTTTGCAAGGTAACTCACATATTTCTCGCCAACTGTCGCTTCTTTACGTATCGCCCCAAATACGAAAGCTTAAGGCTTGTGAAATTACAAGCAGTGTTTGTTGAAAATCACCTGGCAACAAAATCATTGCGCCTCCAAAAAGTCTCTAGTTTCTGCGCAGATCTTGCATAGTTCGATCGAGTGCCTCCAATGCACGTGTCTCATTATGCATTCGTCCCAGATGAGGATCTTTCAACACTGCAACACTTTCGTCCTTGCCGAATTCTTCGAAATGTTGCATGTCGGTTCGCCTGTCAGTTGGAGATTCAACGGCAGCTTCAACGCAGATTGAGCCGTTCGACCGCCTTCCAACAATGTGGCTGCAATCCCTGAAGAGGCAACCGCCATCGCAATATCTGATCATGGGCGAACCCAAGCTAATAGTAATAAAATAAGGTACTTTTTGCAAGTTCCGCCAGGTACATTGATGAAGAACACGACTCCATTTCATTCGTCAATCGCTTTCACCAAAGTGTCATATACGTTCTCTTGCTGAGAAGTCCCTGCCGCACATAAGTAAACACATGTATTCAACCAAAATTAGCGCCTCGTTGCGCATCTTATTGTTAATTTTCAGCTCGTAATTCATTGTGCGAACTCGATGTAAAATTTCTTCAACCATGTCATCCTTGTATTTGTTCCACAATTGGACTACATTTGATGGAAAACATGTCGAGATGATGATCGCAAACAGGGTATGAATTTGATTGTAGGTACAGTAACAATAGCATTGAAATGTGTTGTATCCCAATGTGTGTCGTTTTCTAACAATTGCAACCGCTGACAGGCCTCTCGATATATCGCACATAGTAGACCACCCACAGCCCGAAACGACTCGAACGAAGCTGGACCACGTAACCAAAAGCAGAATAATGAGGACACCTGTCAACTCCGCTGCATGTCAAGGATAACTCGATCAAAACGAAAAATTACCATACATAAAGTATTGAAAATCTATCGTTTCTAAATTTTCATTTTCCCCATAAATTTGTCCAACTTTCTCTTTCTATAAATGTTCCTTGAGCGTAGCCGAACAGAACAAAAAAAAAGCAACTTAAATCGGACGATCCGTTCCCGAGTTATGCGCGGTCTTACGTATGCCACTCTGTTTTATATATATAGATATCCCATTATTTTCTGCCAAATCTAGCATTCCCCTAGAAAGGGAGAAAATTAAATTGTTTCTTTTATCTGTGTAGGAAAAAAGTATAAAAGTGAAAATTAGAGAAACTATTGCGTACTGTATATACAATATATCATAATATAATTCGAAAGATCATTGCTGATTATTTAGATTAATCAGGTTAATTAGTTTCTCAAACTAGTTAGTCTGCTAGGAGACTCTTAATGTAACTTTCATGTAATCATGTTTTCCACACCCCCTATAGAAGTAAATATTCAAAACACAACAATGTTACCGCATATATAAAATGCAAGCTAAACCCGAAAACAAAACGCAAAGTTTCATGCCGCAAGGTTATCGGAAAAAGAGAGCAGAAGTTTGGGATTGAACGGCATTCAGTGAATGATCTTTGGAGAGTAAGGCTGAGTTTTAACCAGTTCAGAAAACGTTTCCGACAAAAGCCTTACCAAAAGACCATCGTTGCCCCAAGAATGGATTTCCGATAGAAACTCGATGAAAATCGCCAAAAGCGCACTATGGTTAGACGTAGAATGATAACCATGTGAGTGTCGCTCTTTTCCTATGCCCTATTTTCTTTACATATATCACGTGATTGGTTAATTCTTGTTTTGACGGCGCTTAACATTTATTAATTTTTGAATAGTGAAATGTTCTAAATAAATATTTTTATATATTGGAATTGGCGCGTAGTAAATTTCTCAATCGATTTATATGAACATCTTGAAAATCGATTGTGAAACGACTGAGTTATTAGCCTCCAAAATCTAACCATATTTCGTGACGCTCCAAGTTTTCACACTCACAACGTGTACCCCACTATTGAAGACACAGCTGTAGTCTTACGTCAAAATAATCCTGTTGCCTAGGTGAAATGGTTTCTAAACTGTAGAAGTCGGTACTTACCTGAAATATGAGATACATAAGGATGATTATTTTTATATGTGTGACTTATATGTATTTTTATGTTTGCATTTTTATGCCTAGGGTTCCTATTCGGTTTGCGAGAGCCATGTTCTATGTTCTTAGGTGTTGTTTATGATCAGCAGGAACGCTAACCATTGATATTGTCTCTTATTTCATGCATTATAAAACATAAGTTCAGAGTCTACATTTTCTTATTACAGAGCAGTTTTGAGAAGGAAAGCTACCGTTATCAGCCAAGATGGCTCACAATGAACTGTGAGGTGTGTAGCTTTGTGTTAGTGATAATGATTTCGTATCACTGAAATCGTGTTTCAGTCGATTTCCGATAGTCTTTGAAAATTTTTGTGTGGACGTTCAACTTAAATAATATTTTTCCTTTGATGTTATTTTATTTAATCTTTAAAAAATTCTGTGCGATTGCCTTTTTGCAGCAATCTTACCGTATTTGATGTGTAGTTTACAAATATGTATTAAGATTAAAATAAGATCAAAATTCGCACTTTACAGTCGTTTTGAACCGTTTTTAACCAGCAATCAGAAGTGATGCTGTTTGGGGTACTCACACATAGTTTTGTTTTGTATTTATGTAACTTTCAGCCTGATTCGTCATGCCCACGTCACCTATCGAACCCATCATGACGTGAACCGGGACCAATGGCTGGGGTGAGAGGAAAACAACACCGGCGCCGTCCACTCTCAAAGTGGGTTTTGGAACGGAAAAATAGTTTTTTTATTAATTTGGATTTTGACCGACATTTATCAACAGTACAGGGTGTGGTAGAGCAGACCTGCAATTAGAAAACAAAAATATATTATTCATATTAAAACCTACTTACCTGTCATTAGTTTTATTTCATTCGTCTCAGTTACAATAAAAACAAAACTGAGTTTTCTTATCTGACAGTTACTGATCTTTAGTAAAGACTGTCTTTCGGATCTGTCATTTCAGATTGGTCTGTTTTGCGTTGAGCAAAATGCGAACATAACATAAACAAAACGGTACGATCACATGTAGCTATGGTGTGGATGAAGCGTTCGCTCGCTCGCTCGATCGTTTGATTGTTTGGTTTGTCTAGTTACGAGTTCATGTTGGCTGCTAAGATAATTTTGGAAAGCAAGTATGTAACTAGGTTACACAAAATTTTCCGATTCTCCTGATAAGCTTTGCGGCGTACGGACGTTTATTTTTCCTTGAAGATAATAAAATGGCTAGCAAGCGGCCTTCGAACATTGAGCCAGTTCTCGAAAGTTACGACACAGGGGTGAGCCCTATCAAAGTGAGATAACATTATAAAAAAAACAAATTTCCTTCAGTTGCCGTTTAGAATCGAATCATACCACCATTAGGGATGAAGTCATAAAGTATGATACCAGTTTACTTTACTTTAAAAACAAAATTTTAGAAAGTGTGAGCTGTTTAGTGGAACACCTGTAATTAGAAATGAGAATTTATTTTAGTACTATCCATTTAATTCCAGCTACCTTTATTGATTATGTTGACAGATACGCATATTTTGTTTAAAATGTGTAGACTTCTTCAGTGTCGTGTACTAATAACTCGACAGTCGACAGTGACAGTGATAAGCAATAAAGGTAGTTGGAATTAAATGGATAATACTAATTTTTGTTTACTGCTTAGTACCGTTGAACCTACCTAAACCTTCGATGCCTTTAGGGTCACTCACAAAATGTGATGATCGTGGCTTATTTGGAAAACAAAACATTTTTTATAAAGCCTGAGAGCTAATACAGACCCCGGCGAAGTGGTTAACATCCGTGCCTCTCACGCCAAAGTCACGAGTTCAAATCTCACCCTCGGACAGGCTACGAAAATATCCAAAAGGTATTTGAGTGACTACGACGGGAGATGAACCAGCCCAGGGCTGAAAATATCGATACTAAAGGAATAACAAAAAAAAACCAACAGTGTTGTGGCACCTATAAAGCGCCATGGTAGTTTATTTTATCGGAAAAGTAAACTTTTTGATTTCAAAACTTCGCTTTACAGCCACTTTGAACCGATTCAAACAAACAGGAAGCATGCTGCAAAGAGTGGCAAGATGGTGGTTTACTTTATTGGGAAAACAAACAATTTTTGTCGCTCACAAACCGTGATGATTATTGTTCATTGGGAAGGCAAAACATTTAGGTTCATAGCTTGCGTGATTTAAACCATTTTATAAATATATTGTACTAATAACTCAGTACACGACACTGAAGAAGTCTGCACATTGTAAACGAAATATGCGTATCGGTCAAGATAATCAAAAAAGGTAGTTGAAATTAAATGGAAAATAGTAATATTTCTTCTCATTTCTAGTTATAAATATAGTTAGGATAGTGTAGCGGCCACTCACTAATCATTAACTGTGATCGTTGTTTTTGAATGGGGAAAAGGCATTTCTTGTCATCTCCTTTGAGCCAATTGGTACAAATTCATACCAACAGTTGCTGGGTCGCTCACACAGCATGATGGTGGTTTACTTTACTGGGAAATCGAACCGATTTAAACCAACTGTGAGAATACTGTTAAGAACTTTGGCAATGTGTACTGGTTCTTTTGGAATGGGGATACAGGATAGTCAACTGTAGAAGTCTGTGCGTTGCAGATAAAATAGGCCTATCTGTCAAAAGATAAGCTTTTCTACTAGAACTTGAAGTATCGCGTTTACTTGTGATTATTTGATCAAATGTTTCAGTTTCCTATATATCTTTTTTTTTTTTACCTAAAAATCAATCTACACTCGAAAGTTAAAAAGGTGGCATAACATGCAATTGCTATTTATGCAACCATATCTTGAGAAATCCGCATGATTCAGAAAGTCAATTTTGCCCATCATGATCCACAAAGCGTTTTATGGTATAAATGAATACATACAAGCGGTTGGTTGCACACAGATTCCACGAAACACATATATCGTTGAGTACTTAGTGCCTCGAAAGTCAAAGAAACCGTTGGGTCTTTGATCAACAGTCAACAACATTTAAATATGGGTGAAACAATACCACAGAATGCCACAACGCTATTGACCACTGTTGGTATTCCGCTGTCAAGTGGTCTATTTTTATCAGAGACCGACATTTTCGCCCACTTGAGAAGAGAAACCGACATAGACTTTTCATAAGGGCCAATGTCGCAAACGTAAACAATGGCTTCTTTTGCGAATTTCTTGAAAATGCTAACTCGCTCAAGTAAACTACCACTTCTATTATATAGGGGAACTCCTGTTCTGTACAATCATCGTCATAATTCACTATGATTAAGTTAGCATTCTCGAGAAATTTGCGGAAAAAGTCATTGTTTACGTTTGCGACATTGGCCCTTATGAAAACTTTTTGTCGAAACATTCTTTTAGACCTGCTTGGAGAAACAGATGAGAATGTGAGAAGCGAGAGACTTTTATACGCTCACAGCAGTTTTCGCGAGAAAAGCAACGACGATTTATAATTTTCGGAGAGCATGAGTAGCTGATAAATCGTTTCTTTTTCAGTGAACCCTAGATGCCGATAATTGTTTTTCACTTATTCTTTGACACTTGAAAATGCACCAGTCTTCATGCTTGTTTTATTCTGACATTATAATTCGATAACGGTTGTCCATTGCGGTACCAGTGTTCACCGGCTTGGCCTTATTTCCGGGTTTTGCTCCTAGTATACGATTTAGGTAGCATGTTTTCATTGAAAAATGTGACATGAGAAAATATTTTTGTTGAATTTTGGAGAGAGATATTTTCGCATATGCAAGAGAGAGGATTATGAATTATCGGCGAAGAAGGAGAGATGCAAATGTGAACGGTTCGCTACTCATCGACAACCTGCTTGAGAGAGAGCATGGTTTTCAACCAGCTGAGTGAGAATTCAAATCTCTGATTTTTATTTTAACTCGTCATCACACTCCGGTCTCACTCTCTTCAAGTTTGCCCTTCTGTATGAAATAAACGAAGCCATGCAAGTGTGTGTGAGAAACATTTGTGACAAGTGGTTGAATGGTAATAATCTTGAGCGATGACGACGGTGGGCTCGGGTCGAATCTAAATCTAAATCTATAAAAATAGAACAATGGTTTAGGATCGGTAGTTTTTTGAAAAAAAATACTGATAGTTGATTATTTACAATCAATCGCGCAATAGATTAGAGATTTTCTTTCTTTACAATAGCCAACAGTATTATTTCCGACCTGATTTCTTGAAGAAATGAAAATCTGAAAAGTGAATGATAAGTTCTGGATAAAAATTCTTTTTCATTGCACATGATAGATTAGTAGGGTAGAATATGAATGCCGTTAGGGCCTGTTCATAAACTACGTGGAATTATTTTTTAAAATCTCTCTCTGAAATTTTGTATTGAGCGTAGACTTTGGTCAAACCACCCTTCCCCCCAGAAAAATCTACGTGGTTTATGAATAGCCCTTATGACCTATCTCCACTCTA
Organism: Aedes japonicus; assembly: GCA_034211315.2. Taxonomy (NCBI): domain Eukaryota; kingdom Metazoa; phylum Arthropoda; class Insecta; order Diptera; family Culicidae; genus Aedes; species Aedes japonicus. The sequence goes on along the minus strand of JASCZW010005225.1, from coordinate 776,819 downwards.
ACAAGCAGAAAACATTAATAATACACAAACCAATTCTACGTTTATTTGGCTGGGTTGACTCATAAGCTTCAACGCAAAGCCATTTTGATAGCGTTTCCTGAATATCTACGTCCATCCTTCTTTAAAAAAAAAGAAGCGTTCGAAGCGAAGAAACTTTGTCGGCCGTCGCCGGGAAAAAAACCGTGCCCAGGTCGGGTCATGATGATCCGGTCACCCAGATTATGAAGCGTTGAACATGTAAAAATACACCGTGAACTGAATCACGTCATGAGGAGCTAGTTCACGTTTTAAGATAAGAATCGTGAAAACGTGAGTCAGTTGATCATAATCAAAACACTACAAAAACATGGACATACTTGAATGTTCTTCTGAATCGTGATAATATGGGATCATTGTTCTCGTTATCTCATTCTCCGAATTGTCCAACTACGCAAATTAACTAATAGCGATGAATTCCCATCGCAAACCGCCTGGAAAATTTCCTGAAACCCACACATGCGGGAAGTTCATTACCATTTTGTTAAGTTTCCAAATTTTCACACCCAAATGCTCCGAGGAAGCCTACCGTGGGCATAACTTCTCCATTGTCACCTGTAGCCATAACTCGAAACTTTCTCCAATAATGTTAGACAACTGTCTTTATTCGTAATCCTCTCAATACTCACTTTTTCCGCACTGCTGCCGGCGCCCGTAATGGATGCTTTTTCCATCATCTGCCTACCAGTAAATGGACTGGTAGAAACAGTTTCACTTTCCTCGTTCTCCCCGTTCTGTTAGGAAAAACTGTTTCCTGTACTTCCGGAGGCATATTTCCCGGTAAATTACGACGTACATTCTATCCGTTCTTCTCCTGCCAATTTCCATTGCCAACCGAACCATTCCGATACCGCTCTGATGTTTGCACACTCGTTTCACACCGTTTGGTTCGGTTTCATTCCTGGTTCCAACCAACCGACCGACCGACCGACCGACCACCCGCCGCCAGCAAACGGTGTCGGAATGGAAATTTTAATTAAATTTTATCAACTTTCCATCTATATTTTCGTTCAACGCCTGGAAGCATCCGAAAGGCATAGTTTTTGTATCCCACGATGCCTCTCTTTGTGCTGAGGGAGCTGCAGGATGATGGAACAACGTTGGATGCCCTCATATAGCTACACTGCTGTCAGGATTCCAGGTACCCTTTTCATTCGGATTTCCAGTCTTATCTCTGGTTCAATTCGGGGTTTTGAATGGCCCTGGCTTCGTACTTTCGGATGCCGGGATGGGTGGGTGGCAGGTATAGGTCCCTGCGGTTGTGACGTGGGGATGGAACCAGATATTGATTCCGATTAGTATCCTTTGTTTGTTGAGCATTCTCTTCACCCTTCCACCGTTGCACCCTGTCAAATGGTTGTCGGTTTTGCACGAGAATGGGATATTACGCTAAATAGCATTTCACTGCGGAAAGAATTCGAGAGTTATCTTTTCGGAAAAGCCTGAGAAGCGAGAAAATGGAGCTGTGCACTGGGGTGGGTTGTGGTTTTACCGGTGAATAGGTATTAAATTGTGGATCCTGGAAGCAATTTAAATGATGTTTGAAATTATTGCCTGTGAAATATTGGATCGCTGCGGTTGGAGGTATTGGAAATTAAATTAGACAAGGGTACAGGATATTCTCAACATGTCTCAGGAATGTAGTTAACTATAGGGGTTTTCTTATGCAAGAGTGGCTTTGGAGATGTTATCGACATATTAGATTCAATACAGTTTTCGAAGTGGCACTTACCGGTATTATGGTGATATCGAGTTTTTTTTGTTTCCAGCCATAAAAATTCAATGCCAATTATGTAAGTACCGCACAGTCGACAGAAGAAACAAAAACAGGCACCCGTCTATATGGTGATCATTAATTAAAGTAATGGCACTAAATTACATTCACTGCTTCACACGATAATCAAAACCAGGCCCAAACATGCACACTCAAAACAAAATATACCATTCTGGCAAGCACCCTTTTGGAAAATAAATTACTTTTTAATTTACCATCATCATCATCATCATCATCTTGGCCGAAAAAAAATGCGTGTGGTTGAAGTGCTGTTTCGAGTAAGCGGTGGGTCTGTAAATTTTATTTGTATTTGACTCACTCCCGGAGCGGCTTTTTACAACTCAACCCTTTTAGCCTCTCTAAGTGGCTAACATATATGTAAAGGGCCGACCGCATTTTGGCAGTCACTTTTCCGGATGGCTGTTTTTTTTATTCTTCTTCTAATGCATCGTATTCAAACGAGATTATCGTCATTCGCACTTGTTGTGAATATGGGTCTCGAGAAGTTAAAGTAATTGTCCCGCAATATATTATTCTTTATACTGTACCACTTTGAAGTATTTCATCGATGTTGAAGTCCATTCGACACGGATGGCTGGTTTGTTGGATTGCGATCAGAGAAGTGGCGACTGGTCAGGCATTTGAAGGCTATTTAATGGAGCTTATAATACGAAACTTTGCTTTAAAATTTTGTGATCCATCTGACAGATAATGAAATAAACTTTTGACATTAGATTGACCTTTAAACGTGTTTTTTTAGTTGAGAAGTTCAGAGTTCAGAGTTCGGAATTCTATACAATTCAAAGCTGTGAAATGATTCAGAAAATAAAATTCTCGTTTTCCTGGAAATTTAAAAATCATATTGGATCTATTCCTAAATAAGGGTCTGTTCATACACTACGTAGACTCATTTTTGAAGAACTCAGACCCCTTTCCCATTCGTAGACTTTTCTTCATACAATTTTTTGGCTGGCGTGTCCAACACTTACGGAAGTGCTACGACATTGGAGCAGATGTCTCCAAGCTAGACGTGGCCATGGATGGGCCAGGACTTAACCGGGCCATGGATAGGATGCGGGAAACCCTTCGTAAAATAGTGTAAGTGTTTGAGCAGTTGGAGGCGATAATTGATATTACGTCATCACGCAAGGACATTGCTAAGAACTTAAAACATTGTGCAAGCTGCTTGCAAGGAGAGGGAAGAGCTGAAAGCCATGCTCCAAGCCGAGCAAAGTGCCAAAGCAGCCAGCTAGCAGCCACGGAAAGGGTGAGGGAGATAGCCACACAAGTCCACCCCATAGATCATGGGGCATGGTGGTAGGGACCTTCAAGCGGGTTTGGCACTCCCCGGGAAAAACGACACTTGGTGCTTCTAAGAAGCGGATAGTGTCCGACGTCCCCATAGGAAAACAAACCGACGCGAACGTGGTGGCGGGGTCAGAGGAATCATTCTCGTGACCAGCTCAGGCTGGGCGCAAAGAGAGAGGCCCCAGCGCCAAGCCAACCTCCAGCTCGAAGGGTGTCTCAAGAGCCGAAGGGGCCCGAGTGACAGGGCCCCGACAACGACACAGAAGCAAACGCTAATGCTAATGCCAATGCCAATGCTAATGAGAATGAGTGACGACTCCAAGTGTGGTGAATAAAAAGGAAAACAGGACTAAACAAGAAATATAAAAGCGACAGGTGGCCCGCAAGCGTAACGGTGGAGAGGCCCTCATCGTTAAGACTGAGGCGTCGAAGTACTCTTGAAAGCGATGCGCGGGGACGCTAAACGGGCAAGCCTAGGCGCCAATGTGCCGAGTATATGCCGTACCCGCACCAGCGAGATGCTCCTGGAGCTTAAGAAGGCGACAGAGCTAAAGGGCCCCGCTTATAGAGACCTGGCAAGACAGGCCTTAGGTGAGGGTATGGAGGTACGCGCCCTAGTCTCATAGGCGATGATCCAGTGCAATAAGCTGGATGAGATCACCGAGGTAGACGAAACCTCCACTGCACTGAAGGTTGCCGCCGCAGACATACGGCTGCGGAAGCGTCCACTCGGAACCCAGGTGGCAATGATGAGGGTTGCGGCAGCTGACGCGGACGCGGCGTAAAAAGTGGAGAAGGTGAAGGTGGGATTATTCATATGCCTACTTAGCGTACACCAGCAGAGAAGGCATGCTTCAGAAGCCTAGAAAGCGGGCACAAGTTCTGGGAGTGTAAAGGCCCAGATAGGAGTAACATGTGTAGAAGGTGTGGCAGCAATCCACAAGGCGTGGGACTGCATAGGTCCCCCCAAATGCTTGATGTGCACCGAGAAACTGGATGATAAGCACGTCATGGGGGGCTAAGGGCATTCCAACGAGCCAATCGTAATGCAGGTAACCCAACTAAATCTGAACCATTGCACTATGGTCCAGATCACCAGATGTAGATGGTAGATCCAGATCCAGATGTAGAAAAACTACAATAAATATTGACTAGTTAAAGATAGCGGCAAAGTTCGTATACCAAAGTAGGCGTCGTTGAAAGTTCTAAAACTTGTCGAAATACAAGTGTTCGGTGGAAATTGAAATAAAAAAGTTAGGGCAAAAAAACCATTTTTTTATGGTACACCCTAGGTTGATGAGGGAAAATTGCTCTAAATCGGTCAATTTTCAAGCTACAAAAAAAATTATATATGAAAATTCCATGATTTTTTTTGCGCTACAACTTTGCGCAAGAATGTAAACGTCTATTTCTGCAAATAAAAAAGTTAGTTTTTGTATTTCTGTGAAAATGGGGACCACCCTAATTTTAACTAACACCAAAAAATGGGCCTTAGTAATACAAACCATGTTGTAGAACATTACTTTGCTGTAAAGTTTCAAGTTTAGGCACTGGGAGCATGTTTCCTCGTAAATTCGTGATCTGGACCATAGTGCATTGTGAGGCCGCCCAGCAACTGCTGTGTCAGACAATGAGGTTGTGTATACCATAAACATAACTTCGCGGTTGTATAAGTGAATGAAGTGTTCTTCTGCAGCTACTACGCTCCGCCAAGATGGTCTATTGAACAGTTTACTAATATGCTCGATCGTATGGCAACGGAGCTACTTTGCCCAAACCCGTTGTTAATAGCGGGGGACTTCAACGCCGGGGGGCTCGAGTGGGGGAGCTGCCTTACCAACCCCAGGGGCCAGATTTTTCTGAAGGCCTTGGCTAAATGCAATGTGGACCTAGCCAAAGTGGGTACCAGGAGTACTTACCATAGAAACGGAGCGGAATCGATAAAAGATGTAGATTTCAGCAGTTCTGGGCTGCTTAATAATTGACTACATCCATCGTAACCACATGGCGGTTCGTTATTGTATCGTCAACAATACAAGGCCGTGTGCGGAAGGAGGAGCATTCACTCCATTCGCCAGCAGATAGAGTAGAGACATTTAAAAATACGCTTGAGAGGGAACTTATCTTAAGTGAAACCCAGGAACCTTGCAGCGAACTACTCGTTATGGCACCCACACGAGCGTGTGATGCAACCATGCCGAGGGAATTCAAATCGAGGAATGAAAAATCACTGGTGTATTGGTGGATGGTAGTAATGAGGAACGGCGGCTCCAACCGAGCAATCACCAGAGCTACTGCAGTTGATCGTTGGGGGACTCTTTCCGAACCACGACCTGAGTCCATGGTCCCCCGCCCCCGTAATTTATCCCATGACCAGCGATCCAGTATTCCAGACCTTAACGCTGTTATAGCAACGGAAAGGTGGGTGGCTCAGCCGAACACCCGTGACCACGTGGGTATTGACAACCGTACAACGGGGGCCAGTGACGAGGCAACGGTGACGAACGATGACTCATTGCGATAGCAAAGTCGCTAAAGGTGAACAATGCGCCGCGACCGGATGATATTCCGAACCTAGCCATCAAGAGGGCTATCTTGTTGGCTCTCAAAATGTTCAGGGTGGTGATGCAAAGGTGTCTGAACGAGGGCGTCTTTCCGGACGCCAAGAAAATTCAAACCTTAGTGTTGCTACCAAAGACAGGGAAGTCACCAGTGGATCTATATGTCGATGGACCTATATGTCTGTTGGATACAGTGGGTAAGGTGCTCGAGAGAGTAATCTTCATAATACACGGAGGGTATAGGCGGTCTGTACAACAACCCGTTTGGCTTCCGTAAAGGGAAGTCAACGGTGAATGCCATTCTGTCTGTCACTAAGACGGCTGAAGTGGCAATCCAGCACATGAGGCGAGAAGTCCACTACTGTGCAGTGGTCATCCTTGACGTGAAAAATGGGTTCAATAACGCCATTTGGGGGGCTATCGCCAACTCGCTCCAAAGCCTTCAGGTTTCTAGGTACCTGTACAAGATTCTGGGGAGTTACTTCCAGAATCGCGTACTGGTATAAAACACATAGGTAGGCCAAAAACGTGTTCAGATCACCGCAGGCGTCACACAAGTATCGATCCTGGGTCCGGTGCTATGGGACACGCTGAACGATTAGGTGATACGACTTAAGTTCCCGAACGGGGTGAAGATAGTCGGGCTCGTGGACGACATCATCCTGGAGATATGTTGTGAATCTATTGAAGAGGTGGAGCTAACGGCCTCGCACTCCATTGGCATTGTGAAGGGATCTTAGGGTTAGTGCATACCGAACGGTATATGTCCTAGCCGAGATGATGTAAATAGGCATTGTCATAAAAGAGGATGTAGAGTGCTTCGAACAACTTGGAACAAGAGTTATTCGAAAGAACACTAGAGCCGCACCTATGGTTAAGTGGTAAAGGGAATGGAACAACTCCACCAAAGGTCGGTGGTAGGCGACTCGGTGAAGTGAACTGCCAGTTGACGTAGATCTTGTCAGGTCACGGTTGTTTTAGACAATATCTGCCTAAATCTGCAACAATCATCCGCATGCACCGGGTGCGCGGGAGTTGAGGAAACCGCGGAACATGTATCCTTCGCATGTCCTCGCTTCGACGGCGCGAGATCCAGCATGATAGCCGTAAGCCGTCACGACACGACTCTGGATAATTTGGACCAGAGGATGTGCCAAGACCAAGACATCTGGGACGTTTTATGCATAGCAGCGTCCCAGATTGTCCTTGATCTCTAACAAAAATGGCGAAACAACCAACGCCACCTAAATACTAAATCCCTAGGTAGTTAGACATAGTTGGTGCTTAACAAGCACAATAGCCCGCTCCCCGAAGTAATACCGAAAGGTGGTTCCGGGTAGCGCCCATGGCTTAAGGCACGGGTGGGTTTTTAGTGGGTCGAGGAGTTGGCACCCTAATCTCCACACCCTGAGTTTTTTAGGAGTCTGGTTGTAGATTTTCCATCTCATAGAAAAAAAAAAGAATTTCAACTACTTCTATTCAATTTCACAACCTGCCGTGTTCTTACGGATCAATACTTTCTCTTCACATCTTTGGTTCTAGCAGAAATTGCTGTCTACTCCTAGGATGCATGTTGATAAGAAGGATATATGGAAAAGTTCATTCTGCTTCAGATGGCGCTTCCTAAGCGTCCTATTTATAATGCTTGTTATCGTCAGTTTCAAGAAACACTTTTCTATGACTAAGTGCTTCATTTCAAACAGGCAGATAATTACGATGATCAAAACATTCACCCTTTTCGCAAATGGTGCAATTACTATACCGTGAGAAAAACAGGTATCTGGGATATATATTCCATAAAAATGAATAAGCAACACAAATTGCCACACAGAAATGAAAACTTTTCTTTTGGTCGGTTCCCATAGATTGAAAGTAAGATGTAATAGAGTGAATTGTGGCATACCCCTCCCCCCCGCAACATGATTGTGACATAAGTGAGTTACAATGCAATTTTTTTGACTGATTTGCAACTAATGTGCGACCCCCTCCCCCTCGCACCCAGTATCATACCTGATGTTAGTGCCTTCATATAAACGTGACGTGGCAGCCAAATTAATGATTAAAAATGAAGTAGTAGAATAAGATTAGAAATTAAATGTAAACGTTATGCTGAAATGTTGAAAAACTAATTCAGCTGCTCTATGTTTTATGTCGTCTGGCAACTTTATGCTACACTGATATCGTTTTTCTTTGTATTCTCCCACTCGCGGGGTAATGATCTACGATGATGTTGTTCGAGAAGGAAAGCCGTATACCAAAAATAAACCCAATGAGCGAGAGATAACGTTTGCATTAAACAAATGGACCTTTTTCGGATGCTAAGGCAGATAATTGCTTTTGATAAATTTCTCAAGAGAGGTAATTCTTTAAAGTTACTTGCAAAAAAAAGTCTTAGCCCTTGCGAGCGGCCTTCCGGCAGTTTACCGGAACATTCGCCATGGCGGACGAAAACATGCGTGTAGGCAATTGTGGGAGTAGATCTTACGCTACGGTATTTCTTGATAAACGACGCTACTTCCGGCAGGCATTTCGTACTATAAATTTCCCCGTTCACAGCCAGCCTGGAGCGAAAGAAGAGCGGCTTTGACATCCCCTTCTCGCTGATTGTCAGCCACAGCAGCACCTTCTTGGGAAACTTGGTGTGTACGATACTGGACCGTTCCCAGAAGGATACAACCCTGCTTTGCTGTGGTGTCTACTACAGATGACCTTAACGGTTTGATAGGAGGGAAGCAGCGACGACAACGAACTGCGGTTATTGTTGGTCGTCACCCAGAATCACATGGTCGTTACCCAGAATCCAACACAATAAGCCGAGTTACAGCTGCGTGAGGTGATAAACGACAGCAGAGAACTGGTCTAAAGCATCGCATCACTACATCTCATAAGAGCCGATGAGAATCTCTACACACTCGCAGCTGACCACAGGGCAAATGATGACTCGATGATGAACAGCTGTTAGTCAGTTCCAACCAAATCGCCGACGGTACATCACCGAACCCAAACCCCTTTCAATTGTGTAGTTGTGTATTTGTAATTAGATTAGAATAAATGTAGTCTTTGAAGTATTTTGTGTAAAATAAATGTAGTTAACGTGTTGTGTAATATAAACCTGCGTGTTGATAAGTGCGAAGAAACCCACTTCACCAGTTCGCGGATAACACAAATAAAAATTGGATGTTTTCCCCACTTCGCCTTCCCCACAATCAACAACAGCAACCGGTCCCATCAGTGTTGGAGTTGAAAACCGAGTATTCCACTGATCGAAGGAAGGTAAGGTCCGACTATCCAACATGGTGTGTGAATGAATTTCACCTCAGAGCTCACTTCCTTCGTGGGGCAAGTAGCATACGAAGTGCCCTGCCACTCGTTGCCTTCCAGGGTGAGATAAATAATAGAAAAAGCTCCGAAACCAGTGGACGTGACCTCCACTTCCTGACATGTACGATCATATTCGACAAGTACTTTTTCACTGCTTGGCCGGTTGAACCGACCTTCCGGCCAAGTGCACGCACCAATGTAGCCGCTTTTCCCTGGGTCTTCCTCTTCAGCAGCTTTTGGAGCTTCTTGTCGCTCAGGGTCGTCGGCCGTCCGGAACCGGGCTTTCTTTCGATGCTCTGATTGTTGTCTAATAGTGCCAAGATGTTGAAGATGCCGGAACGGGCGTATCCGGCGTCCACAAAATGCCGCACGATGTCTGTTTCCGACGCCGCGGGGTGCCGTTCTTTGAACGCGCACACTTCTGATCGGCGTTGCTTCACTATAAATTAGAAGAAAAATTAGTAATTTCCATTTAATTCCAACTACCTTTGCTTATCTTCGACAGATACGCGTATTTCGTCTACAATGTGCAGACTTCTTCAGTGTCTCGTACTAATAACTCGACTCGAGTTATTAGTACGAGACACTGAAGAAGTCTGCACATTGTAGACGAAATACGCGTATCTGTCGAAGATAAGCAAAGGTAGTTGGAATTAAATGGAGATTACTAATTTTTCTTCTAATTTATAGTTACAAGTATTCCACTAAACAGCTCAAACCCTCTAGGATTCGTTGCTTCACTGTTTTTGCCACCACGGTTAGAGTTTGACCGATAGAGCTGTCAAAGTATGTCTGCTGACTCATGGGCTACTATGATTGATGCTGCGTGAGTAGTTTCGCCAGTGCGGCTGAAAGTAAACCAATGGCAAATCGGCATTTCTTTTTCCATATTTTTAAATGCGAATGTTAAAGGGCGAACACGAAATTATTGCGACACATTCAACAGGGCATAACTTTTTTACCATCGGGTAAAAATCAACCAAATTTTGCACACTTTCTCATTGATGTGTATTGTTTACATACTGTCAAACTCGAAGTCGTGTTTTTCGATTCAACGAAAGTGGAGGTGAACCAACGCGAGTCGAGAGAACAAATTCTTTCCAAACACCTGGAATTTCCTGACCTGTCGCACCGGCAGTTGGGAAAAATGTTGAACATTCACCATTCAACCGTCTCCAGAGTGTTGAAGCGGTTCCAGGAGCGGTTGACGTTGGACCACGGCAAAGGAGCTGGAAGAAAACCGGGACCGGAGAACAAAAAGACGGAGGGAAAGGTGAAGCGGATGATTAAAGCAAATCCCAACGTCTCAAGCCGTGATTTGGCTAAAAAGATCGGCATGTCGCAGAGCTACGTCCAGAATGCAAATAAGAGAGCTGGGCTACATACATACAAGGTACAGAACTTCCCAAACCGCGATGAGCGGCAACAATTGACGGCTAGAACTCGGGTACGGAAGCTCTACGAGAAGATGCTGACAAAATATGACTGCTGTGAGATGGACGACGAAACGTATATAAAAGCCGATTTTAAGCAAATTCCGGGGTTGGAGTTTTTCACCGGCAAGAGCAAGTTCTATGTGATATGATATGTATGATATGTACTACCACCCATTGTAGCACGGAAACTACGTCCGACAGCAATAGGCTCTCCTCTCTGTTAGACTTGATCAAACTTTAATAACCACTGATTATCCTAGTCATGCCATTGTATGAAGGGCCAAAAAGGGGTTGGATGGATCGAAAGGCAACATCACCTATACGTATCCACAGGGATATAAAGAATCTCCTTCCAACAACAAGACTGAACAATTGGTCACAAGAGCAAGCTATCTAACATAAGGATGCCCCAATGGGCGGGGAGAAGAGCCCGCCCCTTATTCACAAACTGTTAGCAATGGGGAGTTGGCATTTCCACTCTCCCCATCCAGAGTGCTTCAATCGGGTGCCCTGATGGTCCCTCCCGTTCCCATGAATTATTTATATAATAGTGTATATATTTATGTAAATGAAAAATAATCCAATTATTCATATCTATTATATACGATCTCCATTCGGTTGATCCTGAAATGCAAGAAATGTAGTCAAGTGTTTTAGTGTAGAGTTCCGTGGTTCGCGCTTGAGCGTGTTTTCGTTCGTTTTCACTGATAGCAGCATTTCACCAAAATCTTGATTTCTGGTATCCTGAAAAAGTTTGTTAAATTTTACAGAACTAACATTTATACATTTAAATTTACTGTTGCCATGGTCACTATTTGCAGCTTGATGTTGATTTTATAACATGAATCCGCTTTTATTTTTGCTGGCCTAATAGTTATTGATCCTGTGTTGGGAAAGCAGGGAAGATTTAATTGACAGAGTTAAAGACAAATGGACATAATAAACAATAAGCAATGGTTAAATCATCTATGAAGTAAAATCGATAAAAAAATATCATCAAATATAATGATATTGTGAGTTATGGTACAGTAATGCTAAAAATTGAACTGTAACATCAGACACTAGCCGAATGGCAAACAGCGCTGCACGAATCAAACAAGCTCAGATTTGGAAGAAGGTTTATCCGCAAACAGGAAATGAAAAACACATTAGGTAATAAGTACAAAATCCTACCATAGATTCCGTTGCAGCTTCTTTTAATCAAGGTACTAAATACTTCTCAATCATAATGATAATTCGACATAAAGGACAAAATAATTAAAAGTATATATAACCTTTAAGGTGAAATTGTAAAAAACAAATATTTATGTTAGAATATAAATCACGAAAGCACAAGTAATGATACAAATGATAATAATGATGATAAAGATGATAGAGATGAATGATAATGGCTATGAATAAACAATGTCCTATAAGATAAAATATATAGTGAGGGTATATTGTAATATGAACTGAAAATTACATGTGTGCCGACTGCTATTTTGTTGCAATTATAGACAAACTAGCGCATCCATTATGAACCATAAAATTTAGGCAATGTTTGACCGCCATGAAAAAAAAGAATTTTAAATTTTAAATTATTTTATAATACCTGACGACCTGGAAAACCTGAAAGATATGAGAATGGAAAATTATGATATGATTTACCGGTCGCACCCCCTCACTTCGCTATTGTCGGATTGACAACATTGCCCAGGCTACGCCAACCAGCGTCTCCATGTTTCAGCTGGCATTCTTTTGCAATCATATGACTCGTGGAGGCATGAGGCAGGAACTTGTGAGGTCCAGAGGTTGGTCGCACCCTCCTTAGAAATTGTCAACTCACCATTTGTAGCCCGGCAAGAGCAAGTTCTATGTGGACGACAAATTTAAGAAGAAGAACATGTCGAAGTTCGCCTCCAAATATCTCATTTGGCAGGCCATCTGCTCTTGCGGACTGAGGAGTGAGCCTTTCGTGACAAAGGGCACAGTAAATGGCGAGATCTACAAATCTGAGTGCCTCGAGAAGCGCCTTTTGCCGTTCTTGCAGCAGCACGACAAAGCTCCGCTATTTTGGCCAGATTTGGCATCATGCCACTATTCTAAAAGTGTCCTGGAGTGGTATGAGGCCAATTCTGTCCATTTTGTTCCAAAAGTCATGAATCCGCCAAACTGTCCGGAGCTGCGCCCGGTGGAGCAGTACTGGGCAATGATGAAGCGGGAACTTCGGAAGAGCAAGAAGACAGTCAAAAACGAGAAGGACATGTTAAGAAAATGGAAAAAAAACTGAGAAACTGGTACCGGATGACACTGTAAAGACTTTGATGGAGGGCATCAAGCGAAAATGCGTTCAACTTTACACTCAAGGCTCCATCGATTAACTTTTCTTTTGGTTTTTGAAGGAAATATATGTATAAAACTACCCTAAAATTTTGGTTTGATTCTAAACATTATAAAAAAATTGGCATGACATCTTCGGTGTCGCAATTATTTCGTGTTCGCCCTTTAGTTCCATGGAGGAAATTTGGGAGTGTGAACAGACCACCATTGGTACCATTTTCAAAAAACACAACAAGCTACCGGTAGTATATGAGCACATTCAAGCGCACATGTTTTTGCCAGTCAAGGTGGTGGATTAGTTCCTGCCTTGACCTACTCCGGAGGATGCTTGGCAAGGGGTGTGTTTGTTTCGAAATACTACCTCACAATGCCCTCCGCTCAATTTAAAAAAAAACCCTCTTCTATTCAATTTTCACAGCCTGCCGTGCGCTTACGGAACTATAAATTCTCTCTCTTCACAACTTTGTTCTAGCAAAAAAAATTGCTGTCCGCTCCTAGAGCCTCATGGTGATGAGAAATTATACTTCCTTCTCAAACAACATCATCAACTTTATGCTTCTATTCATATCCAAGGTCGTATTTTTCATACCAACCGGGGAGAATTGGTCCTAAAGGTTGTACGGTATCAAATTGCACCACTTTTGAATGGCTGTAACTTTTTACCAGTTGGGTATTTTTTATAAAAATTTGGGTGGAACTAGTGCAATGTGTATTTGTTTACGCTGTGTAATTTTCACTAGCAGATGTGCAATCGTTGCGAAGATGGAGTCGAAAGAACAGTAGCTGCGCAAAGAAATTTTGTGCACGTACCTCGAAAATTCGGATTTTTTCATCGTGCAGGAAGCTGGGAATGGTACATTCTACGGTGTCTCGTGTTTTAAATCGGGACCACGAACGTTTAACCATCGATCAGAAAAAAAATGGCAAAAATGGATCTCCGTATAGTGTTGAGGATCACAAGTGGATTCAAGCTATCAAGAGGAATCCCAACTGTTCAGTTCGAGATTTTGCGAAGAAACTGAATTTAACCAAAACTTTCGTGCGAGATGTGAAATAACGTGAAGGACTACACACGTACGAAGTCTAAACGGTGCCTAATCGCGATGAACGGCAGAATATGGTAGGTAAAACACGTGTACGGAAGCTCTACACTCAGATGTTGACGAAACCACATTGCCTCGTTATGGATGATGAATATGTAAAAGTAAACTTCCGGCAGCTTAAGTTTTTCACTGTTCATCATAAATTCGATGTCCCTGAGGACGTTAGAATGCAGAAGATGTCCAAGTTTGCCAATAATAGTTGATTTGGCAAGCAATTTGCTCGTGTGAAAAGCGGAACACCCCATTCGTGACAACTGGAACGGTCAATGGGCAGGTGTACCTAAAGGAATGCCTCCAAAAGCGTCTACTCCCTCTTTTGAGGTCACACGATGGTCCTACGATTTTCGGGCCGGATTTAGCCCCGTGCCATTACTCGAAAGAGGTTTTGGAGTGGTAGAAGGCTAAGGAGGTTAATTTCGTGCCGAAGCATCTCAAACCCCCGAACGCACCGGTACTGTGGCCAATTGAAAAGTACTGGGCCATCATGAAGCAGGCACTTCGGAAGCTTTGGAACATTGGAAGTCAAATCGGAGGAAGATGAAGAACCTGAAAGCTAATAGCAAGATGCTTCGAGACGGGCTGTAAGATTCCTCTCCCGTCTGATCAACTACCCTATTGCATACTCAAACATACTCAGCTTTTCGGAAGCCCTTCAGAAACAAACAAAAGAAAATCATACACTAAACATATTCTCTCCTTACGTGAAATTTTAGATCCTTAAGATCCTTTGTTCAAAAATTATCACGTTACAAATGCAAAACTGTATGACTCTAAAAATTACCCAAATAGAAAAATTATATAAATAAATAAAAAACAAACTAATAGAAAAAAATCTAATGATGATATAACGGGCCATATATTGTAGACAACACGTCAAGTTAAAGAGAGAACCAATATCTGCATTGCAATTGAACTGACACACAAACACACGTTATAATTCATTGGATTCTATTTCCTTTACTCTTCCAGCTTAAATTCTCGTATATTTCTATATATTCATCGATTCTAAATTACGCATTAAGCTAACCATCCATCGATCATAACTCACTGGAGCACGTCCCGGTCAATCGCCAATAAGTGTGTTTACACAAATCCCAACGAAAGCGTCAGCTGCACGTGGCCAGAGCACGTGTCTTCACCAACCGTTGATTATGTTTAATTATACAACTCAATTAATTGTTACCATCATCTCCATAAGCACCGAACGAAATAGTATGATAACCACATCGGCGGCGACGCAACGACCGAAAACCATATTCCGGAACAAGCATCGAGCAGCAGCACACCCGCAGAGATTGGACGCCCAACACACGACATTTTGATTGGTCCCGATGTTTGCCTACAAATGTACATATTCTGTTGATATGCGACTGCTGCTGTGAAACCGTTGTGTGTAATGATAATCAAGCACATCCAGGCAATAAAAGCAAACCTTTTTACAAACATCAAATTTCAACTATTGTTTACGGATCCAACATGTGTAACCGAATCGAGGGACTCTCCCACATATATGTCATATCTTTTCCATCTACGGTTCCATCAATTTCCCTCCCGAACCTACTGGCAGGGGCAGTGCAAGTTCGCTTGGATGGTTTTACTGCCTCGTGATGTGTAGTTCCGTCTCCGATGGGCGGGGAAAGTGCTCCGCAGAAAAGTGAGCCTCATGATTAACACGATGAATACCTATTTCGTTTTGTTTTTGATCATCATCATCATCATCATCAGCTATCAGCTATCGTTGGTAACCAGCATATGTGGTCCTCGGGTCTTCGATTGGTACATGAAGCAGGAAGCGACAATCGAAGGATGTGGTTGATGATGGTGGTGACGACGATGATGATAGCGATTAGGACCGGGTGATGCTGGTGGACGCAATAACAAACGAACGAACAAACAAACAATTTTCGACTCAGCTAAAAGTTTCGTCCGTCGAGTTGGGTCGGAGGACCAAAGCGTACAACCCCTTGCCGGCAGTTCGGATTGTTTTTTTTTGGGGCTTACGTCGTCGTACGTCCGGCACCAAGTTTTTATAGTGCAATACAGTTGATGGCTGTGTTGGAACTCGTAAATTTCGGAGTTTGAATTTTATATGGCTTCTTTTACTTATTCTCGCCAGTCTAGATTTGGCGACATAGAAGCATTATCAGTTGAAAGAGTAATTCTGGGAGGAATGCTAAATTCTGTTCGGTGAATGTAGGGATGTTTTTGTTGGCTTGCACATAACGTATGATTCTGAATCAGGAATGCTGATACGATATTTCAAGAGTTGATTACTATTTGTAACCCTTTGCAAACCTACATAAAGTTCTTTGATTCAACAAATCATACAAAATAATCTTTCAAAAAAGGCACAAGTCTAGAATCACATCAGATTTGCTCACCAAGTGTAAAACATATTTTGGTAGCCTGCCTTTGTCTTCACTTTCAACAACGAAAGAAGGGAAACCATGCAATCGGATAAATTGATTTCCACCAGCAACGTTCTCTCAAAAAAAGAAAACAAGTATTCGCCTGAAGCAAACCAATAAAAAAACCTTCTTACATCTGGGTTCCAGATAAAAATCAATCTTTCTGTTGATAACTCAATTAAATAATTGGAAATAGGTGGCATATTTTCGTTGAAAACAACGCTGCTCCACTTAATGATGATTTATAGAAATTCAGGGAAACATTAATGATAGGCACTTCTGCGAGCATCACCTTTTGCACTCAGCTTCTGGTTGTGTTGCTACTTTGCCCTCCCATGTACTTCGTCCCGCCTGCAGTGTAACTTATTAAAAAGTAATAATTAGAGTTCGTGTGGTTTTGATGGACAACTTTCCAGACAAGTGTAAGTTTGCTGATGCTAACGGGTTGATGACTGGTTTATTGGCTTATAGTTTCGCGAAACAAACAAACTCCGAAATCGACACTGTTGGGCTGATTAGGTTCTCTTGTAGCCAAGGAGGAAATCTGATACAGTCGTCGTCGTCGTCGTCGTGTTCGTGCTGATGTCGTGCTGGAAGGCCAAGTTGGTCTTTCACTTACCAGAATAGGACGCTAATTGCACCGAACGTGTGGGTGCCGTATTGAACTCGACTGATGCGATTTCCGACGAAGCTGTCATATCCAATATGAAACTCTCGATGCATGGAGTCCACTCAGTGGGCATCAATTCACGCCAACTGCATTGCACTTATCCGCCCGGATTGTCACAACAAAAGTACCAGAGCAGCAATCGTCAGTATCCTACCACATAGCTTCTGTGTACACACATTCGGAGCGTTGAATTTCTCATTTGGATAGCAGATGATTTGTGTTTATTTATATTCATATACATCATTAATATTAATTACGGGTCGTCTCTTTCTCCATGGCCTATCCAATAATACACATATATTTGTGAACCGTGTTCGTTGCATTGTTCTTGTTGTTGTAGCCAGCCAGCAGGAGACGGAGGGGGCTCTGCAATCATGAACGGGACATTATTCATGGCTTTCTGCTTCTCCCTCTGCGGTTTGGTGTGATATTCAAGCGTGTTGAGACAATATGAGGTCACATATATTCGAACTGGACAGTCAGTGGCAACGCCCGCCGGTGTACTCCCGCATTCAGCCCCTTTGGCACATTTCCCGCTACTTCAGGCCCTCAGGGAATGTCATGTCTTAGGTGAGATCGATCGTTGACCTGTTGCCTGTGGGTTATCGTTTTGGAGCATTAAATTGTCTCATCTTCCCTTGATGTGGCTTTTGTGATGATGGGCATATATATCCTCGTTACGAAAATTGGCTTCCAACAGCTTAGTACGGTGAACTATTGAATTGCGTTGTTGGTTAATTAGAAAACGACTAAAATATTTACCTGCACTTAGTAATTCAGAAAAAGCACCAAAAAATGAAAAAAGTGCCACTAAATTATTAAGGCCTGTGCCAACAAATAATGTGTGATCAGCATTAAAAAATTAGGAATGAGCAATAAAAGATGAGAAAAGATCTTCGGATAATCTAATTGTGACCGGTAAATCTATCAAATAAAGCAACAGCTATTAGTATATGTGCAATTAAATATGGCAGTATTTCCACAAATTATAATTTGAGCACTAAACTATTCGCATATGTCTTTAATTTTGTTGGATTTTCCCATAAAAACAGTAAAATGAGCAATGGATAAATAAATATCCATTGCTCATTTTACTGTTTTTATGGGAAAATCTAACAAAATTAAAAGACATATGCGAATAGTTTAGTGCTCAAATTACATAATTTGGCGGAAATACTGCCATATTTAATTGCACATATACTAATAGCTGTTGCTTTATTTGACAGATTTACCGGTCACAATTAGATTATCCGAAGATCTTTTCTCATCTTTTATTGCTCATTCCTAATTTTTTAATGCTGATCACACATTATTTGTTGGAACAGGCCTTAATAATTTAATGGCACTTTTTTCATTTTTTATTGCTCAAATCTCTCTTTTAATTGATGATTAATTATGCTGCCATTAGAAAACGAGCATGATGTAATTGGAGGTTCCATTTTGGTTGACTTGAACATTATGGTTTCCAAAATTGGAATTATGAGTGATTGATTGCGTGTCATTGTTCAAGCTAATAATAGCAAAGATATCTTTTCGTAGGTTATGAAATCAATATTTAATTCAATGTTAGTCTAGACTAGTACTCGACTTCAGTGGTACTTGAACAGATGTTATGTAAACTAAGGTATATCTAGAGTATTGATTGCTCTACACTGAAAATATTTTCACATTGGTTTGCTTACGGTCGCTCGGGAAATAAGGTCTGAATTGTACAGACCAAACGTATTGCTTGGTATTTGAACTGCCTGAAGATCCAAGCCATCTTTTTGGCTCTAGAGTAGGCTGTTCCTATATACTGAAAAATAAACAACCCTTACGGTTGAGTTCATGGACATTATTTTATATAATGGTGTGAAGCTTATTGCGTTTTTTGAACTGAACGTTTAGTGAAATTAGCTTACAATTAAGTAAATGGTCTATGAAAGTGATTAGGTTGACACACGCTGTTTCCATTTTGAGGTAACACGACAAATCGGTATGCTGTAGCATACAATTTTAATTTATGGTTGATCGTTAGTGAATTTATAATTACCGGAACAGACTATAACATATATATTTTCACATACAACTTTTTAACGCAGGACTACGTTTCTCTTTTCTACACCGGATGTCATTTCAATATTTTGAAAAATGAGAGCGTAGAAGTGAAAGGTTTTTGAAGGCTACTAACTCTCGTTCTACTGAACAGAATGACTTTATTTATGCACCATTTGATCAGCAAAACTACACATGTGTTTGATTAAATTGGATTCAATTGAGTGCTACTAGCATAAGTAATTCAAATCTTTACCTAAAAATCACCTAGTTTTGCTCCCATACAAATCTGCATATGAATAGGTTGAACATACGGTTTTCCCTTTCCGGATCTTCAAAAACGGGTGACATTTCCTTAGTTTCCAGTTGCTAATTTATTTTGCTCTGTTGCCGGGGTCTGGTTTTGTAACTGAAGTCCATCCTCTCTTATGAAATTTGCTTCGTACTGCATTCTTGTGCCTCACATCTTTGTAGGCAATACTATCAACGCCAGTATATAGCACCCGATTTGAACCATATTGGGATTTCTTTGGGATATTCAAGTTCGATTGAGGTTGTGTTTTTCGCTCTCTCGTTACGAATATTTTTTTTCTATTTCCTCCGTTTCACGATTGCGCGTCTGGCTCGCAAATTATCGCCTGCGTTTGCTCATCTACAAGCCAGAAGGAAGAGCTGCAAAGGTTTGCAAGTTTCCTCGTTTGAAGAAACCATACAGGAGCCGGGCACCTCGCAGCGGTAAACGATGTTTTTGACAACTCGATTACTAGAATCATCCCAATTATCTTATGATGAGTTTAATAAGCTACTATGCTGTGATTGGAATTACCATGTCTGATGAATATCTTCCTTTAACATGTTAATATTTTCAGAAGACTCTCTAAAATATGCACATGTAGTTATATTTTCATTTAAATTTCATACAGCTGTGTAATCGAAAAAATATTATTTTAAAATGTTCATTAGAAGACACGAGCTTTCATATCATGACGTTTATGACTTAGGGTGTGAAAAAGGATAGAAGACACGTAAGATGGCATATAAAAAATTTCAATAGGCCCCACTTTACTATGCAAACGTCAAAAAATGTCTAATCCGTTTGTTTAGATCAAAGCCTATCAAAACCATAGCATTGTTCATCTTCGTTTTCACTCCTTCAAATGGAGCCAGAATTTTCCAAGGCGGATATAAATACGCTCCCTATGGTTGATTTCTTCATGGTGCAATATTTTTTGATTACTAGTGAAAAGTTCCGTGACGCTAATATAAAGACGAAGTTTGAAAGGTTAACAGAGTTTCATAACATCTTGCGAAGCATATTTATTGTTCTATATTCACGTCATCAAACCCAGATTATTTGAAGTCTGCGATTGGACGGGTGCAGTTAAAAATCAATGGAAAACTTTGCACCCTAAAAGCAAAAATAGTGGAACACAAGATTACTGCTAGGCAGTATTGAGAAATCCAAGTAAAGCTGAAGTGAGGTTAAACATCGTAGTATCAAAAACTGAAATTGCTAATAACTTTCCAGCTAATTTTGAAACTGTATGAAATTGGTAAATATCATCATTATTGTCGATTTTCTTATCTTTTTATGACCAATTACTTAGTGTAGACAGCTCGAAAACCCCTTTTGCAAGAGCGACATCTACGACGTTTAACCTCACTTTTCCGGTACCTGGATTCCTCCATTCCATGGAGAGCATTGCCTGTTTTTATCAGGTTCAATGTTCACTCGATGAGAGCCACAGTGCTTAATGTCCAAAGGATGAGTCAATGGGTTGAATTTTGATATCATAAAACAATATCTTTCAGCTTCTGAAACATGCAATAAACTATGAGAACTGAAAATATGTAAATGGAAAATTCAACTGGCGATTCCGATCCGTTTACTTCATTCTTTCGTTGGAAGTACATGCATCTGATGATGACGTTATATGTTACGTTTAGAACGGTGGTTAAACTGAGCTTAGGCAGTTGAATTATCCAATGATGAAAAAGAATGGGAATCATATATTTATTTACTTACCTTCTTATCTTTTCTTACAAACGCAAGATTTGAATCAAACCGCGAGAAAAAAATGTATCGAGGACCAAATTTTTTGTTCAACTTGTAACGCACATTGAATTCAGAAGGCTTTACGGGCACTCCTCGGTAATCAGAAGTCTGAAATAGTTAATAAGAAGAAAAAAAATGCGCTTACACTGGAAGCAATTAATATTACTCATATCGCAATGCTGCAGACATACGAATAAGCGCTTCCTGTTGCCAGTAACGGGGGTTGACTCTATGATGCCGATCCACTGGAGCCACAATACCCTCAGATCTTCGTGATTAGGAAACGCAAATAGGTGATTGGTATTGCACAACGCATTTTTTGTAGTGATTTAAACGAATTAAACGGTTAAACGAATAGATATTTATATCTTTAAATAAAATAAACAACCAAAACCAAGATAAAAACGCAACGCTGGCTTGTTTTGTAAACACACACACACACACACACACACACACACACACACACACACACACACACACACACACACACTAATGTTGTTGTTGCTTGAAAGTTTTCGTTATTACAGACTCGTGCGGTCAGAACAGTTGTTCGATAGCATGTTGTCTTGAATGTTGACCAGACACACGGAAGAAAGAAAACCAGATTTTGACATTTATACAATAACAAAAACAAAACATTTTTGTGTTTTCTAGTAATTTGCACCAATCTAAATTATATGGCATGAAAACCTGCATACCGTTAAACAACCCAATTATTGACTTCCACGTAACTGTCAAAAGCACGAAGCATTTGTTCACACAGAAAGAACAATTGTGCATTGTATGAAAATAATATATAGGGCTACGAATATGTTGTTACTAATTAAAAAGAAGCGTCTCTCATGAATGACAGACAGATCTACTATATCGACCCAAAATGTAATTGAAAAAAAGCACACCCACGTGGAGTTGTCCAGCTTTTTTTAATGTTTCTGACATCGGATTCGATGCTGCAATTTTGGGAAGAGATGTTACTGAATCCGTGGTTAATCTTACTAGGCCATGATGACTCCTGAGAAGATACTTGATAAATGAAAGGTATAACTCTCTACAGTGCTTTAATTTTTATTTTGGGATGAATAAATTATTCCTGCCCGTGCCAGTAGCAATACCATTATGCATGATAAAAGAGAAACAGCGGTAGGCTGGTTTTCACGAAACTCATTTAGTGCTTTATACAAAAAGGTGTAATGATGTGTAATGTTTCATACAATATACGAGACATTTGTTCTGTGTACAAAATCCATGTTTACAAAACGAGTGAAAGCTAATTAACGAAAATAAATTTTTCAGTGTAGGTACCGTTTATGCAAACACGAAGGGTAGAGTATGAGCATGAGCATGATTGACCGCTCGAAAGTTGTTACTCCGTTATTGCCAGATCAGCTGTTAATAAACAGTGAACTAACAGATAATTTTTGGGATTAAGGCTTGTTCGTGAAAAAATCTGGATAGATTAAATTTGAAATAAAACCAATTTGCTGTTAGTTCAATTCAAGATGCATTTTTATTCATTTAATTAGTTATCTTCAGTGTTGATGACTGCGGCGAAAATTATTTATTGTTATCCTTGCTTGAAACAACCACATCGAGAAATATATTGGTAAAGGCATCATAGGCAGGAACTCAGTGAGTGAACAAGATTAGACGTTTTAAAGATGACTTCATCCCGACACGCAAGTCGAATGGACAACAGCGCGGCCTACTTGTGATTCACTATTCGTTGATTGAGTGGCTATGGAAATACGACCCAGCAGAATCGCCAGATGATAATGTTCGGAGACGAGAGATGATAGCATTCATTTGAACAGAATCTTTCATTGTCTTTTAGTTCGAATGACAGTTTTGGCAGTTTTGTTAAATAGGTACCATCTGGGAAAAATCATCCAACTCAATTAGATGTTTTTTAATTTTCCTGCTACACGTATCCGATAGGTCGTGAAATTTTTTTCAGGACTATTGACACAATGGTACAGCTTATGAATTATATATCACATAACATGCAAGAAAAATCGTTATCGAGATTTCAATTGAAGAGGGTATAGTATCCATATCGTCGGTTATCGTTCGTTGAACTAACATACGCTTATTTTTTATTTCAACGAGAATGCAAACATTTTTGATTTGTGACACATGAAAAATCATCTTCTTTAACGGACAGGGAACCCACTGCATCCGATTTGGTAATACCGTACCATTACCAACTAAGTAATTTGTGCCATCATCAATATCTACCATAAACATAAAATACTGGCCTAAAGGAACACATGTCATTTTTTTTTTATTAATGTTGGGCGTTTAGTTGCTACATATTTTCTGTTTTTCCGCTGTATTTACTGGCTACACTGTGATTTGATGCTTTTCGGCTTCTGATTCATTTTTGCTTTGAACGCGGTTCCACACAATCACCAAGCGATCCGATCGGAAGCATTGAGCACTAGCGCACAATCAAATCAGGAAACGAAAATGAATCACCCAAAGAAACCAACGAAAGAATCACTCGGCCTGAGAATTGATCCAGAACCGCTCATTGTGTGCATCTATTGAATCAAAAAAGACCGTGCAACGAATGATTTATGATATGATTAGAAATATCCTTGGTCATCTTAAAACTAATTACAGTTACTTAATTAGGCTGCATGAAGAAACTACGAACTTTTGAGTTTGTTGACGTCTCTGAAACCGAACTTGTCCAAGAGTTTCGAAATTTTTCTATAGTTGTAGCTTGCTGATCATATTGAGAGAGTTCACGAGAGCCCAATACCGCTCGAGGGTCGCAACTCCGGGCAGTTAGGTGGATTCACCTCTTCCGGTACAACATGGACTCCATTCGCTTTATACCATTCCAAAACATCTTTGGCGTAGTGATAAGATGCTAAATCAGGCTAGAATAGCCAGGGAGAGTTATGGCTTCGTAGGAATGGTAACAATCGCTTCTTTAGGCATTCTTCACGGTATATTTCCTTGTTTACCATTCCGGTAATGATGAAGCTTTGGCTTGCTCGGCAGCTGCATATTGCCTGCCAAACTAAATATTTTTTGGGAAACTTGGCTTTTTTCTTCATGCTAAAATGCTCCTCTACGACGTTCCGTTGCATGGTAGTATAATAAGACGTTCCGGGAAGCTGCTTCAAGCCTTCAAGCACATAAGTTTCATCGTCCATTATCACGCAGGAAAACTTCGTCAAATATTTGCGATACAATTTGTGAACTCTGGTCTTAGACTACAAATTCTGTTTAATATTACGGTTCGATACAGTTTTCACCTTGAACGACTTCATACCTTGCCGGTGCTGGAATGTATGCATGAAATTTGGGGACATTTTAATTTTTTTGGCCACAGTACGTACCGAAAGATCTGGTCTCTTCTGCAATATTTATTTCAACTTCGCGTCCTTCTGGTGGTACCCTGAGATCAATTTTGTTCCGCTCCCAGCTTTTCTGGCTAATGTCAATCATGTATCGAAAGATTTAAGAACGTTATGGACAGTACTTGCAGGAAAACCAAGCTTTTTTGAAAGTTTTCTTACTGGCAGATCCAGATTTTCATTGCGACCGCACAAAATTACTTTTCGCACTTACTCTTCTTTCGACGCCATTTGCGATCTAAAAGCTTGTATTATCACCAAAAAATGATTTTACACAATGAATAGACGTACGTTCATCAGTCTGCGAAATATTTCACGCGTTGATTAAGTGTTTTCAGAGATATACGTATTCAGGGGTGCCTAGATTTTGTCACGAACGAGCCTTATGTTATCATTGAGGCTGAATAAACAGCCAAAATAACAAAATGAATAAAAAACACTCCTTGAACACCATAATAACAACCGTTTTTATTATCACTGCTTTTATCTTGAACACCAATCCTGTATTGTAAGTAATTTAATTAAAATAGTTTCAAATTATGTTATCAATTTGAAATCAACCTTTCACGCTAGTAACTAAAATAATTCTTATGATACAAAGTACAATATCTTGTTCAAGTATGCTGGTAATATGAGTAGTTTTGCATTCAACTAGTCACTGTCGTCACTGTCAAACAATTTCATGTTGAAAATGATAACATATGATAACAAAATTAGCGAATGGTGATCACCAAATTTGTTATGCGATAACAAATGATATCTGGGATAACAGAACTTGTTATTCTTAGTTGAATTCTACTCTCAATTAATCATCTATTCCCGTTTTAACAGTGCACTGTTGATCGTTCAGTAAAATAAAATCAGATGCGAGAGAGCCAAGATCGGATTTTATTGATCAAGCCAAATAAAATTTATTTTCAGTCGCTATCGTCAAATCCACACATGAAGGTGGTAGACGAAACGATCACAAATAGGTACTTCACTCATATTTATAAGGTACTTCACATTTTCAGACGTTTCGATTCATTACACACGTTCACACGTCAAGTTGGTCAATATTTTGCACTCTTCATTTAGTTCATTAAGTGATTGTCCTTCAGGAGCGTGGATGTTAATTTCTTCTAGACAATATGGTGAATCAGTTGCTCGCCTCACGATTTCAAATATGGCATTATTTTTCAATTAAATAGCTCACGAAAGCTACTTCAAAAATGTTGATTTTGTGTATGTATAGCTCCCGTGACTGGTATTATTACAGATTTAATAAACAAAGCAATATGGCTTCTTAAATTGGTAAATTTTGTGAAAATTGAAAACTCAATTTCTATTTGGACAATTAGTCGAAGAACTTTTGACGACAGAGCTTCTAGCTAAATGGGAAGCCTCACATCCAAATCTGTAAATAATAACCACCGCCGTTGATAAAGCAAAACAGCAGCAAATATTTCTAAAAAATAAAAGAAACCCCAACGCTCAACGCAGTTGCTAAACATAGGTTCCCTTGCAACAAAAGCGGAGCAGCAATTTCCAAACATCCAATTAATACACCATTAAGAATGTGCTCCGTTACGACTGGGTGGTACACCGGCAGTGCCCCAGTCCTACCTCGCCGCAAGATGTGGAAAATAAAGTTTCTATAATGGTCCTCTTTGATGGGGGAGGAAATACACACGACTCGACGACGACGACGACGGCGACATGGAATCACAGGCATTCCAGGAAAAAAAATCCACTCGCCATCATCATGATGAAGGACGACTAACAGGAATGAAACCAACCAACAGGGACACCAAGTTAACGGAAGCGCCAGCAACGAAGAAAGTGAGTGAGTCCAGGGAAGCCAAACGAAGCGGATGCTGTGTGTGCATGACCGGCAATCAGCGAAAAAGGAAGCGGGGAAAGGTTCTCCTTACAAAGAAATACGTCGATGTTTAGAGCTCAGAACAAACACCATTAACGATGTACGCAATTAAAAAGGAAAAATCAAACTTTGTTTTTTTTTCCTTCGTCCTGTTGCTCGATCGCTCGCTGCTCGCAAACGAGCGCAGTACGTGTACCTTCAAGTTTATTTCGTGTATTAGTTTCGTTCAAATTGGGAAAAGTTTCTTAGGCAGAGTTGTGGCTACTTGGAATTGGGATTTTTTTTTGCTTTGAGAAGTAGTACTTACGGAGCCTGGGAGATTGCGTTTTCTTTTTTCATGTTCGTTATGGGATCATATTTTCACGCTGGGCAAATAAATCGAAAGAGGAAGTTGTGAATTGTTTATCCGCAGTGAAAAGTTTAGAGATGTTGTTTAGCAACACAAATTGAACGGTTATCAACTTTTCTTTAATAAATTTTAATTTTGCTTGTTGATATAGATATACATAAGACTCCTTCCCATGAAGTTTTGTATTTTGTATATAACTGTAAATGATGCAAACATCGAGAAAGATACTACTGTTGTGTCTCTCCAAGGATCCGTAAATGTGCACTTGAACTGAGGCAACATTAGTTCTATGCGTATTGGGGCCTCGCTTTAATGATGGAAAATATCAAAGATAGCTTTCTACATACTTTGGGCAACATCGCTTTCAAACCTAGACCACAAATCACTAAGGTCTGTTGATTTTACCACGAGTTGCCTTAGTAGGAACGGACCCAAGAATAGCGTACCCATAACAGTTTATTTTCGGAATATTTTCATCATCTTGGCATTTCAAACTTCCTTGTATTGTATTGCTTATGCCGCCTTTGTTCTAGTTACACTTTTTTAGCAGTGACAGTAGCATAATATTTTCATTTGGAAACAGTTCCGCCATGATCTTGCTTCGTAGCTGTGCCATTCGCGACTGTCATGCTACTGTAGTTCTTTACTCTCATGAGGAAATTCCATAAGCAAACATCAGGGGAGGCGTGAAACACTTCTTCCTATTTTGTTACTCAGAGGCACTTCTTCGGCGCTCACTATGTTGGGAACGAAAGATTTTCGGCGCTTTAATGAGAAATATCTGAGATGCTGCCTTGTAACAGTGACCGTGGTGCGCTATCACCATTGGAAGGATAAAGTTTAACGCATACTGAATGTGAAGGGACCTGTTTTACTTGTGTTGTATTGCTCAGTGAGTAATGGCCATTGCTTTTTTTCTGTGAATTATTTGCAGAGGCGAGTTATTGTTTTCATTAACGCTGAATATCTAAAATTTCAGAAGATTTAATTGAATACACACCGTTTCCCCTAGGTTAGAAAAGTAACGTGTTTTTAGTTTTAACACTTAATTTATTCCTATTCTTAATTTATATTTATTCCTCTGATGACATTTTTTTCAACGGTATGGAAAATCTGCATACGGATTGCTGAAGAGCTCGGGGTGTGGGGATGAGGGTGCCAACTCCTCGACCCACTGAAACCCACCCGTGTCTGTAGCCTTGGTCCTCTACGGAACCACATTTCGATATAACTTCGTAAGTTAAGCACCCGATTATGTCTAACTGCATATGGCTTTAGTAGTAAGTTGGTCCCAGTGACCTGTCGCTGGTACTTTTACCATTTCTTCTCGAGCACTAGGACAATCTGAGAAGCCGTCGTATTTACAGCATCACAGGTGTCCTGTTCTTGACACATTCTCTGGACAAGATTATCCGGGGTCATGTCCCGACCGCTCACGGCCATTATGCCGTTCCTCGCGTCGTTGAAGAAAGAGCACACGAAGAACACATGTTCTGCAGACTGATTCCACGCCAAATCGGTCGGTCACCAAACTCAACTATCTTCGATTTTGATGAAACTTGGTACACGTCTTCGGTATGTTGAAAAAAAAAAAATCAACTGGTGTTAAGATTATTTGGATTCAAGAGTAACTTTTGAGATGGGTGTATGTTTTTTTTCCAACATTTTACTTGAAAAATCGTAGTTCAAAAACCATTACATTTAGAGAAAAACTTTATATGGGGAAGTTGTAGAGAACTAAAAAGGCTTTGTAAAAAAATGTACACTGAAAAAAAAATTTTTTTCATAAAGAAAATCGAAAATAAATACTAAAAATCAAATATAAAAAAAAGATATTTTTAATATTTTTCAAATTTGTTTTGTGGAAATTTGAGAAAAAGACACGTTTTGAAAAAACTCTAGGATGGACGCTCTTATAATAAAAAAGTTTTCCGAAGAGCAAACTTTGGTGCATATTTCAAATTTTGGTTATTCATTATGATAAATGAAAATTAATTATACAATATGATTTTGGAGATCATTAAAAACAATAATGATCATAATGATAAATCACCTGAACGCAACCGTTTTCGAGATTTTTCGGATTTTATTTCAATAGAATGAAAAACCTCAGAAAATTCGCTCTTTTCTTAAGTTAATCGAGATTTCCACCAGAAATGATAAATTTTCCAAGATCTTCATATTATAACGTTCACATTACTCTAATGTCCTCTTTTCTTTGATATCAGGATGATAAGAAGACTCATTTGAAAAGAACAAGATAAATAGCACTATTGTTTTAATATTGCAATCAATATATTTATAATTGTTTTATGGCTGTATCGGTCGGGCCGCTCAGAGAATGAAGGGAGCGAATTTGCTAAAGCGATGAAAGTAACAGCGAGATAGATGTCGCAGGGGCGACAAGTGTGAAATGGACAGATGATGAAATTATGCGGAGGGTCATATAGAAGAAGCATATTAATCGAACTGCTGACTATTTTGCCAAGCTCCAACGATGTTAGAGGTCGGGTGTAGTGTGTAAAACTACACTCCGAACAGTTCGGTGATGTAGCGATGAAAGTAACACATATTGTTTAAGGTAGGTAGACAAATAGCAGCTATAACGTATGTCAGGTATATCTTCTCATAAAAAACAGCTAATGTACGCTGCCTGTAAACTACCAGAGATGTTTTATACCTGCATTTCCAAAGGTACCACAGCCAATATATATGCTCATACATAGTCGCATTCATCAGTAAAATCTATCTGAGTGAACTGAAAATGGAGTTTAACATGAAGAAGTGTTGTATGCCGTTTCCCACTAAACGGTGCTCAAAAAACCTTTGTAAATTAACCGAACAAAATGTCAAAAAACTCAAGTTTATGGGCAAAACACATTTGGACACTTCTTTGATGATTTGTGATAATTGTCGTTTGCATTTAAATAGAACGGAACAATCCCATGCTGCAATTTCGGAGCCTAGTGAGAAACCATCAATTACTAACATTATGGATCCACAACCATCTACATCACGGCAAGTAGACTTGTATGGTCTCGAGGAAACGCCATCGGCAATATCATTAATGTCAGTGCCATCTGATAGCAGTGTGCAAGATTATTCAAGGCGCCATAATATTGAGCTATTTAACAAGGGCGTAGCTGGAATCAACGTTTCGCCAATATCGGCTAAAAAGTTCCTGAACGTAAATTATGCCCGCAAAAAGTTCAAAGATGTTTCAAACGGCATTCGGACACACATATTTGGGGATCAAGCGGAGGAGGATGACCTGGAACAATTGAAAGTGAAAGCAGCCGAATATGACGAAATAATCGCGCAGCTAAAGGACCGGTATGCTGATCCAGAAACTTCGAGGGACGATCAAGTAAGGATACTTTCGGTTTTACCACAATCTTGGACAAATCAAAGAGTAATGGCAGAATTTGGAATAACAAACAAGTACATCGTATCACAAGCTAAGTTCCTTGCAAAGCACGAAGGTGTTTTAGCTGCCCCTAACGAAAAGCTGGGACACGGTCTGAACCCGGAAATAAAAACCAAATTTTGCAATTTTACGACAGTGATGAGATTACACGAGCAACCCCTGGTATGAACGACTACGTTTCAGTGAGGAGTGAAGGTAAGAGGGTTCATATTCAAAAGCGCCTTTTAGTTTGTTCATTAAGAGAAGCTTTCATTAAATTTCAAGAGATGCATCAAAATGCTGTTGGGTTTAGCTCTTTGCAGCACTAAGACCAAAGCATTGCAAATTACTTGGCAGCACAGGTTCTCATAACATTTGTGTTTGCACCATTCATGAGAACATTAACTTGATGCTTCATGGTCTTAGAAAATATTCATTCGAGAATGATTATAAATTGTGTTTTGAAGAAATATTATGTAGCTCATCAACTAGAACTAAAAAATGTTACCTCCGTGAATGCGAACGATGTCCAGGCTTTTCAGATTTTGAGAGTAGTTTAACAGACAAATTAGAAAAACGAGGTTTAGTTGAAATATCTTTTGAGCAATGGATTTCAACTGATAGATGTAGTTTAGAGACCCTTGTTAAACCAATTGATGAATTTATTGCTTATTTTTATGAAAAGTTGGAACAATTAGTATCCCACGATTTTGTCAAATCTCAGCAGTCTAGTTTCTTGAGAGATTATAAAAGTTGTCTTAAAGACGGCGAAGTAATAATAATTTGTGATTATTCTGAAAATTATTCATTTGTTTTTCAAGATGCTGTTCAAAGTAGTTATTGGAGTAATGAGCAAGCCACTATTCACCCTTTTGTCATTTATTACACGGAATCTGGAATACTTAAAAATATCAGTTTCATTGTTATCTCAGAAGTGTTGAAACATGATACGATTGCGGTGCAGGTGTTTATTTCAAAATCTAATAAGCTTTTTGCAAACAAAAATTAAAGTAAAGAAAGCTACGTTTATGTCTGACGGGGCAGCATCCCAATATAAAAATAGGAAGAACTTTGCAAGCCTTTGTAAGTTTAAAAGAAATACAATACTGATGCTGAATGGCATTTTTTCGCAACATCCCACGGTAAGGGACCTTGCGATGCAATTGGTGGTACATTAAAACGAATGGCAAGATATGCAAGCCTTGCTGTACAACATGAACACCCTATAAAAAGTGCATTAGAGTTATTCGAATGGGCGAACCAAAAAAGTGATGATTGTTTAACAAAAATGTCGTTTTGTTATGTATCACATGAAGAGTATGAACAGGGGGTAGCAGAATGGAATGAAATTTACCGACAGACTAAAACGATTGCAGGTACACAAAAGTACCACTCATTCGTTCCAATTTCAGAAAACGAAGTTTTTGTAAAACTGTTTTCGAATGACGAAGAAGGCAGGATTCATAATATATATAAAAGCAATCAATAGTTTATATAATGTTTATGTAATATTATCAATGACCGAGACTAATAAATGGTATATATAAATATAAATCCAACCATAATTCATTATTTTTGTCTTATAACTTTAAGTGAAGCTTTTTCAATCGACGAGCTGTTAAGAGTAAGTAAGAGGCACATACATGTGTTTTAAAAAGGCTAAAAACACAAGAGAAACAATCGTTAGCTATTGTTGTTTTAATATCACGAGTAATTTATGAAAAGGGCGTATTTTTTGAGGTTTTGAAATTTTATTGAAAGAAAATCAGAAATATCTTGAAAACGGTTGCGTTTACGTGGTTTATCATTATAATCATTATTGTTTGTAATGATCTCCAAAACCATATTGTAACATCAAAATTTATTTATAAGAATGACTAACCAAAATTTGAAATATACACCAAAGTTCGCTATTTGAAAAACTTTTTTATTATAAGAGCGTCCATCCTAGAGTTTTTTTTAAAACGTGTCTTTTTTCCTCAAATTTTCATACAACAAATTAAAAAAATATTAAAAATATGTTTTTTTAGATATTTTATTTTTAGTAATTATTTTTGATTTTTCTTGATGAAAAAAAAAATTTTTTTTCTGTGTATATTTTTTTAAGAAAGGCTTTTTAGTTCCCTACAATTCCCTCATATAAAGTTTTTCTCTAAATGTAATGGTTTTTGAACTACGATTTTTCAAGTAAAATGTTGGAAAAAACACATACGCCCATCTCAAAAATTACTCTTGAACCCAAATTATCTTAACACCAGTGGAATTTTTTTTTTCCAACGTACCGAACTCATGTGCCAAGTTTCATCCAAATCAATGATGATCGGGTATGATTTTTGGGATTTCCGGCACATTCTGGATGGAATCCCTCTGCAGTTTCTTCCGCTTCCGCGCAAACGAAACACGCGGAGGAACCGGCGGGCCCGTACTTTTGCAGATACTATCTGAAGCAGCCTTAGCCTGACAATATCTTTGTCAAGTGGAAGGTAACTTCCACATATCGCCGACCGACCCATCCAGATAATTCCGAAATTAGTCGGTGGTCCACCGACCTTTGATGGAATTATTCCATTCCCTTTGCCACTTCCCAAGAAACATTGCCAAAACCATCCAGCTTTATTAAGTATTATTAAAGTTTTATGAACGCCACTGGAAATCAATTTGGTTTTATTATGGAACCAAGAGGTGCCAATTGGTTTTATATATAGTCAGGTTTATGAGAACCTACACAGCTTTTTTACAACGATCTTGAAACCTTGTCTTCTAAAAGTCCTTTTACTCCTATCAAAGGTTTTATTTTGATTTTATGAACTCTTAAAATGCTGTTATGAAATGCCGTTTTAGGACTCATTCATATTATCTTATTATGGTCAGTTGAAAAACCATTTTGAAGCCATTTTGCCTCCAGTAAATGCATTATACGGCTTATTGGCATTGAGGGAAGCCACCATAAGAGCAAATAGTTTTAAAGTAGCCATTGCGAAGATAAATTGGCTTTTTGGCAAAATTGTGATTTCTTTCAATCGCCATATTGAAATATAAGAAATCATTGAATTGTGGAATAATAAAAACATCAATTAATAAATGCAATGCAAATGAACTGTAGAGAAGAGACCAATTTCGGCATTCTTTTATATAGCCTGATTGAATTCCATCAATTTTCAGGAAATTCATATTGAATTTTCGAATATTTTAAATTCAATTTTGTTTTTGTTGTTGTAAACTTGCATGATTTCCGAAGCGCATGATACGCTATATCAAACTCAATTTGTTTTGGATATGTAGAGCTTTATTATTAAATATTATTTACTGTTGAATGAATCAGAAGAGCAGAGAATCGAAAAAAGCAGAACATCAAAGCCAATCACAGTGAAGTTTGACAGCTGTGGCCATTTGGCCCTATTTGGTTTTGACAGCAGCCAATAGGTTTTATGCACACAAAAAAAGTAATGAAATTAAACAGGCGCGTAAAATTTCCCCTCGTTTTATTCCAAACCAAAGTAAGCGTAAACAACGATATTGTTCTTTCATATGCCATTCATGAAAACTTTTCATAAAATAGACGTGATTTATGCGGATAGCCAGCTTTAGTTTACACGAAATTCTCCAGTTATTTCTGTAAAATCCAGCATTCCCTTTATGTGCATTAAATAACACAGAATGTTCATTGTTTCTTTTTATCTGTGCAGGTTCCTCAAGTGATCATAACATCTTTCACTAGAGCATTTTCAAAATCTTTTCAGTCTAATAAAGGTTCTATTGATTTGTTTTCATAACCATCTAAGGAGTGGGCCACTTTGTACAAATTTCGGCTATAAAGATGCATAGAGAATGTATTATTGGACAAAACAATTTTGAATGCAGTTTTATCAACAAAGCCGGGAGGAGTGCTATGCTGGAATGAAACTAAAATTGTTACTTGGGTTGACCATTGATGTGACTCTGGTGGTCTTGCGGCTATCTCTTGTGCCCCTTTGCTCGAAGCACTCTACGTGCTCTTTTATGATGATGCCGATGGGCATCATCCCCGCTAAAACGCACACCGCGTTGAGTGACACAGTGCGGTATGCCCTGACCACCCTCAGGCACATTAACCTGTGGTTACTTCCGAGCTTGCCGAGGTATCTCTTAGTACTCAGGGCGGAGGCTCATGCCGGCCCGTCGAACCTCATGATGGGCAGGACGACCCTGACCAGGAGCCTACGGTTCCCCCCTGTACCGCTGAGTTATTCGACATCATGCGAAATAATGCCGATATAGCCACGGAGGCTTTCTTGGATGCGTGGTCGACGAGGCTGCTAAAGAACAGCTTATCGTCGACCATGACCCACAGGAACCTCAAAGACCTCTTCGATTCGATTGTGCAGTTACCTGCACTAATCGTCACGTGTTGCTCCGATTTTTGGTTGTTAACAACCGTGACCTCGGTTTATGGTAGGCTAGCTTCAGTTCCCTGGAAATACCTTCCCAGACTCTTGTACAGGTACCCTAGAACGTGGAGGCGTTGGAGCGAGTCGGCTATTGTCATCCAACTGGCGCTGTTGAACGCATTTCTCACGTCAAAGGTGACCACTCCACAGTAGCGAAAACCTCGTCTCTTGCGCTGGATTGCCACTTCGGTCGTCTTGGTGACGGACTTGATGGCGTACACCGTTGACTTCCCTTTACGGAAGCCAACCTGATTTTTAGACAGACCGCCTATACTCTCCGTGTACTTCGTCAGTCTGTTGAGGGTTACCCTTTCAAGCACCTTAGTCGCTGTGTCCAACAGACATGGTGGCTTCCCTGTCTTCGGTAGCAATACTAGAGTCTTCCAGGCGTCCGGAAGACGCCCTTGTCCAAACACCTTTGCATCACCGCCTTGAACATTGCGGGTGCCAGTGAGATAGCCGTCTTGAGAGCCAGGTTTAGTATACCGTCAGGTCCTGCCTTCAGCGACTTACCTTTCGTTCATCGTTTGTAACAGTTGCCTCATCCCCTTCATTCGCAGTGCCGTTCTTATTGTCACGGGGCATATCTGCAGTTATGGGAGGCCTTGTGACTCGGAAAGAGTCCCCTAATGACAACCTGCAGTTGCTCTGGATATTGCTCGGTTGGAGCTGTCGTGCCCTTGGTTTTAGCTATGACAACCCGATGGGCGTCACCCGCATTGGCTTTCTTACACAGACCAAGAAAGCAGGCTCATCTGCTGGTCTTTACCTCTTTCTTTAGTGCGGCCTTAGCGGCAGGAAGCGCCATGTGACGCTCTGTTCTTTCGGAGTCCACCGGGCTTTTCGCATCCAGCTTCTTGGAGCCAGATTCTCTGGAGGTCGGCGATCGTCTCTGTCCACCAATGTACCAGTGACCTTTCGTCTCTAGGTTTAACCTTTCTGGGCATGGTTGCGCCGCACACTCGTGTAAGTAGTGCTACGAGTTGATCACTGCAATGATCCTCGGTAACGTTCAATCTCTGTTTCCGGTCAAGCGGCTCTTTGAATACTTCTTTATCGAAGTACGACGTCCTCCATCTGGGGGCGAATGGAATGGGTGCTTTTCCCTCTGCGCGCTGCCTAGCGTTGTAGATGTGTGCTATACACACCTTAAAATTATGAATTTTATACGAAACGTAATTCATGATTGTTAAATGTCGGGGAGCGTAAACAAAAATTTCATGTAAAATCATGTTCCCTGAAACTGACACATACGCAATTCGACAAAAGATGTGTTTGATTGAATTTATTTTCAACTCTAATATCTCGTTCAACTCATTCATATGTGCTAAAGGACGCTTGCATGTGTCGGTTTCAGGGGACAGATATTTACACGACATTTTGGTAGTGTATAGCGTACCACCAGACGGTCACTATGAGTGTAGCCATCTTCTACACTCCAGTTGTTCAACAGCCCAGGACTATAGAACGTCACGTCGATGATCGACGCCGCTCCTTTTCTATGGTCGGTACTTTTGGTATCTACGTTGGCCAAGTCTACGTTGAACCTGGCCAGGGCCGTAAGCAGAATCTGGTCCCTTAGGTTGGTAAGGCGGCTGCCCCACTCCAACGGGTTACGGCCAGTTAGCTCTGTTGTCATCCAATCATCCATTTGTGAGAACTGGTCAATCGACCAGCGACCGCGAAGCCCTCGTTTGAAATGTACTCAACCTCTTGGACTGGGAACTTGCCCGTGATCTACAATACCACCATATTAGATCCATCCGCTACCCAGTTTCCTTTACCGGCGGGGATGCGGGATGGGTTCGGATATGATTGCGATATCCATTCGTGACTCGCGAAATTTGTGACACAGCAGTTGCTGAGCTGCCTCACAGTGGTTTAGGTTCAATTGGGTTACCGGAACTTTGTTGAGCTGTTTGGTTTACCCTTGTAGGCCGGGCACTTGGGGCCTCTCGTTACGTGCTTGTAGTCTGGTTTCCCAGAGCATGTCATGCATTTGGGGGGCTCGTTGCAGTCCTGGGCCTTGTGACCTTTTCTTCCGCATCTGCGGCATAAATCGCTCCTATCGGGGCCTTTATATTCCTACGACATATGCCCGCTTTCGAGGCACTTATAGCACGCCTTGGGCGGCTGGTGCAAACTTGTTGGCAAACAGACCATCCCACTTTGAGTTTTTCCACTGTTAGGGCCGACTTTGCAGCGGCAAGTGGCAGTCGTATTGTTGCCACTTGACTCCCAAGTGGCAACCGTATTTCCCCGCAGCCGTATGGATGTTGTGGCAACCCCGATATCACACTGGACCTTGATTGCCGTGAAGATTTCACCAGCTTCCGTTATCTCGACCAAGTTTGGGTTCAATCCAACGCCCATCGCCCGGTAGTGTGTTATGCAAGACAAATGTTTGCAGTTAAACGTACCGGTCAGATACGAGAAAAGTGTTTAGCCAGGGAGTACCTCTGTTAGGTGCTCCAGGGGGCAATTTCAGTATGCCTTGCTACTTACGTCCATTTCGAGGTCGCTTACACTTACAAGTAGTTCCGCAATGACTCAGTACAAACACCAAAAGGATATCAGTTTTGTGCATACCCGACCAAAATGGCATAACATACAAATAACAAAATTATAACAAACCTTGTTACGATTAACTGATTATGACATAAATTTGTTAGAGATGTTTTCATCTGGATAATTATATAATATATTTATAACAAATTAAGATGTAATGAATCCCAGAAAGTTTGAGCTGTTTAATAGAATAACTGTAACTAGAAATGAGATGAAAAAATAGTGTTTTCTGTTTAATTCCAACCACTTTGGCTTATCTTGACAGATGCGCGTTTTTTGTCTACAATGAGCAGACTACTTCAGTGTCTTGTACTAATAACTCGACAGTCGAGTTATTAGTACGAGACACTGAATAAGTCTGCACATTTAGACGAAATACGCGTATCTGTCAAGATAAGCAAAGATAGTTAGAATTAAATGGAAAATAATAAGTTTTCTTCTAATTTTTCTTCTCATTATCTATGTCATAGTTTGCTATATTTGTTACCTTTTGAGGACTTTTTGATCTCAAATCTTATAACCTCTGTT
This sequence comes from Aedes japonicus, assembly GCA_034211315.2. NCBI lineage: Eukaryota > Metazoa > Arthropoda > Insecta > Diptera > Culicidae > Aedes > Aedes japonicus. The sequence continues at coordinate 739,286 of JASCZW010005225.1, read as the reverse complement.
AATAAAACAGCGTAACTGAATAACAAGACTTGAAGTAATTTTGTTGTTTCGTTTTGTTCGGGTACACTTCTATTATCCAATCATATTGCTTTGAGGATGGCACGTATTTAGCAGTATCGTTCAAATTTAGTTATAATCAGATAGATCTCACCGGAATTGAACACCATTTATGTGTCTACTGGAGTAGCACTCCGGTATTCGGAAAATATTCAAACTTTCTCCTATTCGAATGGTACAGCAATAATATAATTAGAACTTTGTGCACAAATCCAAAACAATGAAAACCACAGGTACAACTTTCCAGTTTTCTTTTTCCAGAAGAAATTCAAATTGAATTTCTTGTACAATGCTTTGATTTTCTTTTTCTTTTGCCCCACAATCTGGCAATAATCAAAATCCACCGCTATGAGGTGACTTTATTTCGACTTCAAAACTGCTTATAATCAACAATTCACTCGCGACGAAGCGGAAAAATACTCTAATTTAATCATTTATGCCCGAGTGGCACAATACTTATGGCACTAACAAACAAAACTAAGCTGACATAACTCTTACACTCAGTGCGGGGGTGGGGGCGAAGCACAGCAAAAAAAGGGAGAAATATTACCGATCAGTACACATTTTGGAAGGAAATCGATTACATTCACTACCTCTTACACAAAGCACGCGGATATTTCATGATTTCAGAGTTTTTTTTAGGTTGAACTATGATTTATTTTTTGATATTCGTTTTATTGCGAGAACGACGCAGCAAAAACAAAACACGTCAGCTTGCTGCGATCGTCTAATAGCTAAGAGTAGAGCCGTCTTAAAATTGCAAAAATCGATTGATCTTGAAGTTTCTTGCTAATATTATAACAGCGATACAAGCATGCCAAAGGTTTCATTAATTGTTTTGTTTTCAGACTGATACGTCTCATTTTAAAAATAAGAAGAGGAACTCAAGGAAATTCAGAAGAGGAACACTTCGTTTCAACCAGGTCCGATGTTCTATACTCTATTATGACCATTAGTTCCGACGCACAATCTTCTGTTTTACAACCTGAAAAACCAAGTGGATCGAAATCAAAGCCAGTCGTAAGCAATTTGAATCGTAAAAAATCATCATATGATGAGATGGCGCTTCTTTCAAAGTGCCTCGAAATCATGTCTGAGCCGATGGAACTTAAAAAATCAAAAAATTGGGCTACCATTCTGGGTGAATCGACCAGCTCGTTGCTAAAGACGTTATGGACTGAAGATTTAGCATTGTACAACGAATATGCGGTGGTTTTAAGGAACTTGAACTACAAATTTGAGCAGGCCTATGAAGAGAAATTAATTTTCAGAATGTCTCAAGAGCAGGGGATCGTCCTTGCGTCAGATGAGCCATACAATTTGCCCACCATCGAAGCCGAAACAGTTACTTCAGGAGCCAAATATCCAGCATCAGATTCCTCAACATCTTTGAGCCATGTCGAACCTGAACTGGATTAACGAAAATTTCTTCGTATTTTTAGTACTGAAAAATAATATAGAACGATTGGTCGATGGATTTTTTGAATTTTTATACCAAATAAAACATTCTTTTTCAAAAATGTTCAAGTCAAAAGAATCCCAAAAGTTGTATAGTAATAAGTTTTGAGACAATTTAGAATTTAAAATTAATGTATTTTGTAAACCTTACTTTAAATTCCCACCCTCTTTCCCATCCGTAATTTGTAATTCCTATTAACCTCGAGACAGCCGCGAGTAATCGGTTCTATCCTCCTAACTTTAGATTTAAGGTAACTTATGTGTATAAATATGAAAATTTTATTCGATTTAGCCTGTACAAATAAATGATATAAATTAAAAAAATACCAAATAGAAGCTTCAGAGATCTTGTTTACATAATAAATATGAAAATACCCATATGTTTTATTTAACAAAAATGATTGTTTGGATTCTATGGATTTCTCAGCTTGCAGATAGAGGGCGCTTTCTGTTTTTATTATACATCTAGTAAGCTTGGATCTATTTATATAAAAATGTACTTCTGTGTGTCTGTCAGACCCTTATAGACTTTAAAAGTAATGAACCAATCGGCGTGTAAATTAGCATGCAGAAGTTTTTGGGGCCCGGAAAGGTTCTGATCATAGTTGGCGACCCGTAACCCTTCTGGATAGAGGGCTTCCATACAAATGAAACGCATATTTCTGCATGACTCAGAAACTTATCAAGCAAATGGGACAAAATTGGACATGTGGCGGTTTTTGAAGACAGATTTTTTTCTATTTTAGTTTGAGACCCTTCCCTCTTCTGGAACGGGGGCTCCCATATAATTGATACACAAATTTCAGCATTACTCGAGAACATATGAAGCAAATGAATCCAAATTTAGCATGTGGGGGAATTTTAAGATTAAAGATGTTTCTATGGTGGTTTGAGAAACCTGTCCTCTCTGGAAAAGAGGGAGGAAGGGGGGGGGGGTGAGTTGGACAAAGCAAATGAATTAGAAATTTCTGTATAACTCAAGAACTACTCAAGCAACTGGAACTAAATTTGGCATGTGGGGGGTATTTTAAGGCAGGATTGTTTTTTCTGTGAGTTCGAGGAACTGCCTACCTCTAAAAGGGGTGAGAGGGGGGGTAGAGGTCTCATACAAATGAAACAGACATAACTGCATAACTCGAGAAATAATCAAGTAAATTAAAATTAAAATTATCGCTGACACTCCTTGCAAAGGCTTTTATAGTAACGTGCTTTCCGTTTAAGGCTCCTACACAGTTGGGAAATTCAAAACCACGTGAAATTGACAGCCACTTTTGTTCTGGCATCTGTAAATGATTAACAAATTTTAAATGAACGTAAAATTTGAATTACTTAAAATTGTTGTTGTTCTTAACACATAGTTAGAAACTTCGAAGCAATTAATTTACTCGACTTCCCTGACACTCTCCGTAGAACGTCTCTGAGTTATTAATATTCATTACAATTCCACCATTAAAAAGGGTGTCGGCTCGCAAGGCCCACAACCAACCACACTATCTTGCAGGAAGACCATCGTGATGCTGCTGTTTAACAGCTACAAGCACCACCAGGACTTTCGGCTTTTGAATTTAGAGTCCTGGGAACACTTACAAAACGGTGACTCAGCCGCTCCTAACAAAGAGAACAGACGCTGTTTCTAGCCGCCCCTAACATGGAGACTTTTACCCTTATTTTTAAAAAGCTGGGTGGCTCGCTTTTGTCTGGCCTGCTTTCGGATATTTGTGGGTTTTTGGAAGAAACTCAACAGAGTCCAACAACTGCTTAGTCCCCCTATATCCTAAACAGTCCCCGCCGCTCGTCCGGGGCTACTTATTCGTGTATTCAGTAGCTGTCCATCCTATTTGATGGAACCACCATCCGCGACCAATTGGCCCCCCGGGTTGCTTGCAGCTCAGCCCCGTAGAGTCTTCACCTACGCTACGGTCTTCCCGGAAACGTCTCTGAGTTACTCTGAAGAATTTTCCTGAACTTTTTTTTTAGAACTTCCCTTTACTTCTCTGAAGGTTTTCCCCCAACTTCTCAGAGGAACTTCCCCGAACATTTCTGAGGAATTTCCCGTAAGCTCTCTGAAGAACTTCCCTGAAGTCCCTCTGAAAAACTTCCCTGAGGTTCATCTGAAGAACTTCCCTGAAGTTTCCCCGAATAACTTCCTTGTGAATCATTTCCTTCTCTGTTCACAGCTACCGAGTTACCCATGAGTATTTCCGGATTTTATTTTTTAAAAGCGTACAACTAACCTATCCCAAGTAAAAATTTTGGTTCTATTCCAACCGTATAGCACTCCTCCCAGCTTTGTTGATGAAACTAAATTCAAAACTGTTTTGTTCACTAACACCTCCTCTATACATCTTTAAAGTCGAAATGTGTACAAAGTGGCCCACTCTATAGACGGTTGTGAAAAAAAATTAATAAAACCTTTCTAAGACCATAAAGATTTTGAAAATGTTCTAGTGAAAGATGTTATGACCAATTGAGAACTAACATAAAACCTATTGGCTTTCATCCAAACCAGCATAGGGCCAAAAGGCCACAGCTGTCAAACTTTACGGCGATATCGGGATTGGTTTTTGTTTTTCTGCTTTGTCGATTCTTCTCTCTTCTGATTCATTTAACAGTAAATAATGGCTAAGAAAAAAGTTCTTGTGTTGCGGGAAATTATGTTTAATAGCAAAATGTCCAAAACAAATGGATTTTATTTTATCACGTAGCATGCTCCAAATCATATGCGCATTTAATTATATGATGAATATTGGCACGATAAGAGCCGAAAATTAATGCGCCTCGGAAATTGTGCGAGTTTACAACAACAAAAACAAAACTGAAAGAAATATATTTAATAAATTAATCATGAATCTCCTGAAAATTTATGGAATTCTATAAGGTTATCTAAAAAAATACTGAAGTTGGTATTTGATCTACAGTTCGATTGTATGTATTAAACTTAAAATTTGGTGTTTTTATTTTTCCACATTTCAATTATTTCATATATTCCAATATGGCGTATTGGAAGAAATCGCGGTTTTGCCAAAAAGCCAATTTATCTAACCAATGGCTACTATAAAACTATCTGGTCATTTGGTAGCTTTCCTCCATGCCAATCAGCCGTTTAATGCATTTACTGGAAGCAAAATGGTTTTAAAATGCTTTTTCAACTGACCATAATAGGATAATATGAATGAGTCCTAAAACGGCATTTCAAAACAGCATTTTATGAAGTTATAAAGTCAAAATAAAACCTTTGACAGGAGTAAAAGGTATTTCAAAAGTCAAGGTCTTAAGATCGTTGTAAAGAAGCCGTGTAGGTTCTTATAAACCTGATTAAAATTTGAAACCTGTTGGCACTTCTTGCTGCCATAATAAAACTGAATTGATTTCTAGTGGCTTTCATAAAACTTTAATGTAACTTAATAAAGCTGGATGGTTTTGGCAATGTTACTTGAGATGTGACCACAATGAAATTCAATCGTTTGTACAGCGAAAAAAATACTTTATAGCACTACGTCAAAGATTTCTATTACATAGCTACTATAACTTCACAGCTCATATTTTTGAAAAACTTTTTCTCAGATCTCACAGGACTACGACATAGATCTAGAGCGGCTATTTTGTAGTGAACTATAACATAGATTTCAAGCGCCGTATCGCGGCATTTTAAATACCTAAATATCGTGTTTGGGCCTGTAGGAAAACATATAAATAACAATGGTTATTTAAGGGTTTACAAACATCCACTGGACCTCCCAGGCGCCTTCGATTTAAATCACAATTTTGAGTCAGTTACTCGTGAAACTGTCTGGTTGTTGATTTGAAAGATATCTTCATTTGGCATACTTTAAAAAACAAAGTCGTTTAGAAAGAAGTAGCAAATGAATCAGCATAATACTATTCAGACTAATAACCCTTTACCGTGTGACAAGCTAGGGCTCACCCGTGCTCAAAAACGTTTGTTTTGTTTGCAAAACTTCTTGCCTCGTTAAGTCATACCAATGACCATCTTTGATCTTCCAGAAAGTATATTGAATATTCCATCAATCGGTCAACTACCCGTATTGGTCCTTTCTGGTACGTGCCAGCTGCAGCGTGCGTTCAAAGGATTTCGTCATACCCCGCAACGTATTAGCAGTTGACCCGTCTCGTTCATTGAGCTCCGGGAGAAATTGGCAATTCAAATTCGGCTGCATTATTCAGCACAAACAGGGCACGGAATTGATTTACATTTTTCTCTTACCGACATTCTAGCGAGTTCATTGATTTATCTAGCTGCTGCTGTTGCCATGTGGGAACTGTTGTCACCCCGGTTAACGATTTTACTTTGGATTGCAAAACACTTCAACATCCGGTATCAATCTGAATTTGATTGTTTCTGAGTTGCAAAACCTCATCCTCAATCGGGGTAACCCAATTCCCTTTCCGGCAGCTTCTCGACAGATGTAGCAAAGCGGTGTGTGGGAGATGCGCAGCAACTAGTCTGCCTTTTTCCTGAATGGAATAACAATTAGGTTATGGAGAATTCTAATTGGGAGTCGGATAGGCAAGGGTGGTGCCAATCTTCGTCACAATGTTGCTTGCCTAGTGCTTCTAACTTTCTGCATTAATCTAGACGAAGAGCCTATCGCAAATCTAGTTTATGCTAGTGTGTGTGTGAGTGTGTGTGACTGACACGTGAGAGACAATAAGTGCCATGGGATGTTCGTTACACAAGTGTGTACGTCGGTTACATATTAATTTTTGCCAATTCTTTGGTGATTTGGAAATGTAAGTTATCATCGGTATAAGCGAATCTGGTATAATATTCGGAACTTAATTGAATAAAGATATGATCACATGCGAATGGTGGGGTGGAAATGTAAATCGATCCGTTTTCTTTGTTCGAAACGACAGTAAAAGACATTCCATGAAAGCGATTTCGGGAAATTACTTGCGACTGGCTGAAATGTAATTATAATCTCTCGCCTAACTAGGGAAAGCTGAGCTCATGTTAAAGTAATTCCAACTTGTAAGTGAATTGTCCTGTCATAGCTTCGGTCAGCATCTCATATCCCTCCGGAAAGGGTTGACGGAATGAAAATTAAACTTTACTCTCATCCAGGAAATGAAAGTCATAACCCCGAGGGTGCGAGTTATACTTTTGACCGTCCTCGAAGTTCGTCATCGTTTGCATCCGTTATTTTTCCTTATTTCGTGTTTCTTTCAAAACTCAGGCCAAAACGGGTCCATGATGTCTTGAGTGTATTCGTTTGCCTCTTGGCTCTTGGTTCTGTTTTGAATTTCTATGGAACATTTGTTTGTTTTTCAACAAGTAAAATTATATGAATTTACAGTCCCCCAAACAGCCCTAGGCCAGGTCAGAATACGAGGATGGAGAGTTGTGTAGTTGAAAGGTTAACATTCGCTTCTATCCATTTTATTGGTTTTGTTGTTCCAGTTAAAAACAGGAATAATCGACTATCTAAGCATGGCGCTTCGAAGTGCGTTAATCTAACTCTAAGAAAGTCGGCTGTTCCAATTCTCAAGCATTACTTTTGTTAAAGAATGCATTATTTCAGAGCTTGTTAAATACTTTGTCGTTGTTTGTACGATGAACTACAAAGTCGTCGACTCTGCCTCGACGTCTCCCATCTACTCTGAATGAGGAGCATTCATTTTCACAAATAGGAAACACACCCATCATGGAAAATCAGCATTTGAACAAAATCAATCAGCATTGCATAACAATTCAATCGTACACATATAACCTTTATAATGTCACTCTTCACTTGATGAAAATATATTGTTTTCCTCTGCATCACAAATACATCGTTCCAATATTTACAACCAATATTTTGTTCATCCGAAGGAAGCCATCATCATTGGGGGAACCCCATAAATATTTGCATATCTAGCTGACCTCTCGGTCAACCCATTTTTCACTCCCCTTGTTGACTTGGTGCCTCATTTTGCCTTTCCCACATCCGACCAGATGCTCCATCAAACCTCTTAGGCTAAAACATCCCCTCTGCAGGATGATAAAGTCATTGACCGACACTCATTCCATCCAAAGGGGGTGGGCTTTAATTTCAGCAGCATTCCCGAAATTTGATACATTCCAATTTAAACAACTGTTCATGATTGATGCTGGTTTTTCGGCTTTCCCTCCTTCGCTGCTGAATCCGATTACACCATCTTCGTAAATATGCCACCACAATTGGCCTGCGACTAGCGATGATTGACGCTCGGGGGTTTGTCTCGTAATTCTGTGCAGGGATGCTCTTTTGGGAGATACCTTTCGACTTCCAATGCCAGTGCAGTCACTTGGTTTAGGAAATGTCAACCTAATCGTTCAACGATGGCCATCGGGTGAATTTTGCGTTTTACATGTGTTGAGCCTATTTGTATGCAACTGGCAAACGGGCGAGTGAAGGTCTCGTGTAACATCTGCCGATCATGGAAAAAGGCATCGCATCAACATTCAACAGTGAAAAAGAGTGAAAAGTTTTAGACGGGACCAGCCCATAACGGCAAGGACAATGCACCCGTTAGGGAAATTTAGGAAACTGGGGAAACTTTAACGCCCAGTGGATCCAAAGCCGGATTTAAGAGATAACAAATATTTCGATTCATTGTATGACGGTGGATTTGGATCTCGGTAGCCTTTCTTTGCATGTTCAGCATAACGAATTACCACTCTGATTGAAAGTTAAAAGCAGTACCGTCCCGATTTCGGACACTTAAGGCATGTTCCATAAAGTATTGTCTTTAAGCAAACCAAAATTACCTCACTTCAACTCGTTATTTTCATAGAGAGCTCAAATATCATCAAGTGGAGTAAGTTTATGAACAAGTTTAAAGATTTATGAATGAAAGTGTTGTTTTAATAGGGCGGCCAAAATTCGAACTTGGGACACATTTTTTGAGCAAATTCAAATTTCGGACAGAAAACGCTTAGACTTTTGTCCAAGAAGCGAGAGTTCAAACCAGTTTTATAACTTCCAAGCTATTATTTATATACACAGATAAAAAGAAACATTGAATATTCTGCGATATCTGATGCACATAAAGGGAACGCGAGAGTTGGCAGAAAATAATGGGATATTTAATGTAAATGTAAGCCAGAAAACATCTAAATCTAGCCTGTTGTATGAAACATTGCTAACATTGTTTTATAGCACATGAAATATCGGAGGAGGTTGATCGGAGAGGAACGGTTGTTTTCATACGAGTGTAACTTTTAAGATGGGTTTATGTATTTTTGATGGCTTAGAAAAGCAACAACTTGGAAAAAATAATAATTAAAACTTAAGGGCATACTGGATCAATTCCCTATCATTTCGATATTTTCTAGGACTTAAGGCGTGAAATTTTCAAGAATCGTTTGCTCCTCTAGAGCATCCATTGGTTAGCAATTTGAGCGTTGTTTGTTTTGTTTTGTTTGTGATTTTTAGTCTCAACATTCGTGAAGTGATAATAAATCTAACCTAATATCGTATGGAAAAAGGACTTCCTCCAGTTTCACCTTAAAATTAAAATTTCCAAAATACACGTTTTTTAAAAAATTTTATGGTAAATTAGGACAAAAAGCAATTGCTTTAGAGGTAAGAACAATATGGACAAAAAATGTTAAAAAGTTATTCTAATAGGAAGTTTTGGAACAATTCATTAAATTAATTCATGTTTATCAAAAATACTTCAAAAAATTTGATTCTGCATCAATTTTATAATCGAAATAATAATCTCCCTAAAGGTAACCGCTTTCGAGATAATTTTAATTCAATTTCTTGAGTGAATACAAACTTAAGAAACACGCCTTTTTCATAAGTTATTCGATACGTTCGATCCACAAAACTATGTTGGTTTCAACAAACATGGATATTCCAAAAACTTTTTACTTGATTTTCACACGACTGGACTTCTAATTTGAAAGGAGGAGGAGGAGATTACTTCATCATTATTGTTATTAATCCCAAGACGGTTTGGTCGATTCGATAATTAAATTCAGCTTTGGGTAATCCTAAATAGTTGTTTTGATGCGGCTTTTACTTATATGTACACAAGAATGTGAAAAAGAATCAAAATATTGCTCCGTGAATATGAAAACTATCCGAAAATCGAAAATTTCGAACAATGTATACTGAAAAAACTAGAAAAACACAACTTGATTGAAATATGTTATAAGCAATGGATTTCTACTCATAATTGCAATATAGAAACCATAGTTAAACCAGTATATGCATTTGTGTCATACTTCAGTGAGAAATTAGAAAAAGTGGAACTTATGATTCTTTTGAAAAACAACAGTCTTCATTCCTTAAAGATAAAAAAGCAGCATTGCAAGAAAAACAAAGTTGTCGTAATATATGATTTTTCTGAAAATTTTTTTTTTGTTCTTCAGGATGACTCATGAAATTAAATTCAAAATATCTCGAAAACAATTACCTCTATGGAGATCATTACTATGAACATTTTGATTAGGAATTTGATGTAGAATTATATTTTGGCATTCAAAAGTACTCTTGATAAACATGAATTGATTTAATGAAAAACTTTTTAAACAATTTTTTGTCCATGTTGTTCTTACTTCTCAGACAACAATCGTTTTTTGGTTTTTATTTGTCCTTCGAAATTAAAAATAAAATAAAAATAGCGTATTTTGAGAATTTTAAATTTTAATTATCATTTTTTTTTGTTAAATTAAATTACTTTTTTCAGTGTTTATTTATTTTCATGGACATTTTAATTCCCTGTCATTTATTTTCAGACACTTTCTCTCTAAAACGAACGATTTCCAAGTTACTGCTTTCTTAAAATTGTTGTATCAAAAACACATAAAAAAAAAGTTTTTCTTGAGCCCAAACAATATATCCTTATGTCAAAATACGCATTCGGTTATAAAGAATATGTTGATGAAATTTTTTCCAAATCCAAGCGGCTCGTGTCAAATTTCGACGACATTGTATGGCCAGTTTTGCCTGAAACGGTGAACGACTGCCGTTGATCGAGTCCAGCCTTGCAGGTTACTGGCAATCTTACCATGCATTTGTACTGTATTGATTTGTGAGAAACCCAGATTTTTAGATTTTCAAAAAGGGTAAGGAATGGACACACTTAGAAAATTTTACAGTATTCATTAATTTTTACCAAACTTTCAACAGCTGAACGTTCGGTTATCCGATTTAACGGATTTCGGTAAAATTTGGCAAGTTCCGGTATTTTTTTTACCGGACTACGGTAAAATTTCATACAGTCATACTCTATGACCAGCGAGTCGAGAAATTTTCCCTTACGAAAAAAATTCCTAAACCTGACCGGGAATCGAACCCAGCCACCTCCAGCATGGTGTTGCTTTGTAGCCGTGCCTTTACCTACTGAGCTAAGGGAGGCTCTTAGCCTGAGAGGTTAACTTTGCACTATAAACTTTTAATATATCTGAAGTTCTAAGAAGTTCACTTCAGTAAATTTATAAGTTCTCTGAATTTTACTGAAGTTTTACTCTTAGGTTTTACGCTTAGTTTTGTAAACTTAAACAAATTGGAGCAGGAGCAACATATTTTGAAGAACCGCATACAAATCTTCTGACAAGTTTGCTGAAGCTCTGTGATCTTCGCTTTAATTATGAGGATTTTTCCGAAGTTCTGCAAGATTTGCTTAAATTACGTTGTACTTTTGTGAAAACAACCAAAAATTCTGCGACATTTTCTGAGGGTAACTGTTAATTGTACCGAAACTAAAAATTTGTTGATGTTCTATGAATTTTCCTATGATTTTGTTATTTTGATGGAGTTCTGTGAACTTCGCTGAATTTATGCTGATGCTGATTCTTTGAAGTTCTGTGAAATTTACTTAAGCTCTGCGAAAGCTCTTTGTTTTTTTTTATTGAAGAGAGATAAGAAGCCACGTGAACGTTGTATTACTGACTGTGCTCGAGTTCTATATTTGTTTCTGATGCTCTATGAACTGTACACAGATAAAAAGAAACATTGCATTTTCCGCGTTATCTAATGCACAAAAAGGAAATGCTGGTTTTGGAAGAAAGTAATGGGATACTTTATGTAACTTAAAGCCAGATTACGTCTGAATCTAGCCTGTTGTATGAAAGATTGCAAACATTGTTGTATGGTGCATGGAAGACTGCAAACAATATTGCTGTTTTGGCTTGGATGTAAACGAGGGAAGATTTTACGCGCCAGTTAAAATCCATTATTTTTAATTGTGTATCAAAGGTTTTTTTTAAATTTGCTAAAATTTTACTTGCATTCATGGAGTTCTACAAACTTTGTGTTTTAAAAAATATTTAGGTTTAAAGTTTGCCAAAAATCAGTCCATATTGAAGCAGCTCCTTGAAGTTTTAAGAATTTCTGTGAACTATGTTATGAAGTTTTCTGATAATAGAAGAAGTTCTACTAACTTTGCTGAAGTCTTACGATCATTATGGGTAAATTGAAAAGAAACAGATAACTTGAGGAACACTTGCCTTTGATTATTTTTAACGTGAAATCACTTATCTAAACACATATTGTCATAGCTATAACAGGTTGTTAAGATCAGCCTTACGGGCTTTTGCAGCATTGTTTAGCGTTATGATGTATAATATTTGTAGCATACATGCTTACACGATGCTTGTATTTTCTCTTTGAAAATGTCTTCTTCCCATATTTCACCCGGTTTTCTGCACTAGGTAAGCATACCCAACAAACATCACTGTCGAATATCCGCTTGTTCAAACAAATTTGGAGAAGGTATTCAGTTTCTTGAAGAAAAAGCTGAACAACTTCTCCGAATTTGTTTGAACAAACAGTTATTGAGAGATGATGTTTGTTGGGTCTAGTTAGAAAGATGCAGTAGTGAATAGTAGTTGTCAGTCTAGTTAGAATGATGCAGTAGTGAATCCCCATTAGAAATATGATTTTTATAAGTATTTTAAGCATTTCGTGCACCAACTTGCACCCCATTTTTGTATCATTCCGAGTTAATTGAAATAATTCAGTTCACAGTGTATTTTTGCTTGTTCACAAATTGTTGACCGCACTTCACGGATGTGGGCACGGATTTTTTTCCGTGCATATGTGAATTAAACTATTTATCAAATACCCACCACATCTCTTCTTGCACACCCTTGAATCCCCTCAAACCAATTTTCAATGACTCGATGAAACATTTCTGGTAGTATAGCGGCAGCAGTGGCTCGAATGCTTTTTTCAAGCTCCTCAATTGACCTTGGTTTATTGGCATAAATCTTAAATTTGACAATCTAAATCCCAAAGAAAATACTCGACCGGTGTCAAATCAGAAGCAAAAAATGCACTTCGTCAGAAAAGATGATTTATGGACGAAAATCTGGATCATTTTGAATTGACTTTATGGCCAAATTTGTTGTTTGGTCTGTGGGCTTCAGATTTCAGATCTTGTGCCAGAATCATCTTATAAGGATGCAAGCCAATATCCAACCGTATAATAAGCCATGAAGTCATCGCAGGCAATCCCACTTTCTAAGATCAGCATGAAACTGGCTGATTTTGTATTGATTTCTTCAATACTGGCCTGAACAACGGCTATGCTTTCTGCTGAGCGTTTGGTACGCGTACGGTTTTTAGGCTTTGTATCCAACAGAGCAAATTAACTTTCCAGCTTTCCGAATATTCAACGAATTTTGAGCACAGATGGCAAAAAAAAAAACTTTTTAGAGAATTTTGATAAAATAATTGGACAGTTTCCAAACGTCGTTGAAGATTGAAACTATTCATGTTTAACTGCCAAACATTACGGATGACAAATGACTAAAAATGTCGAAGATGTCAGTTATAATGCGCCCGAGAGGGATGTTCAAAAATATATCATCCCTATTGGTAAACGTTTCACAAACAATCTGTGCAGATAGCTGGAGGACATTTAGGAAATATTTACTCACTACAAAATCTACGGTTACATAACTTAAGATCCTATTATGTAAAAAGAAATGGAAGTTTGGCCTTTTTATAAGTTCCTGATTTCTCTTGTACTGGTAATCTGAAATTTCTGAATTTGAAATTTGAATGGCTTATTATTTTGCGAACTGACCCAAGAAATTTTTTATTTATTACAGATTGAGCCAAAGGGTCTCAGATATTTGTAGAACTTTGTCTACGCGTAGAGTTTCTAATTAGCGTAGGGAACAGCTAAATCAGCGTTGACTGTTTTAATTAGTTGTTAGGAAATAGGCCTAAAACTCCTACATTTTCTAAATTATTTTATTCTTAATGATACGAACATAAGCTCTATCTATCTTGCTTATGACTCGATGACTCGATGACTCGATGTATCATGAGTTACTCGATGTATCATGAGTTGCTTTGTCGATAATTACCGAGCGAGTAAATGAAATAAAACATACACATTGCCAATCTACAGATCAATAACAATTTAATAGTTTGGTCGTGTACAGGGATGCCAGATATTTTTTTCATATACGTACGAAAAAAAATTGAAATGTCTGGCAATTTCAAAAAAAGACTGCCTTTTTTCTTTTCAAAATTGGACTTCTTTCAACAAAAAGACGAAATAAGAAAGTGAGTTATGTCATTTTCGCTATGTGTGTGATTATGTAAACATTTCTGCATCTATTTTGTGGATTGTGTGCAATCTAACACTTTTGTTCTATATTTTTAAAGTAACACTTAAGCTTGATGCATTCGCATCAGGGACTTGGTGGGCTATCATTTTCCTGTAGCTTTCAACTCTTTCAACCAAACGTTAAACGGTTCATTATTTTAGTTTTGTATTTGAAATTCAAAATTTAGCTTTCATTTGATAAACTCAACAATTTTTTTTCTCTGTCCAAAAATAACCTTTGAATTACAATATATTGCAGAGTCAATTAAAATTACATTTTTCCGTTTCCTTAAGGATGACTACGCTAAAAATAAATTACACCTACGCTATTTTAAAATAATTCAACAGAGCTTCTTACTGTATCTACTGGACTGTTCAGATCCTCGTACGTTTTAAGTCCGAACTTCAGAGAATAACTTTATGTGAAATTAAAAAAAAATTCAAATGTCTGTTAAAGTATGCAACATAAATATAAATAATGTCTGTAATCCCTTGTCTTGTACATCTGTCTCATAAACTGCTAGTAAACGAGTATGTGATCATAGCAATCGGCATATTTTGGAGAGCAGCTGGGTAAAACGAAGAAACGGATTGAGGAAATTGCTGTTTGCAGCAAATCGTGAATTGGAAAATAGCTGAAAAAAACATTTTTATGGTCGGAAAATAATCTGCATGCTCTTAATAAGTCCCTGTAATTGAGAATTTTATTCCATGTCTATGACATTTTCTGAGTGTAATGCTTGTTTCTGAAGGTATGTTCCGACAGATCAAAAGTAAACAGAGGGGTTAACGTCTTAATATTGGCAATTCTAATTATAGATTACATACAGCTTCAGCAAATATCTCAGGTGCTGAATAAACGGCTTAAACTCCGTTCTGTACCTTTCCCGAATATCATTTACAATAAATATTCATAACTCAAAAACTTTTTTTTTTTAAATAAACTATCTCAGGAAAACTCTACGGGTTTTCTCTCCAACAGTCTCTAAGTCAGAGATGGCGAGAGAAAAATTGAAATTGAACACCAGACGTGGTGTACGAAAATAAACTCAAAAGGAGAGAGCTTATTTCATGTGTAGGCAACAAAACTGCGAGAAACTATCATGAGCACGATCAAGCGCGTTCCTCTTTCCTGTCAAGGGAGTGGATTCGTTCGTGCCTTTTAAGAGACGATTGTCGAAAAAAACAGAGAATTCTGACAATAGTTACACTTAGGTCAGAAGTTTGACGCTTTTTAAAAACACTCTCAATCAGTTACTACAGTCCTGTCGAAAATAGTTCAGTGAGAAGCAGTGCTGGGTACTGTAAAAATATTCATAAAATTCTGAAATCTACATTTATAACCGACAATATGCATAGTGTATTCTAAGCGAAAAAATCTTTAAAATAATTGGTGCAACCAATTCAGCCTCCGAATTCACAGCTATATTTGCGCATATATTTCCCTCGAAAACACGACCGCGGACCCACTGTGCCCAGGATGCCTGGCGAAACGCGAGGGAAACAATTTTCCGAAGGAAATTATGTCAACAGCGATTTACATAATCAACGTCGAAAGCGGAAAACAAACCCGAATCATAATGACCAGCTTGGCGCGGGCGTGGAAGAGGGGATGGGGGGATGAAATAGAATATTCTGATATGCGTCTGACGGAAATGGGCGGCCAAGTATGACGAAGATTAAAGAGGAACTGTTCACTTGAATGCCTGGCTTCAAGTAGCTACCGTTCAAGTGTTCAATGTGACCAATTAGGGAAATAAATTCATCGCGGAGGAGGACACGATTCTTCACAATAGGTGAGTACTTTCAAGGGATATATTTCATGCAAGTTATGGCACTGGTACTAGCAAATTGGCGGGTTTGATTCAAACGGTACTATAGTAATGGCATGGGCCAAGGATTCACCATTTAAAAGAGATACTCTAACTGAAGACGATACCGTGAGTGCTCGTTATATGAAATCGTTAGATACTCAAGTTTTTTTTGCCTAGATAAGTACCTTCTCAGGTTTTATATTTGATGGCTTAAGCATTTTTTTTCGTTCCGATGTGTTTCCTCATCCATGCGATATGATTTTTAAGAGAGATATTAATGGATACTACATGCTTAGAAATTCCACACCGTTGCACATGACTGAATTTATTGTTCGTACAAAGGAATAGTCGTGAACAGATAAATAATAACTAGAAATTAAGAAGAAAGATTCGTAATTTCCATTTAATTCCAACTACTTTTATTGCTTATCTTGACAGATACGCGTATTTTATCTACAATGTGCAGACTTCTTTGGTTTCGTCTACTTATACTCAAGACGAGATATTCCACTTAAAAGCACTCACTCAACAAAATTCAGAATAAATAATAGATTGAAAAGCTCAACACGTAAAAAGCGTTTATTTTCAAATCCACTCCAAATCCAATCCAAATCCAATCCAAATCCAATCCAAATCCAATCCAAATCCAATCCAAATCCAATCCAAATCCAATCCAAATCCAATCCAAACCAATCCAAATCCAATCCAACCAATCCAACCAATCCAAATCCAATCCAACCAATCCAATCAATCAAATCCAATCCAAATCCAATCCAAATCCAATCCAAATCCAATCCAAATCCAATCCAATCAATCCAAATCAATCAAATCCAATCCAACAATCCAATCCAATCATCCAATCCAATCAATCAACAATCCAATCCAATCAATCAATCCAAATCCAATCCAACCAATCCAAATCCAATCCAAATCCAATCCAAATCCAATCCAAATCCAATCCAAATCCAATCCAACCAATCCAAATCCAATCAATCCAATCAATCCAATCCAAATCCAATCCAAATCCAATCCAAATCAATCCAATCAATCCAAATCCAATCCAATCAATCAAATCCAATCCAAACCAATCCAATCAATCAAATCCAATCCAAATCCAATCCAAATCCAATCCAAATCCAATCCAAATCCAATCCAAATCCAATCCAAATCCAACTTGTTTCAAATCTGTATCGTTTTTGACTTGAGCTTGTTGAATTTTTATCATTCATGTCTTATTGAATCGGATCTAGGTCGAGTAATTCATCTGATTTAGGTCGATTTTGTTAAAAGATTTGCTCAAATTTGATTTTCTTGAGATTTTTCATTTTCATTTTCATTTTGCAGCGTTTGGTGAGTCAATGAGAGCGCAAGTCAATGCAAAGCCGAGAGTTAGGAAGGGGTAATTGCGAACTGGTATATGCGGACTACTTGAACGCCATGGGAGAGGATAAAGATAAGGTTGGGGTAAGGGGATTGTAGAGCTCTTGGAATGAGATAGCCGCGTTTCTACATAATGACCTGAAATGTTTAATGTGTTTATGTTTCATGTCTCATATACTGACTGATATAGGATTGATGATACTTCTCTTTGTGAGCAGTCTTTGCATCCTTTCCTTACAAAAACTGCATGTAGGCCATGCTTGGGAAGGTCCTTTGTACTTTTCTCGATCCATTTCACCGCAATTCTCGGCTACCTAGACCGCGTCCGGGGCTGACTGATTTGGTGCTTAAGCTTCGTGACCACTTGGTGCTGTAGCGGTTGTAAAACCGCCAGCATAAAGTTAGTAGCATAAAAAAGAAGAGAAAGAAGATTTTAGTGGTATGCATGGTATATGTGAGATTATTGGCGATATTCTCACAACGGCTCTTCGCTTCTTTGACCAAAAATTTCGAATCACTGTAACCCAACTAAACCCAATTCTAACAACTCTTAAACTTTCACTGCCTTAAATTATTGTTGGAACCCTAAATTCTTAGTCTACTCTTCACCTTGGGATCTGTAGCCATTCCAAATCTAAAAATATTTCAAATATGAAACCTAGGCATAGACGATTCTGTTTCCTATCTAGCGGATTTATCTTTAATTTGCTCCTCCCTTCCACTCATTTACTGTTTGGCTTGGAAGATTCATGTTCCTGCTCAATCTGACCGCCTTGCAAGTAGGTAATACGATCCTATGATATTGTAGATCACTCATCAAATACTGCTACTGATACTAATCACATGGAAAGGTCCATTCTACTACTTCAAATGGTGTTTCTCAAGCGGGCCCTCCGCGTTCTAGCTCTAATATACATGCTTGTCGTCATCAGTTTACAGTAACACGTTTCTGTGACCATGTGCCTCATTTAGAAATCAGATAATGGTGCAATTACATTCAAATGTTATACCATGAGCAAATCAGGTATTTTGGTTATTTATTCCATAAAACAGATGGATAAACAACAACATAAGTAGCCACGAAAATGAAAAGTGTACTTTTAGTCGTTTTACCTAGATTGAAAGTAAAAAATCTAAGAGTGAATAGCAGCCAGTATCACACCTCATGTTAGTGCCTTTATATAAACGTTCTACGACGTGGCAGTGAAAAATGACTAGAATATGTGATACTTTCACTATCGGTCATATTCTTGGTCTCACATGCATGTTTATAGCATGAGATAAGCCCTCTCACCGTCGACAAGGTGAAAACTGTGACCCACGAGAGGGTAAATTTGATTTTCTTGAAATTTAGTCAAAAACAACTTAATTTTAAATCAAATAGAGCGGCAAAGGTGGGTGCTTGTTCTATGATATTTCAGTTTGCCGAACATCAGAGTTGGTCTTCTAACGCAATTATCCACGATGTTGAATGTTTGATCCTGATCTCAAACTGTGTCCACGAAAAAAACTGGTACTCAAATTTACTCAAAAACAGTACTTTAAAAAAAATTAAATAGAAAAGCAGCAGCTCGTCAGCAATTCCAGCGAATCGTAAAATTCTAAATTCCCAACCTCATCCATCACAAAACGCCGAACCTCGATCGCCAGCCAGACTAGGACCAGCCGGCATCGTTCGGGTTCGAGCGGTTACGAACACAAGCCCATAAATTCAACCATTTCCGGTGATTTACGGATCCACTTTCTCGCCCAAGCCCGGGGAGCGTGGATTATCGTGCTCCGATGAACGTTCGCTTTCTCCGGCGAAGGCAGCAAAGCAAAGAAAATATCCGAAAATCTCACCCGGACACACGCGTGATCTGACTCGGTGGCCAGGATAGTATTTGTCCTCCGGGTGCCGCTGCGCTTTTCGGATCGCACGGCTGGAGCAGAAAGACAAACGAACAATTTCTTGGGGTTTGCCGCCGGTGACAATGGTGGCCGATGACGATACGAGCGGAACTAATCATAATATATTACGAGCGTCTTCCTTTGCGGAATTCCGTTCGGTGCTGAAAGAAGTTTTATTTTTCATTAAAATAATACAATCTGGCCATAAATTCAATCGAATTAGTTCAATATACCAAACATTCACACACTTTCCAAGCGAACCAAGTTTTTGGCAAGAAGACAAACAGCGGAACGCAGTAAGGGTTTTTGGGAGGAAACGTTATACGAGGCTATAGATTATTGCATTGCAGGGGAAGAGAAGACTGGAAGATTAATTCTATCGTAGAACTGTGTGCATATCGCTTGAATTTAATGAATTACCACATAAAATGGTCCATTTATCTAAATCACTGTGGTTCACTCTGACAAAGCACATTCCTGGATTCCCAGCGGCGTTTGTTGTCCTTACAGCAGTCCGGCTCTGACCGGCTTATGTTTATATGAAGCTTATCAGTTGCGTCATTATCATAACAAGCTACCCATTCCGGCGGACATCAGCCGACCTGTGTCGAGTGTGGGAGATAGAGTCATTCAAACGGAATCTATTACGTACCATTATCACTTTGGAACAAAATTGGATAGCCATTTCCGGAAGCGAGTTCTTGACTTAATTCCGCATCGTTTCGGCACCCATCCCAAGGACTCTTATCAAAAATTTTCATCGTTCGTTAATATTAATAGAGTTCTTGGAGTCCTTTGTCTCACGTTCACCTTCGTCGTTGTCGTCGTCGTCATCGGTGTTGGTGTGGTATCCGAAATCCAACCGCTGCTGGTGTTGTGCTGGGAAGAAGTCATTGTGAATGTAGTATAATAATAAATAATTTATACTGGTAAACGTTTAGATTGCGCTTTCGGTCCACTGCACATCCCAGTATTGTGGGAGGCGGGTGGTGGTCATTTCCGGACTTATCCGAACATTAGCGAAACCGCTCGTTCCACTCTCAGGGGGATTATACGCGCTTGAAAAGTTTTCCATTCATTGTTTGAACGTTCGGGTGGAAAGTGGTTCATCGTTCTATGCAGGGCTAGGCCGACACGGCCCACGATAATGTCCCATCGGAGATCAAACAGAAACTTTATCGTACAACCCCCCTTCCGGGAAGCTGGAAGTAAACAAAATTATTGTTTAATTTACTGTATCCGAAAAGTTTCGTCCCATCGGAGATGGGCGCGCAATAAGGGAATCGAAGGTTGGACGAAATAGAAGAATTGTGTTTCATGATCTGCCCTACTTTACCTCCATAAAACATTATCACGGAATGCACGGAAATCCACTTGTTTGACGATAGAACGGTTATGATGCGGCCAACTGTCACCTCAATTGGAAGAATGGGGATCAGAGTAGTCGGTGGATTATATTGCTATAAAACATAAGAACATTCAATTATAACAGGGGTGAGCATGTTTCGTAGGTGTGGGTGTAAGGGGCGGGAGGATAATTATTGCGACACTTTAGATTGATCAGTTACCGAAATGAAACCAAATTTTACAGTAGGTCAGCACATGAATTTATTTCAAATTACATACGTCGGTTAAATTTTAGGATGAGTTTGAGTAAAATGTTCGACATTTGGTATTGACGCTCTCCAACAAAGGTCGAATTACTTCCCCTTGAAAATGCAACTAGCGAGCAAATTCGGACAAACATATAAGGGACTGTTAATAAACCACGTATATCGAAATTTGACACTTTCAACCCCCCCCCCCTCCCCCATCGTAGACTTTCGTAGACTTTTTCCAACACCCCCCAGTCTATGTAGACTTTATCAAATGCATTTTTTTTTTAATTTATGGAAAATATTCTACAATATGTGGCTCTGGCGGCTTGAGGAACGGTTTATGAAATAAATCCCAAACAATCAGGTTATTCAGTTATTAATTTTAATTTTGTTTTATAAAAATATTGCATAAATAAAAAATAACAACAATCAATAATGCAAAAGCTAAAGATGCCCACACCACGGCTGCTTGAACCAATAATTAAAGTTCATCACAGGAAGTTCCCTAGTAGCACACATGTTGTCATTAAGTTGAGAAAACATAAATGTGCTTTTGTTAGTCATAATCAAGTTGCTGCAACTAATTATGATCGTGGTGTGCTACTAGGGTTCTGGTGGAATTGCCTTATTTTCTTCGACGAAATATCTGCTTTATGGATGCTTTTCACTTTTGTCGCAAAATGCAGTCCACAATAAAAGCATATGCGGCTATTTTTGTTTTCACTTTAGATATCAAGTTCAGTTTATCTTCTTTGAAAGTTTTCCAAAGTAAGTTGACATCTTCCCAGACCTCTTATTGTATTTTCTACTTTGTCTCACATGCACTAAAACCTTCTACTAAATGTTTGTCAGCCGGAAGTCAAACTATCAAATATCATCTCATTCACGTATAAATAAAAATACTCAATGCCCTAGTAGCACACTTGTTGAAAATAAGTCAAAGTAACTGCAATGTGACTCAATCAAATCACAATCAAGTTTCTGCAACCAATTATAACAGAGATGTGTTGCTTGGATGGTTGACATCATAAACTTACTATTGAGTTGGTACCATGCATTCGATCTATCGATATTGTAAAAAAAAGAATAGAGAAACACAAACACCACGCTCAAATTATTGTCTCTTGTTATCCCTTTTTCCTCTCGAAGGGATAATTAGAGACAGTAATTTTGACGTGTAGCATTAAACCACGTTCACATTGCAACTTACATTGTTCAGGAGTCAATTTTGTTTTGCTACTATTATTTTGGTGTCCGAAATTAAACGTAGACTGTCTTTCGATGTACAGATGCTAATATGACGAAAGTCTATATCACGTAATATAGGCTGTAGTGTGAACAGGATGTTATGCTCCATTATTTAATTAGCTGCCATATTATACCGATTTGATGTATTACTTCAATTTTTACAAAGTTCAGGGCTCGAAACTGTGTGCAGTGCATCTCTGAGCAAACTTCTTGAAACTGAAATATGTTAGCATTTAAACTCAATCGAGGACTAAGATAACCAAGACTCATAGAGTAAATAAATTAAATTTAGAACGCTACCAGTAAAATCCAAAATTTGTACGTTTATTCGTATCATTAATATGTCGAAAATAAACATAATATGATTTTAATTTCAAACATCGATGTCACTTCTCATGTAGCACACTACGACCTTTATCAGTTGTAGTGACTTGATTATGACTTAACAAGTCATATTTATAGTATCTCAACCGAATGGCAACAAGTGTGCAACTAGGGTTGGTTTTAAACATAGAATATGTTAGAGAAAAAGCAAGTTTATGTTTGCGGCCAAAATATACTAATTTTATGTTTGGATTTACCTGGAACATGATTATGATGGTATTTTTCTCTGCGTGGAGGGTATGAATATCCGTTTTGTAGAGAAAAAAAGGTCTACGTAGACTTTTGGTTTATCCCCCCTCCCCCATCGTAGACAAACGTAGATTTTTTTGAAGCCCCTCCCCTCCCCCTCAATTGCCTACGTGGTTTATGAACAGCCTCTAACGAGATTAGTAACTTAGTGGCAAAAAAGCGGACGTGAAAATGTATCGTTGGGTGGCTATAAGGTAAGGGACGGGTTTTAAGCAGTTTATTCAGCACCTGGGACATTTGATGAAGCTGTTTATAATCTCTAACTAGAACTGCCAGTATTTAGACATTAATCCCTCTATTTCTTCTGATCTATCGGAACCTTCAGAAAATTTAATGGCCATGGAACTAAGTTCCCAATTATATTAAAAGCTTGCGGATTGATTTCCGATCATGAAAATGTTTTCTTCACCTCAGCAATCTGTACATAATGTAACAATATTGTATGAGTTGAAATTCCGTGCATGTGGCAAAATGAAATATGTCTTTTTCTTCTTCTTCTTCTTCTTCTTCGTTCTGGTGGTCCCACTTGCTGTGAGACCGAGGAATGGCATCAGATTTCCGCTATATATCGCCAACGATGCTTTGTTTATAATCTGATAGACTTCTTCCTCTTGGCGCTGTGAGTCAGCGTGTGGTGTGTGCACTGTAACCGGCCAGTACCCATTAATGGGTAAAATTATACACATTTTTTGATTTATGAAGTGTGGTGGGATTTTGCTTGTTCGGGTTTTACTCGTTGCTAATTAGATATGACTTTTTATTTCTTTTAGGAAACGGACTGCATCTTGGAGTAAGGAAACATCTTTCTTTTGGAAAACCTGATATATGATGCAGTTTTCGTCTAGGCGCCTCTTTTCCGGATATTTTACGCAAAAGAACATGAATACGGCATTTTCAAGAATATCACATACATCACAGATTTTGTGCTCTTCAAGCTTCATTTTGTGTAGCCAGTATCTTGAGTAATCCTGACCGGAAGTAAGCGATTTAGAGTACGAATTTCAACCTTATTTAGCTGCAGTCCATGGTGCCAGGGTTTTGAGGGTATTGTATTCTGTATTTGGAAAAATGTCCCACCTTTGCCAAGCTCGGCATGAAGTAGGTCAGTTCACGATTTGCTGTAAACGTCAATTTCCTCAACCCGCTCCTTCGTTTTATCCATCCGCTCTCGAAAACAATCAACCAACACATGTCGATTGCTACGATCACACACTCGTCTACAAGCAGGTTATGAGACAGACGTACACGACCAACGTTTTAGCTTGTCATTGATCTTTAGATTGGCAATGTGTTTTTCTTATTTCATTTACTCTCACGAATATTTTAGACAAAGCGACTGTGATGATAAACGGGATGCTTCGTCTAAAAAGAAACAAATGTAAGAGACAGCAGGCTACACGTTACAATGCCGGTGCGCTATATTCATGGTTAATAAAGACGAGAGGAAACATGGGCTCTCTCAAAAGCAACAGTGATGCCATAGCTGCCTCTCAACAGCAAAAAATAGTTTATCGTTGAGTACTATTGGACAGATCCGAAACATATTTTTTTCACAGCATTAAATAGTGCCAGATGATGGACAATATAATCATACGCATAGATCAATCTCAAATGGCTGGAAGAAACATGAAACAAATAGTGATTTCAGATCATCCAAATATGAAAGAAATTTAACTCAATGTTCAACATCACATTCTGGCAACAAGCCTAGATAAGAGAAGGATCTGATGAAGAAATTTCCTTTCGTACACGCGTACAAATGCAATATACACGTAGGCAAAATTTGAGCGAACTTCTTCAGCAGGTAGGAAACTGTCGGTTTTCTAGGATATGCATTTTAAATCTTCAAAATTACAGTAGTAAATTGGTAATCAATCATGATTTAAACATCGAATCATTAGCCTGATAGATAGAATTTACATTCGAAATAGTTTGGAATTTGTTTTGGACCTATTCACTAAAAACTGATTAAAACAGTCACCTCTGATTAAACCGTTCCCTTCCCTATTATCTTGCATTCCAAAGTTATTCGAATCTATAGTCAATCAAAAAATATCCTCACAAGATTTCTTGATTGAACAACACGGTTATGTTAATGAAACTGAACAACATGGTTATGTTAAAGGAAATTATGTTGAAGCATTATACATGCTGACTTAAGTGAAGCGTTAGATAGGATTGATATTTCTCTCTTGCTTTTTAAATTATCTAAGCTAGGGCTCAATGCCGAACTTTTCAAGTGTATTCAGTCGTAAATGACCGGTAGAATGCAAAAAGTCGGACTCGAAGGAAAATTGTCATCAGTACTGAATGTGACATCTAGTGGGCCACAAGGTTCCCATCTCGGACCACTGCTGTTCATTTTGTTTGAAAACGATGTACAATATATATCAAACTTCCTGAATGATTTTCTATACTCAGATGACATGAAACTATTCATGGAAAGCTGTTAATCACCTGATATTGATGCGTTTCAACGGGAAATTGCTCGTTGGCATATCTGGTTTACGAAAAGCTTGTTAGAACTTAATGTGAAATAATGAAATTCCATTTATTTCAAGAAAGCACGTTACCATACAATAGAGCCTGTCCACGTTATATTTCGGACACTTTTCATTCAGTGTAGATTGAAATATTTCACAGATCATTGAAATGATTAACTTACATGACCGCTTAATCTCACCATTTTATTTCATGGTCTTGCTACGTTACTGAATGGCGTCGAATCAAGTGGAAGTGCGCAAACACAAACACAACGGCAGCAAAATCCAAAATTATCGGTACGCGATCGTGCCAAGAAACTAAAACTACCAAAAATTACCGTGTTTTGTGTTTGAAAATCAGTTGATTAGCGCTTGACTCTGGGTCGGAAGGTTAGAATTGGAACAAATCGAAAAGTATGCTCCCGACAAATGGATAAGAAGGTGGTCGCGATTATTGAGAAAAATCACAATCCTTCTGTGCGAAATGTGGCTCGCAAAAAGTGGGAAGTCAAAATCAAAGTTGCCCAACCGTGATGACAAGCAAAATTTCTCTGCAAAGAGTCGTCCTAAGGAACTTTACACCAATTTTTTTGCAAACATTTTCTTGTACATTATGAACGTCGAAACATACGTACCGGAAGACTTTAAACAGCTTCCGAGTCTGGCTTTTAATACCACAATTTTCAGGAACGCCGTTGTCGAGCGTTTCCTGACAAAGAAGGTATCCAAATTCCCGAAGAAGTATTTGATTTGGCAGGCCATATGTAGTTGTGATCGAAAATCTAAAAGTTTCGTCTCGATCGGCACTATCCATAAGCATGTTTACGAGAAAGAGTGTCTGAAGCGGTTGCTACTGTATATCAGAAACCAAGCTTCTCCAGCTCTGTTTTGGCCTGATTTGGTCTCTTGTCACTATGCGAAAGCCGTCCTGGAATGGTCTATGGTATAAGGGGTCAGATACGTGCCAAAAACAGCCAATCCACCAAACTGTCCAAAACTTTGCCCTATAGAGAAGTACTGGGCTCTAGTTGAGCGGAAACTCGTCGAAACTAAGAAAAAAGCAAACTTTATAGAAAGAAGGATTAATATCCTTATCAACTGTTTCTAATGTAGATTTAACTCTATTATTGTGAAATGAACAATAGGTTTTGTTGAATCATATGTAATTTAGTTTTAGCTGCTATTATTTGGTGTCCGATATTCAACGTGGACTTAAGCCTGAGCCACTGAATTTAAAATTTCTTTAATATGAAGATATCTCAAAAACTTATTCCAAACGACGTAGGGTTGGAAACGGCTTGGGGTGACTGTTTTAATCAGTTTTTATGAAATGGTTCCAAAACTCCTACATTTTCCAAAATTATTTCACTTTTTATGATACGAACATAAGCTCTTTCACCGGGCTGATGATTCGATGTATAAATCCTTATTGATTACCAATTTATTACAGTGATGTTGAATATTGAGTTAAATTTATTTCATTTTTAGATATTCTAAGTTCACTATTCGTTTCATGATTCTTCCAGGCAATCGAGGTTGATCTATGCTTATGATTATATTTATATATTGTATATTGTATTGAATGCAATGAAAAAATAAGTTTCGGAGTTTTTTAATAGTATTCATCGATAAATAATGCTTCGCTGTTGAGCGGCAGCTATGGCATCATTGTTTCTTTTGAGAGAGCCCATGTTTCCTCTCTTCTTTGTTCACCACACGGCCAGTCGTTTCAACTCAGTTTTGAGTCGTTTTTGACTAGCTTTCGTCAAAAGTGGAGTCACTCAAATTTGAATAAATGTTACTTGCATTGACAAATCGAGATATCAAAAACATCGACTCAAATCAGATGTATGTTTTTGATTTGTCGGCTTGTCAATGCCAGTTACATTTACTCATATTTGAGTGACTCCACTTTTGACGAAAGTGAGTCGAAAACGACTCATAACTGATTTGAAACGGCTGGCCGTGCATGAATAAAGCGCACCGGTATTGTAACGCGAAGCCTGCTGTCTCTTACATTTGTTTGATTGTTTTTAACGAAACTTCCTGTTTGTCGTCACAGTCGTTTGTCTAATATTTCCGTGGAAGTTAATGATATAAGAAACACACATTGCCAATCTAAAGCTCAATGACAAACTGAAAGTTTGAAGGTGTACGTCTGTCTAATAACCTGCTAATAGACGAGTTTGTGATCATAGCAATCGACATGTTTTGGTTGATTGTTTTCGAGAGCGGATGGCTAGAACGAAGGAGTGGATTGGGGTGATTGACGTTTGCAGCAAGAGATCGAGATTCTCACTCAGCTGGGTTAAAACCATGCTCTCTGTCAAGCAGGTTGTCGATGAGTAGCGAACCGTTCACATTTTCATCGCTCCTTTTTCGCTGATTATTCATTATCCTTTCTCTTGCATATGCGAAAATATCTCTCTTCAAAATTCAACGAAAATATTTTCTCTTGTCACAATTTTTCACTGAAAACATGCTACCTATTTAGATCGTATTATAGGAGCAAAAAACGAGGAGTCACAACATGAAGAAAACATTGCTATGAACATGAAGAAAACATTGCTTTTTATCGAGTTATAATGTTAGAATAAAACAAGCATGAAGACTGGTGCATTTTCAGGTGTCAAAAAGTAAGTGAAAAATAGTTATCGGCATCTAGGGTTCACTGAAAAAGAAATGATTTATCAGCTACTCATGCTCTCCGAAAATTATAAATCACCCTTGCTTTTCTCGCGAAAACTGCTGTGAGCGTAAAATAGTCTCTCGCTTCTCACATTCTCATCTGTTTCTCCAAGCGGGTGAAAATGGACGTTTCTCTTTTCAAGTAGGCGAAAATGTCGGTCTTAGAACTTCCTGCAATTGGGAATTTTATTCCATGGCTTCGAAATTTTCTGAGTTCAATTCTCGTTTTTGCACAGAAACAAAAGCGTTCACGAAAATGAAAACGGACCGTGAACTAGTTCACGTTTTTATTGTTTTTACCCAAAAACGTGAACTTATTTCCGATTACGTGATTCAGTTCACGGTGTATTTATGCTTGTTCTCGAATTCATGACTGCAGTTCACGGATCCGGGCATGGATTTTTGTCCGTGTTAAGGTATGCTCCTATAGATAAAAAGAAAGTAGAGGCATGAACGTCTAGATACTGCCAGTTCTAATTATAGATTACATACAGCTTCATCAAATGTCCCAAGTGCTGAATAATTTGCTTAAAAATCCGTCTCGTACCCTATCTGATTTTGCAAACAAAGAGGGGAGGAAAGATTTAAACAGCTAGAGCCTCTCTTGATGATGGGAAATCATCTGCTCCTCTTTCTCTTAAAAAATACTCCTTAAAACACTTTTTAGAGCGTATTAGTAGAACGCCTTATCTACTTCTGTCAAATTTCATCATAGATCTTCTTCTTCTGCTATTTTGAGAGGGACTTTAACCCTTCGGGTCATTCGTTCCTGTCATCATAGATCGCATTGAGAGAATACATTGGGAGAATACACGGCCAGCCGTTTCAACTCAGGTTTGAGTCGTTTTTTACTTTTGTCAAAAGTGGAGTCACTCAAATTTGAGTAAATGTATTGGCAACGGCTGGCAGTGTACAAATGCGCATTGAAAGTATACAAAAAAAACAACAATCAAAGAGTAGAAAGACCATAATGGGGCAATCCATTAAATCATACTGGTGGGGGACCACTATTCGCACCACTCAACGTCGTTTCTGTCCGAGGTCTATAGGTCATAGTAATACGAGAGGAATAATATGTGTGAAAGAGTCGGTGCATGCCAAAAGTTAAACCAACCGCAGGAGATAATTTCTCACCCATGTTAGGCATTGAGAGAGCGAAACAAACAAATCGCTAGAGCCAGATCAAGCAATAGGTAGTATATGAGCACGATTGAGCTCGTTTTCGACTTGCATCTTTCAATTTCACAGCCTGCCGTACTCTAACGGAACTACCAATACTGTCTTTTCATTTTCTCTTCGTTCTAGCAATGAATTACTGTCTATTTCTGTTGATGGGAAACTATCTGCTTCTGACAAATTTTATTATAACATTATGGTTTTTGATTCTAATTTACCTTCAATTTCCTATTTCAACCTTTTCAAACGAAACTTTTCAATTTAGCGTAGCACTTACAGTTGCACAATATCGTAAGTGTTGGAGACTAAATTTACTGTTAAGTGAACTATCACAAACGGATCCTTTGTTATTCGATAAGAAACGCGGGGGATGATTTCGAATCTTTACATATCAGATATGCAGCTTCCATTAAATAAAGACCACCTTCTTGCAACTGAAGGAGAGTGTGCGGGAATGTTAGTTCAACACACGGCCAGGAATTGAACTCAATTTGAGAGGCCACTTTATCCAGTTGCATGGGAGTTGTGACTCAGTTTCTTAAAAAGTGGGGTTACTCAGTCTACGAAACTGAGACGCAGTTCCCATGCGACTGAGTAAAGTGGCCTCTCAAATTGAGTTCAATTTCTGGCCGTGCACAAACATAAGAGAGATTCAGAGAACTCTTTGACCCCTCATATCTGTCACAGGCTATGGAGTGTTAATAGGAAAAAGATTAGCCCTGGAATACGCGCGATAAGCGTTAACGGTGATCAAAAATATCGAAAAAGAAACACATGATGATTTGCTAAAAAATAATATTGATTGAACAAGAGTACTGACAACAAACACTGCATGTGAGCGCTCAATATTCAACATAGATAAAAAAAATTAAAGAATAGGGCAATAATAGGGAACATATAAGAAAACCTAAGAATGGAAGTTATAACGACGCTTGAACCAGCAAAAATATACACAAAAATTAATAACTTATATATGTTACCTATACATTAAAGTTGCACTGTATTATGCATCGATATGCATATGCATTGATTATGAAGATTATAAGACCATGAAATTGATTAAAACGATAATAGTTATGAAAAACGTGGACTCGTAACAACTAACAACAACATACATACACATAGCGTATATTAAGTGGCCTTAGATCGTTACTTCGCGCATTGGGAGAGCACGAAAAACTACAGAAATTAGGAAGAAAATGAGTCTGTCGATTTCTGCCCGTCGGATTCGTCAAGTCTTAAACGAGGATCCCATTTTTTTTTCGTATCAGCGACGTCTGCACCAAGGCTGCAACCTCCTGAGAATTACCGGTTTTGGGACGACGAATGGTCAAACGTGGTTTTCGGCGACGAGAAGAAGTTCAGCCTTGTTGTAATAGATAGAAACTTTGGTGGAGGAATCCTGATATCTTATAAGTAACAAGTTCTGTTATCCCAGTTATCGTTTTGTTTTCCGCTGTTATCACATAACAAATTTAGTTATCACTATTGGCAAATTTTATTATCATATGTTATCATTTTGAACACACTATTTATTATGAACGTTATTAGTTGAATTGTAAAACTATGAATATTTCCAGCATATTTGAACAAGAAATTTTGTTTTTAATCAAAATATTTTTTTCAGTTATCAGCATGAAACTTTGATTTCAAGTTGATAACAGAATTTGATACTATTTCAATAAATTTGCTTACAATAATAGGATTTGTTATCGAGTTGTTCGCAGTGATAACAAAATAAGTTATTATTATGATATTCAAGGAGTATTTTTTTGTTATTCATTCTGTTATTTTGGCTGTTTATTCAGCCTGAATGATAACATATTCAGTGATCAAAAAATGATAACCTGGTAATAAAACTTGTTATCAATTTGGTATAATCCTTTGCTCGGGATGGTAATGATCTGGGCTGGCATTAGCTGAAAAAAAACCCGTTTGCTGTATTTCGACGCGGGTGAGTTCTGAAATATATTTCC
The DNA here is from genome assembly GCA_034211315.2 of Aedes japonicus. NCBI lineage: Eukaryota > Metazoa > Arthropoda > Insecta > Diptera > Culicidae > Aedes > Aedes japonicus. Next base: position 708,327 of record JASCZW010005225.1, on the reverse strand, counting down.
AGTTGTTGGAAGAAGTTCTAATCCCATTTTTGGAAAATGATATGAATGAGAACATGATTTTCCAATAATACAAGGCTGCCTGTCATGCCTCCAAATCAACCAACACATTTTTGAGACACCATGACATCCCTGTATTGGACTAAATCCGTTTTAAAACGTTTGGGGGTTACTTGAAAATGAGAAGAAAAATTAGTAATTTCCATTTAGTTTCAACTACCGTTATTGCTTATATTGACAGATATGGGTATTGTGTCTACAATGTGCAGACTTCTTCAGTGACGTGTACTGATATTTACCCGAAAAACTAATAATTTGGTGGTTACTTTTTCATAATATTTTTAGTCATGGAAGGAGTTGTGAAATGGCTGGTCAATTGAAATGTGCAATTAAAGATGGACGGCCTTAGTTAGATCCGAATATATTGATGTTCTTCATAACTGCTATACCATGACGATTGTAATTGATTTTTATTTAATCAAACTTGTCTCCATGCTTATTTCTAATCCAAAAAATCATAAAATGCCATTCTAATTTTTTATAGCTAAGCAAACTATTTTTCACAAATTATATTGTTTGAACAATCGACAGTGTACAAGATATCAAATGAGTATTCATTAAGAAATGGAAAGTTTCTCAATGCCTCGTATATTTGAAAATAGTGACTTATTGTGAGAAGAAGTTGCTTATACAATAGTATTTAAATGATACTGGTAGTCCTAAAAATGCAAAGTTTGAAAATAAAAACTTTGTCGCTGTAAAAAAAGAACCTCGCTACCCGTCTTGTAATAAAATTAAATCCAACATATAAATGAGCAACCACTCGTTTCAATGCAGCAGATATTGTCAAACGCTAGCTTCATTTCTTATTTAAAAAGAAATTCACACTACCAAATCAAAATATAAGCAAACTTTCCTCAGAGGGGAGACAATCACTTTCGTCCACTGTTAGTATTTTTTTGAATAAGGGATACGACTAACCCTTGCGAAAACTTACGCACGCAGCAGTTGGCAACGATTAAGGAAAATTTTAAATTAAGTAAATGGTTAGCTCGATTCTTTGCCATTATGTTCATTCCTTTGGAAACGTGCCACCATCACTTCTAGCAAGTAACTGAAAAAAACAACAAAAGAACAAGTTTTTTTTTTTCATTTCGGGAAAATGTAATTAATTAATTATTCACACTGCGCTCCATCCCATCGGCGAACCACTTCCTCCCGCTGACCAGCACACATTTCGCACTCAAACGGGACGGAAATGATTCTTTGAAACATTGTTGCATACATTAAATTCTAATTTAAGAAGTTGAAAATCTTCCTGGTTTATTTTTCCATACACTGTGTTCCGATGCTTGAGGATGGAAGTAAGTGCAACGTGTTCTACATGCTTTTCCTGGAGGAAATTAAAATCCAATTTAAATCAAACATTCCCCTGCATAGACGTTAGCGGATGATCATAGAGATGACCTTCTCAGAACTTTCAAAAGGTTGTGTTAATAAGTCCCTAACCGCTCGAAGCAATAATTTTCGCTATTCCATCTGTTCAGTTCATTTATTTGCTCATTATTGCAATAAGCGGATTATAAATCCATTAGGAACATCACAGATAGGGCGTGCATGGTTACATAATCCACGTTCCGATAGCCAGATGCAAACAAGGTCGGTGTTTGCTTGACCACCCACATCACAACACAGTGTAGAATACATCCCAGGAATAAAAATGAATCCACCCGTTCCAAGAGTTTGTATGTACGCATCTAAAAGCTACCACGGATACGCGATTTGAATACATACGATGGCCAGAGTTTGTTTGCTCTTTCTTTGATGCTTCAATGCCGCATGTTGTGGGTTTTGGGCCTTCCCCATTTCCTTGCACGGCGAACGCTCCCGAAATGGTAATGGGCAAATTAAAAATTTGTTTTCCGACAAACAAAGAAAAGTCAAACATCGTAGGCATTCGAATTTTCTCGTCGTGGCGCCGGTAAGGTACCACACGTATCAGTTCGATTCAACCGACCGTGTCGACACTGTGTATATTCTTTGATGATGGCACAATCCCCCGGCGCGGTGCGACATGGACTGAGCAAACGAATAAAAAAAAGAAATTTCTTTTTGCTATGACCCATGAAATCGACGACGAAAGTATGTAGCTAGTGTTCAGTCGGCGTGCTAAAGAGGAAAAACTTTTCAAATTAAGAAGCAAAGAGAATTATTGGCTCCAGCGCGAGGGGTTGTCGATCTATTACTGTCGCTAGTTTCGAGAGGAATTCGGTACTTTAAGCACTGAAACGGACAGTTCACCAAGAGGTGGCATGAGCCAACTTTAACGATGAAGATCATGCTGAGTTGAGTGAAGGGATGGAGAGAGCATAAAATAAAAACCTACCCCCGTTGCAAAAAAAAAAACAAAAACCGTAAAAAGTTATGGTAGGAGTAGGCCGGGTAAAGGAATCTTTTGGTTGACATTTCAAAGTGATAGGGATTTTTCCTATTCAAGTTTTAAAGATTGGAGATATTTCAAGCTGTACAATGCATTGGGTCCTAAGTAAAGATTCTCCTTGTCGACTTTCTCTTTCGTTAATAGTTTTTCTATTAAAAGACTTTCTGATGTTTTTGACGTATTGGATCCTTAATTACACTTAATATTATCGTTCTGTGTTGTAAATACTTGAGCATGTTTTTACATATCCGTAGGAACACTAAGAGAAAGTCTTCATATCTTCCTCCAATTTCACTTCCTTAGGATGTTCCCAAAGAGCCTGCTTCATGATGGTCCAGCATTTTTCAATTGGCCGCAGTTCCGGTGCGTTTGGGGGGTTTAGATGCTTCGGTACGAAATTGACCTCCTTAGCCTTGTACCACTCCAAAACCTCTTTCGAGTGATGGCACGAGGCTAAATCCGGCCAGATAATCGTAGGACCATCGTGTGACCTCAGAAGAGGTAGTAGACGCTTTTGGAGGCATTCCTCTAGGTACACCTGCCCATTGACCGTTCCAGTTGTCACGAATGGGGTGCTCCGCTTTCCACACGAGCAAATTGCTTGCCAAATCATATATTTTTTGGCAAACTTTGACATCTTCTGCTTTCTAACGTCCTCAGGGACATCGAATTTATGATGAGCAGTTAAAAACTGGAGCCCCGGAAGCTACCGTTCATCGCGATTAGGAGCCTTTTGGACTTTGTTCGTGTGTAGTCCTTCACGTTTTTTCGTATCTTGCACGAAAGTTTTCGTTAGATTCAGTTTCTTCGCCACATCTCGAACTGAGCTCTTGGGATTCCTCTTGAAAACCTGAACAACTCGTTTGTGATCCTTACCACTATACGGAGATCCATTTTTGCCAGTTTTTTCTTTCCGATCCATGGTCAAACGATTGGTGGTACCGATTTTAAACAAAAGACACCGTACAGTACTATATACTATTTTCAGCTTCCTATGGTGAGAAAGATCCGGAGCGTAAACAAATGCACATTAAACTAACTCCACTTAAAATTTGAATAGAAAATACCCAACGGGTAAAAAGTTACAGCCATTTGAAAGTGGTGCAATTTGATTCCGTACAACCTTTACTTCACAAGGAAGAAAGAGCGAACGCGATTTGAAATGGTTTGACCCTAAAATTTAAGACGCAATTTGTACCCAAAAGGAATACAATGGGCTTCATACCTCTATTACCCATGGTCAGTTCTGGAGAGTGGGATATTTTTGGCATTTTCTTTTGATTTTCATTTATAAAGAACGCTCTTGCTTATTTCTTGAATTCCAGGAAAGTTGTCTACTGATCTTCCGCAGTGCTCTTTGCTGAAATTCTGCAAAGTTTCTTTATGAACATCTGGCAGCTCCTTCTAATTTTCATGTAAATTCAGATCTAACAACCCAAGTTTACCTTGAAAAATGATTTGGTAAGTTTATCCTGAACTTAGTTACTTTCGAAACATTTGATCAATCGACGAAAAGATCTCTCCAGAATTTCTTAAAAAAACCTTGTAGTATTCCTCGGAATTTTCTTCCTGGACTGCTGCTTCTGCTGAACTGCATGGAAGTTTTTCCTGAGCTTCCGGGCAGTTTGGTTCTGAGAAATCCCTGCTTGAACTACTAGGGAGTACTACCTATACGTGTGGACAGTTTCTTCGTGTATTTTTTCTGAGAAGTATCTACCAGTACTTCTGGGAATCGCTGAGTTTCGAGAAAGCCTGATTCTGAAATTCTGAAATGTTCCATTTCTTAACTTCACGAAACTTCTGGGCAATTCTATTGGGAAGATTCCTTCGGAACTTCTGGGAAATCCTCTCGTGAACTTCAGAGAAGTTCTTTGCTAAAATTTAAGAAAAAATCCTTCTTGAACTTATAGGTGGTAAGTTTCTTCCTGAAATCCGTGCATTTTTTTTCCTGAGGTAATTTTTTCTTACCTTGTGATAAGCTCCATCCTGATATCCGAGGAATATTTAATCGAAACTTCGGGAAAGTCTCCAGAAATTCTAGAAAAAATCACTTAAATTTCATAAATGTTTCTTGCATAACTTTTGCGAAGTCATTTTCTAAACTGTTGGGAAGTATTCTCCTGAACTTCTGGAAAGTTTTTTCCTAACTTTCTGAGAAATTCGTGCTTGAACTATTAGGAAGTACCCTATATGCTTATGGAAAGCTTATTTCTGTTTTTTGAAGAGGTTTCTTCTGGAAAGTTCCAACTTAACTTTTAGAAAGTTTCTTTCGGATCTTTTGGAAAGTTGATTCCTCAACTTCAGAGAAATTCTTTCCTATCACGTATCAGCCTGAGCTTTGTGGAAGGTTGTTCATTATTTTATGAGAAATTGTAGGTACTGCCCTCCCTGGTTAGTTTTTTCCTGAACTTCTTAGAAGTTTCGTCTTGAATTTCTAGGAAGATCTCCAGAACCTCTGGAAAGTTCAAAACTTTTAAGAAATCCTGTTCCCTAAACTTCTACCTGAAGTTTTGAGAATTCCTCTCCTGATTTTCAAAAAAGTTCATTTCGGAACTTCTGGAAAGTATGATCTTGAAATTCGCGGATGTATTGTCCTACATATTTTAGGATATTCCTTCTTGACCTACTAACCCAACTAACATTTTTAGTTGCCTAAGCTGAAGTTAAGAACTTATAAGCTGTTTAATAATTGTATAAAAGCAAGTGAAGCTGAATATGCTATAAGCTGAATTAAAAAATCGATACAGCTCTTATGCTAGCTCTAGATTGCATATTTTGAAAAGAAAGCTCTTATGCAAACAATGTTTGTCTGCATTTACACAGCTTGTTTATGTAGCTAAAAAATTAGTCGGTTAAGGTTTTGAATTATCATTCTGTGTTCTCTTACACAGTTTTATTTGTTGGCTTTGTAATAGTTTTTCAAAACCCTTTATATTAGAAATACCTTAGCCGCTATACAGCTTAGTGATTATAGCTGTATAGAATGTTGTATAAGTACATTGAGCGAACAAATCGAGAAGATTTCATTCGAATATCGTATGGAAATTTGCCAGAAGACGTTTTTGCAAATTTTATACGATTCCCTTATGGAAATAAATCATATGACGATCGCATGAATATTTTCCTCACATGAAAAAAAAAAGTTGCAATCGGGATGCGAACCATGAACCTCGGCATCCAGAGCCGAGCCACAATCCGAGACGTTCCGCTTGATAAGTGATAAGTGAGACTATACACGCTTGATAAGTGATGTCAATTGAAAGTGTAGAAGAGGCATGCTTTTATCGACCAATGCAACAATAATCTTTTAATACGATCTCTTATGGCTTTGTGGTTAATAGTTCCGATCGTAGGGATAATTTCCTGAGTGTAGTTGCGGCACAGAGTATGCAGCATATATGCAGTTATTTATATGGAGTTCTTGAGTTGAGTCTTAGCTGTCAAACTAAATAAAAGGAATACCGTCCATTTTATCGAGCAGAGCATTTAGATTTCAAAATATTTCGAAGATATGGAATATCTGATGCACTATACAGCGCACTACTTCCGACATTAGGTATAACGAACAGAACGAGAGTAAAATGGATTGTCGCTAGTCGTAAATTCAGTTTTCAACTGAAACCATAATATTGAAAACGAAATCTGAGAAAGTATGAAGCTTATTTGAGGAATTCATATTCGGAGATTCGCGCAATTGACAGTGCTGTCGAAAATTGCTTCAAAATAAACAAAATAAATTCCACTGAGCAGAAGATCAGGTGTTCAATTCCCGGTCTTAGTGGATTTTTTTTAATCACCGGGAATTCATTAATTTAGCAATGATAAATACAGCAATCTATAACAACAGTTATAAATGAAATTGATATTAATGTAGTTTAAAAAAATTATAACGAATGAATCCAAGCGTGGCACAGCTAACAACGTAAATTGGATGGTGATCATGTTTAGATTATAAGAATCTCGGTAACACTGATTTTCAAAACAGTACAAACCTGTTCGTAAAGAGCTTCAGCACTTATTGTTGTTCAACATTATTGGAACTAAAATATATTTAGAACACTTTGAATACGGGTACTGGAATTCCTCATATTCCTCATAGCTGATATAGATCTGAGGATACAGTCACCGTTCTTAAGGTGAAGGTGCAGAGTTCAAATCTGGTAAGTACACGGGTAACTGATATATAAATATATACTTATATATAAACATTATAATACAAAGTTCATATAGTTAAATGTTAATAACTCATTACAACGATAAAACAACACCATTGCCGTAACACCGTCCACGGGTATCGTTAACAGTGTTTGACATACATACGTTTTCGATTGCTGTATAGTGACTATGTTTAAGCGTTTATATCAACGTGTTAAGACTACCAATAAAAAGCTGTTTGCCACAGTTCTAAAAATAGAAATTGCGATGAACAAATAAATATGCTGAATATGCGTTTCAAAAAGTTTCGTTTCAAACAGTTACGTAATAAGTTGTGTAATTTTTGGATAAAAGCTTCCTAGGTTATAAACCGATTACATATTCTGCTTGATAGTTTTTTCATTTTCATGAAGCTGGGTAGATTCGCCAGATTTGCTTGTGAAAATATTGGCTGGGCGCTTGTGCAACCACTACTTAACCATTACTCAGTTTAAAGTTGTATACGTATTTCTATGAAGCGTTTATCTAATTTAAAATGTTACTTGGGAAGTTGTGCTTCATTTACTTTAGAGAAGTTTCTGAACCTTTTAAATTTATCTTCTTGAAGCTTTGAGAAGCCTCCTTCTGAACTTTCTAGGATTTGCCCTAAATTCTGAACAATTTCTTTCTACACTTGTAGAAATCTAATCTTAATGTAGAATTAAATCGAGGGTAAATTTTCAAATCCCAAGTGCAAATGTACTAAAATGGTAGGATTACAAAAGTTATAGTATTGATACGAAAAAATAAGATTTACCCTTTTATATTCAGAACCAACACGCATCCTAATTCCGATTCATTAGGCGAATCTTAATGCATTGAGCTGTAGATTAGTCTCCTACCACTTCTGCTTAGCATAAATTTGCCTGGCTCCACGCCCCAAACGCCTCAGTTGATGTCCACATTAGTTTTAATCAGTCCGATGAGCCATTCAAACTGCCGGTAGTTGGTTTTGTTTTAAATAGGATTAGACATTTTATTTTGCTAGAAGTAACTTGTTCTTCTGTTACTTCATCTGTAAAAAATAATAATTACTTAGTGTATTCCTTACCTTGTTCGGCCAATTACCACTAATCGATTAAAAATGCGTATCAAAGCAAACTCTTACTCGACAAAATGTGTCAGATCAGTTACTAATGTTCGAGTGGTTAATTTATTTCATTTATTCATTTTATTTCATTTATTCATTATCAACTCGACAACATTTCGTCGATCTCGACATCTATAATACCAAAACAGAGCTATCAAGCAAAGTGACGGTCGACTCGACTTTTATAAATGGCCCCATAATGATGAATATTTGACTGATATTATTTCGTTACAACTTAAGAACATGTTGTACAATATTTTTTTCTGAATTATGGTGATGTTGTTTAGGAAGGAAAACATTTCTTGTCTTGGAATGATAAAAAATTCAAGACTATTAAGCAGCTTGACTCTGTTAATGAGGAGACTTCAGGCAAATAAACTGGCACAGCAATACGAATGCTTTGAAAGACAAATTAGACCGAATTTCCATTTGTTAAGCACTTGTCACCGTGTATCCATAAGAACAAACACTACAAACAAACACCAGAACTAGCGGAACGTCTAATAAGCTTATTTTATTCGAAGAATACTATTGATTTGTAAGTATTTACTGTTTGTTTCACAGTCATATACCATAAACTACGAGGACCAGCATGCCGGCAAAAGTTGCCACAAGAGGCATAAGTTTTTTCGGCCGTATTTATCACGGAAAACGTCAGCGGAGGACAATATGTCGGAGCTGTCTGTTAGCATTGGAAACAGGAAAATCAAAACACCCCATGTATTCAGGATATGGAGAAAATAGTGGAAAACCAACCTGTTCTATTATGTTGGATTCCTGGAAATTCCGGTATCAATGGAAATGTTGCAGCCGACCGATTAGCAAACGAAGCTAGGAGACAAACCCCACCCCCCACCGCCCTAGCAGCACACTTGTTGTAAATCTGTTTAGGTAAGTTCAATGTGAGTTTAGGTAACTTCAATGGAATCACAATCAAGTGACTGCAACCAATTATGACGGTTTTGTGTTACTTGGGCGATGTACCTATCCCAGGTGAGTACGGTTGGAAGGCAGTAAAAGAACACATGCGGTGCCATTGGGATAACCAGTGGGCCCAATCTAGAGATGCAAAACTGAGAAAAATAAAACTAGATACACGCCAATGAACCGATCATGGTAGCGCAGCTGACCTATGTGTTAACACGACTGAGGATTGGCCACACATGGCATACCCAAACCTTCCTGCTGCGGAAAGAACCACCGCCCAGTTACGAATGATGTTGATGTTAAACACAAAATACTAAAATGCAGAAAACACGAAATAGAGAACAAAACGATAAGTTTAAGAGACGCCATGAATAACACAGAAGATAGTACATACAACTTATTTAAATTTTTATACCAAGAAAAATTAAACAAAAACCTTTAAACAAAAGTGAAATGATCTAAGAGAAGATATGAGAAGATGAGTGTGTAAATGAGAAGAGCTAAGAGAACAACCAATGGTTAAAAGTGACAAGAGATGCTGAAAAAACTAAAACAAGTGAAAACATAATCAGAATGAGGAAGTATTAAACTGAGCGGATGCAGCGGATGCAGAAAACGAAAAGAAGATGACACACATAAACAGTAATTTGCGAAATAGAAAAATATAGAGTACAGATAACATGCAATAGGAGAGAAATTAGAAAAAAAACAAGAAAAAGCCACAAGAAAGATTAGTAATTTAGTAACCAGCCGAGCATTAGTACACCACACTGAAGACGTTTGCACATCGTAGACAAAATTCGCGTTCTGTCAAGTCAAGATAGTTGGAATTAAATGGAAATTACTAATCGTTCTTCTCATTTTCTAGTTACAGGTACTCCTCTAAACAGCTCACACTATCCAGGACTTAGAAAAAGCGACTTATGTGCATTAGAAGGTAGAAATGCAGGATTCCAGGAATTTAAAATGTTACCAGACAAATCAAAAAATAGAAAGAAAGAAGAGAAACTTGGAGGTAAGTAAAGGGTGTTCCGATCAAAATTTGTGTGTGTAGTGTGTGCGAGTCGATCAAAGTTTTTATTAATGAATCAAATCCTTTTTCTTTTTCAAGTTCAGTTAATACAGAATACAGGAGAAATATTCAACTAAGCTTCATTTTTCCCGAACGCGAATTGCCGGGTCTTTCGTTCAACACCTGCAATAAGATTTTGTACAGCCTTCTTATCTAATTTATTTGCCGCAGAACACCACTTTGCCTTGAACTGTTTCTCGCTCACAATAGCTTTTTTAGTCTTCTTAAGGTTCCGCTTGACGATGGCCCAATATTGTTCAATTGGGAGGAGCTCTGGCGTGTTGGTAGGGTTCTTGTCCTTGGGCACCACTTGAACGTTGTTGGCAGCATACCACTCGATGGCCTTTTTCCGTAATGGCAAGATGCCAAATCCGGCCAAAATAGAACGGAACAATTGTGTCGCTTCAGGAAAGGCAGTAGACGATTTTGTAGCCACTCGCTCAGATAAATTTCCTGGTTGTCGGTTCAGGTCGCAATGTGAACGTTGCTCTTTAAGCCACAGGTACAGATGGCCTGCCATACCAGATATTTCTTCGCGAACTTTGACAGTTTAATGTGCTTGAAAGTATCTTCCACATTTACCCGTCCGGTTGCCGTATAAAATTCCTTTCCAGGAAGCTGTTAAAAGTCTGCCTTGACGTAAGTTTCATCGGCCCGTACCACGCAATCAAACTTCGTCAGCACCGTCGTGTACAACTTTCACGATCGTGCTTTGGCCGACGTGTTTTGGTTATCGTCGCGATTTGAAGTCACCACTTTCTTGTTAGTTGACAGTTCAGCTCGTTTTTTAGCTCTATCTACGGTTGAAGGCGCCACTCCAAGCTTCTTTGCGACATCCCGGACGGAAAGGTTGGGGTACCGCTCGAAACAGCGGGCAACTCTGTCGTCCCTGTGGCCTCCGGCTTTTGATTTCCCTCCGATCCAGCTTTCCTGGCTGTCGACAAACGTTCACCGAACACTTCAAGCTGAACAATGCATTAGGTCCTAAGTTACATTGAGAGATTCTCTTCGTCGACCTTCTCTTTGGTTAAAAGCTTGTCTATTAAACGTTTTGCTGATGTTTTCGACATATTGGATCCTTAATTACACTTCATACTACCGTATTGTATGTTGAAAATACTTGAACAGGTTTTTACATAGCCGTAGAAACGCAAAGAGAAAGTCGACAAAGGTGAGGGTGTTACTTAGGACCTAACGCATTGTTTAGCTTGACTTTTAATACGTTGGTCACAATTTCGCCAACTTGACGTGAGAGTAATTTGGATTTTCGCCATGCACGTGTCAAATTTTGATGCGTTGCTTCTTCTCCTTCGACGACATTTTGATAAATGAAGTGTCAATATCAAAATAGAGGCATGATGCTTCTCGCACACATCTTCAAAATGAAGGGTGTGCAAAATTTTTTAATGCACGATGAAAGGAAATGCGTCAAGTTTTGATCGCAACACCATTTATTGAAGCATTTAAGTGGCGTATCTCTAGAAAGGACCCAGATGGGATGTTATTCCAAGCAAGTATGACTGAACCCACTTTAATAAATTGTGATTGAAATCTTAGACAATTTGAAAAGCAACAAAGGAATATCTACTCTATGACATGCTTTGCTAAAGTCAGTGTACAAGGTTTCAATTACCTTTATCCTTTGCATTGAATTAGAAATTTACAAAATTTTGCAAATTTGTATTAGTAGAACGTCCTAGCATAAAGCCATGTAGCTTGTAGAAATATTTTTTTTACTTGTGAAAAAACCAAGTACGATTTCTTCCCAATGTGGGGAAATATGCCAGTTTTTAGTTTTTAGAGATGAATTGAACAACCAAAACAAGGGTTTCACTTATTCCTTTGATAATGTTTTTAAAAACACTGGCGGACCTCCGTCATCACCTGCTCCTTAAGAAGCGTCCAATGTGCTTGAAGAAAGCATATTTTTTTTGGGGAATACATTATCAAAAGCAGAGATCGAAATTCTCACTCAGCTGGGTGAAAACCATGCTATCTCTCAAGCAGGTTTCATCTCTCCTTTTTCGCCGAAAATCATTATCCTTTCTCTTGCGTATGCGAAAATATCTCTCTCCAAAATTCAACGAAACTATTTTCTCATGTCACATTTTTCACTGACAACATGCTCGTAAAACCTAGATCGTATATGAGGAGCAAAAACCGAAAATAAGGACAAACCGGTGCACACTATTACCGCCATGGACCTCATTATCGAATTATAATGACATAATAAAACATAAAACATGAAGACTGGTGCATATTCAAGTGTCAAAAAGTAAGTGAAAAATAATCATCGGCATCAAGGATTCACTGAAAACGAAACAATTTATCAGCTACTCATGCTCTCCGAAAATTATAAATCGCTGTTGCTTTTCTCGCGAAAACTGCTGTGAGCGTATAATAGTCTCTCGCTTCTCATATTCTCATATGCTTCTCCAAACGGGTGAAAAAGGACGTTTCTCTTCTCAAGTAGGCGAAAATTTCAGTCTCTGATCAAAAGTCACATTTAACAAAAGTTCAGGAAGATATTTTGAAAAAAATCAGCAAATAGTTACTAATTTTGTTCGGATTTTTACTGTCTTTGTCGTTGAATTGCATTTTTGTTGGAAAATTTCTCAAGGCTGAAAAATGATTTCGGGTCTGATTTGATATTAGTTTCAGTAGTTCTATTATACTCCTCATGAGCGATCTTCATTGCTTAATTCAGTTGATCACACACTGAAAATTTATCTTCGTAAGGTAGCTTTTACGCGTTTCGTAAACATGTATTTTGTACATAGAACAAATGTCTCGTATACACTAAGGTTTTTTTTTACCACGGGGGATACGTACCGTATAAAAAAACCGTGTTAAAAAAAACCGCGTTAATTCGGATTCCGTGTAAAAAAAACCGTGATAATTCCGAAATCCGTGTAAAAAAAACCATGTTACTTCCGAAATCCGTGTAAAAAAAACTTTGATAACATGTTGCAATGAAAAACACTTAAAAGATTCTCTAAACAGTGGAATGGATAGCAAAACAAGTTACAAGAGTCAAGCGAGGGCTCCAAGGCCAGAACACAAAATAGGACCAGAGTGAATGTATGTGGGGATAAGCGGGGATAATACAAGTACATTCATGATGGCATATCTCGAGACCCTCAACATCTGATTGAGTCTTAACAAAATCTTACTTCCAAACGCTTCCCGTCTTTAAAATGAGTTTGTTTAAGTTTATGATTGGGGCTTTCGAAGCCTGTTGGTTGTGACTTCAACTTTAAATATCAGTATATATTCCAACATCGTCATGTTCAACGTTGTTCTTGATGGATTCATAATTGATTCTAGTCGTGCCTTTGTAGTTAGAAATTATAATTTAATTTGAGCTTATTTCCTCACCCATCTACTTTACGGCATAAAGGGCACATTCAATTTTTTTTAACAGTCTGCATAACCTGCACAACTTCAAGCAATAATCATATGTGCCTCCCCTGCTGCGTTAATCGTGAATCCATGGAAATTAGCATATAAAAAGTAACCATAATATAAATAACCATTAAGAGTCACTCATGAACACGGCAGCCCGAGCAAATGGCAGCCCTGAGTTTGCACCTTTAAACTGAAGAAATGATCCATTAAAAATTGAAATTCATTCCATAAAAAAACGTATTCATGACCCATTAAACTCTGGTCAATATCCATAATAAAATGGATATGATCCATAACATTTATCAATGTGATCCGTAATTTATGTAAAATTTAGCAATAAAATGTCAAAAAACTACCGTTATATATCTAGGGTATGATCAATAAAATTGAACGGATTACCCATACACATATAGCGAATGTTCCATAAAAGGTTCAATATCATTCCTAAAAGTTGTAAAATTGATCCTTAGAATGTAACGTTTGTGAACTTAAATATATACACATGATCAATAAATTATTGATCCAATCGTCAATGATCCATGATAGTTTTGAAAAATTAACCACAAGCTTCTAAATATGGCCAATAGGAAATAAACTTTGGGCATTTAAAATAATATGTAGGATCCATAAATTGTGCCAGAATTATTACAATGTTGATTTTATATTTTTTTAAATTTTGGCTACGGGGAAATCGATCTTTGACTGCCCTACTACTCAGATCTATTAACATGTCCGTTTCTTTAGCTATGCGGCTCAAATATTGCTATTAAAGAAGGATTGCTTTTTAGAAGATTTTCAATTTTTCAGAGAGCTGATTTACTTTCGCGATTTCACGTTCTTTTACGACCGCAACTGCGACACATGTTTCCCAATAAATTTGTTAAAGAGAACTCATGCATGTAACGAACTAGGGAAGATTTTCCTATATTAATCTCATCACTTTGCAATTCATCCTACTTGAAATTAAGCAATGAACAGGTGACAGGATTAGTTAGTAATGTTTGTTGTTGTTATTAAAAGTAAGCAAACATTATTAGAAAACAAAACCGATCCTTCAACTGCCCAATTGTTTGATTTATCGTAGGATGAATAAAAGAACAATGAGATTAATATGGGGACAGTTACTCTACATGTCAAATTTAAGGCTTGATCAAACTGTTATTCAAGATTTTTTGTATAAAATTATGCCGGGCAACGCTTGCTCGTCCAACTCGCTATCGCTCGTCGGACCTAACTACAAAAACATCCTCCGTTTGCATTATACCGGGCAAATGCTTGAATCAGTCGTTAACTTGAAGATGATATCGGAAACTTCGACCGCTTTCTACTTCCTTAGTTCTTCAATCCTCAACTGCTCAGCAGGCAACATTGATATTTCTAGCACTTGGAGTACAGCATCACAAATCGTGGCTACTATATAGTGTGTCTAACTGAGGAGCTGTTTGATTTTTCTTCTTCTGAAAACCAATGTTTGGAAAAATTGAAGTTGAGAAAATTTTCTATAAGAATAATTTGCTACGGATCATTTATATGAGTTTATAGATTATTATTCATTGTTCTCATGGATCGTAGACAATTTATTTATGGAACATTTTCAATAATTTATGAATCATGTGCACGTAGTTTTAGTGCGCAAATGTTACATTCTGTGGATCAATTTTACAACTTTAAGGAATGATATTGAACCTTTTATGGAACATTCGCTATATGTTTATGGGTAATCCATACAATTTTATTGATCATACCCTAGATATATAACGGTACTTTTTTGACATTTTATTGCTAAATTTTATATAAATTACGGATCACATTGATAAATTTTATGGATCATATCCATTTTATTATGGATATTGACCAGAGTTTATTGGGTCATGAATGCGTTTTTTGTGGAACGATTTTAAGTTTTTAAAGTATCATTTATTAGTTTTTATATGCAAAAGTATGTTTGCCCGAGCAAATCTGTCGCTCTTCTTGCTTAATCGTTTGACGAACAAAGGCCCACTCTTCTCCACCCCAACCACCACCCCCCCACCCAGATCGTTGAATCTCACCGCGCATTATTCAAATGTCGAACGTGATGTTTTAATAAAATTGCCCCAAGTATCACCAGAGCCCGTGATTTATTTGTATTGCTCTGAAAAAGGAAGATCGTTACCAGTTCAGCAATCGGAGATGTGAATTCGGTGCGTCATCCTTTTCGATCGATTCCGGCACGATGATGATGGTTTCGTTCTTTTGTGACGGAGCAGAACAGAACACATCACATGTGATAATGGGAGTTATTTGTTTTGATCGTTTATTGTGATTAACACTTCTTCAGACATTGAGTTGCTTCGGCTCTCTCGGGTGCAGGCACAATGATAAGCTGCAAACGTAGAAATGAATAGTCCGTTAAAATGATTTATTGCTAAAAGCATGTTCTGCTGGCTTCGGGTCATCGCTTGGAGGGAGAGTGCATTTTAGTGAGCATTGGATTTATACTGGATGTTGAAGGAGGCAAAGTGCACACATTAGCAGGTAGCACGCTTCCCATCCGTGCCTTCGTTTTTCTGACATCCGCAGAATGTCGTTAAGCCATATATTTACTATGCGATAAAACTCCAGCTATTCAGTTCGACGTGACCTGTGGTCGGAAAGAGTCCCTACTTTCGAGGGTGAACCGATAGGCGTAGACCATTATCGTCGATTTCTTCGTATTTTATGATAATTTCTAGGAACTAATGGCCATTTTCCTACGAAATCTTACGGTTTTCTTTCAATTGTTGTTCGTAGTTGGATCGCTGGATCGCATATATTTCTCTCCTCTTGCTTGGAGTAATATTTCTTCTCTGTTTATTTTGCATTGATAACGATAATTGCAAGGCAATTTTTGCGATTCCTGCACGACTTCTCCGCCCGATGGAGGACCGATTGTGTATTGTGGGGTTAATAGTGCGACAGTTAAGATATGCCCAATCGCCAAAGTGCCCGCAGAAACGTAGCCCGCATTTGTATTTGAATTTTAGAAGGAAGGAGCTCACAGAGGCGCAAAATAAGAACTTGCCTTTTTATGAACTGCTTTTCTGATAAGATAAGTTCAGTCCAAAGTCACAGCCGGCGTCCCGTCGTGCGGATCTTGGATGTCAAAACTACTGCTATTCGCAGTCGGCCCATATTTTATGCTTTATTATTGCGCACTTTAGTGTGTTGATTGATGCGAGGGAACAGAGCGTTTTGGCGAATGGTTCATATCGCTAGATAGGAGCTGTTGGAACGGAGCAGAAAATAAGTTGCAATCGAAGCAACCACTGTCTGCTGTCAGTAACTTCTCGGAATGATATTCAAAATCAGTGTTTTGGAAACTTTACTTTAATTTTATCGTAAATTTCTACTTCACGATCAAAATGTTCGTTTTAAACCAACGTCGGTAGCACAAATATTACTAACGGAGACATAAACCATGTAATAGGCATGATTTATAACTCAGGTCACAGTTGTAAGATTTATTTCCCATCGAATGTCGCTCACCTCGATCTGACAGTACATACGGTAGTGGGGCGTGGTGGTCCAAATCGTAAAACTTGCGTAATGTGGACTCAAAGGTGAACCAGATCTGAACAATCAATGCAATATTCAGTCAAACATTGCATTTGCATCGGGTGTATATTGTATGGAGCGACTCGGATGTAGGAGAGTAATAAATACGCTGAATTTATTTTTGTCACCACGCAGCATAACGGCAATCAATCAAAATCAATGTTGCGACCAATGCACATTAGTAGAAACGAAACAAAAAACACAGTCAATTCGTAAATCGTGAATGCTTTGAATGCGCTCAGCAGCACACCGGTCGTAAATTATATCACAAACAGAATAGAGAAGTAAATCATTCAAATTTGGCTATAATTCTAGACAACTAGAATTTTTAAACAATAGACAAGAACAGTTAATGTTGTCAGTTCTTGAATTTGTTTTTCCTGCAACAGGCGCACATGTACTTTTAGTCATATGAATAATGAGATATGCATTGAACTTCAAATGGTGCGTTGAAAACTTCGAAGGAGGTTGCGACCTACCTTCGGTCCTTAAAAGATGTTTTCAATCATCATTTAAAAAGAAACAATGATGTAAATTTAAGCCAGATAACGCCTGAATCTAGCCTTTTGTATGAAAGATTGCAAGTTGTTTGTATGGCACAAAAAAGATTGCAAACAAATTCGTTGTTTACGCCTATTCTGGCTTGGAATTGAACGAGGGGAGATTCTACGCGCTTGTTAAAAATTTTTTTTTTTTGTGTATTGTAACATAAGCTATTTATTTAAGAAATCATCATAGCGGTGTCTTCGATCATTCGAATTGCTCTCTTTAAAATGTAACTAGAACAGTATAAAGAAAACAAATAACCACATGTAATTTGTAATTCTATTTACATCATTCAAGTTTAAAATTTGATTAAATAGCATTTTTGACTATCTAAATTTTTGTGTACAAAATATACTAAATATTAAATAACATACAACTAGGAGAGGGAGAGACCATCAGGTCACCCAAGTGAAACAATTTAGGTAGAGAGCATGGAACTGTGGATAGGGAGCGTGGGATTGCCTCCTCTCTATTGTTAGCATTGCGCTTGCAAGAGTGGGCGCTCTGGAAGGTGATATTTATGATCGACAAATCGCCTTCAACAAATTTTTCTACATTTTTCGTCAGATCTTAATTGTTAGCTGGCAGTATAAATGGAGAAAAGGAGATTTGGGGCGATGGCTACATTCTATCCCTCCTAAGGTGTCTAAGAAATGTTGGGTCAGGGGATTGGATGTGGGTCGAGACTTCATTCGTGTGATGTCTCGCCTCATGTCTAATCATTATTCTTTGAACGCTCATTTGTTCCGTGTTGGGCTGGGAGACACCAATCTCTGTGAATGCGGACAAGGTTATCAGGATGCAGATAACGTTATTTGGTTTTGTCCTGAGCATCGTGGAGTCAGATCTAAGCTTTATGATTCCCTTCGGGCTACACATTGGGGTAAACAACCCAATGTACCGATTCGTGACATTTTGGCTGCACGCGATCTGGAGTTTATGAAACTCATATATGTGTTTTTGACTAACATTAGCCTTAGATTGTAGTTTGATTAAATTACTTGTTCAGGTTAAAATTTTGAGGAATGTGTGCGTCAGTGTGTGATTGTGGCTTTGTGTGTGAGTGAGTGATTTTTTTTTTAAATTAAAAACGTTCAATTAAAAAATTGTAATTTTAAGTTCTAGATATGAGAAAACCATTGTTCCTTCAAAATTTCCACCCCAATTTTTCCATCCTTAAAATTTTTATTCCTATTACCCTCGAGACGACCGCGAGTAATTTTCGATCACTGCAATCATCGACCCACTCAGCATTCAACATATCATATCAGTGGCTTGGATGTTCCTTCAATGTAAAGATTCAGATCCTTCGATGCGTGTAGATATCGTACAACTCGTTTGGACTAGTTCCAATCAGCACTTGTCGGATTGCTGACGTTCCGTTCTGTGAATACCTGAAATGCCGGGCCAAAGGAAACCACCGAGCGTTGGGTGTGCTACAAGTCTTACCTCTAGGATGGTCCAATGCCGAAAGAGGAAATTGCAATGGTAGCTGCGATTACAAATTATGCCGAACAAGCGGCACTCACCATGGGTGCGCGCATACAAGGTTCAGCATGCGTTACACTTGCCTTACTCAAAGTATGCACCACACACGTTCCAAAATAGAAGCTGCAATTGATGTATCCGGTCTTGTTATCTAGGAGACATAGAGCAATCTTCCGATAAAACTTTGATAATCATCAACACGAGAAAGTTGACTGTCTACCTCCATGGGAATAAACGGTGGTTTTACTTCACTCAATCCAAATCTTGCTGCTAGCTTCGAAATGCTCATCGTGCTCATCGTGCACCTTGAATCGATACAAACCGCCGCGTAAGACTGCTACAGCTGGTACTTAATTTCATCGTGCCAACGTGGGACTCTAAACAGAGCTGTGCACAACAGTCTTCCGGCGAGACAGGGGGTTGGTGCAAGCCCTACAAGCTGGCCCTAAAAAAATATAGTAATAGGAACACACGATGTAAATATGGACGGGAACAATCGGCACAGACCCAGGCAACAAAAAAGTACTAACGATTGGAAACTCAGAACATGAAAATGTAGGTCCCTCAATTTCTCGGGAATTACCCGCATTCTTTCCGACTTACTGAGGGCTCGTAAGTTGTAGCGCTGGAAGAGGTTTTCAGAATCAATGGTACATACGCAATAGGATGGTTATATCAGCTAGCATAATCAACGTGCATAGACCTCATCTGAGAAGTTACGATGACAACCAGGACGTTTTTTACGCGTAACTAGAACGGAAATGCAACAACTGCCCAAGCCACGATGGCAAAATCTTTATCAGAGATCTTACTGCTCAGGTCAGCCAGAAGGAGGAATTCAGCCGGTTATAGGAAAGTTCAGCACCTACCAGCTTAAGAACGGAAACGGCATCAGACTCACCGATTTCGCCGCCTCCAAGAACATGGCCATACGTAGTACCTACTTCCAGCATAGCCTCCCATATCGGTTCACCTGGAAATCACCACACCAGACTGAATTGATTGATGCTAGACACTCCTCGGATATTATCGACATCAGGACCTAACGCGGCGCCAACATCGACTCAGACCACTATCTAGTAATGGTCAAAGTGTGCTAAAGACTTTCCGTTATAATCAGGAGCGACAAAACCTACCCGAAGTCGCAACTAATTACGCGCAAAGCAGCGTTGCCGGAAGAGGGAGAGCAGTTCAAAGTCCCTCTTGAGGACTGCTGGAGTACCGTCAAATAAGCCATCAACAAGGTAGCGGAAGGGTTTGTCGAAAGAAATCGACGGAACGATCGGTTCGACGATGAGTGTCAATCGGTGGATAATCGGTGGTATTATACGGATTTCGATAAGTTTTATAGATATCTGTAAAAAAATTACCGGATTTCGGTAAAATTTTACCGAAATCCGTAAAATCGGATTACCGAACGTTCAGCTGTTGAGAATTCGGTAAAACTTTACAGATTTCTGTAAAATAATCTGAGCGTGTATAGACTCCACAAGACCGTGAGGTCTAGTTTACTTCACCCTCATACAAAAAGTACCATGTAAAAACGCTGATAAGACCGGTAGTTCTCAACGGGCGTGAGACGTGGACATTTCTCGAAGAGAACTTGCAAGCACTTGGAGTTTTCGAACGACGTGTACTTAGGACCATCTTTGGCGGTGTGTGTGAAAACAGTGTATGAAGGAGAAGGATGAATCACGAGCTGGCGCAGCTTTATGGCGAACACAGTATCCAGAAAGTCGCTAAAGCTGGAAGGGTACAATTGGCGGGACATGTTGTAAGAATGTCAGACAACAACCTCGCAAAAATGGTGTTTGCCTCGAATTCGACCGGTATAAGACGCAGAGGAGCGCAGCGAACTAGGTGGTTAAACCAAGTGGAGCAATACCTTGGAAGTGTGGGACATTCGAGGAACTGGAGTCATGCAGCCCTCAACCGAGTTTATGAAGAAATATCGTGACGTAGGTGCGGTCCTAAGAGGACGTTGAACTAGCATAAGTAAGAAAGTAAGTAAGTAAGTAAGTGACGTCCTTTCCTTTTCGGAAACCGTAGATCAATATTACCTCCCTCCACCAGCTTCTTGTCGCAAACTTGACAGATCAGGGATACTCGGGAACACCTCGTTGTCTTCTGGTGTTGAGTCTTGAGTTTCTCCCAGGTTTCCTTGGCCAATTATGAATCTCGAATCAACGGATGTTCTCGACCATCAGTGAAATTATCACCCGAGCTCTTCGGTCTCCCGATGTCCGTGCAGCCGTAACTTCAGCCGCTGGATTCTCAGCAACATATTGGGTCTTTTTCCGGTAGTTTCCGTTAATTAGCATATCAGTTCCTAGCTTGGAAACAATAAAGGCTATCATGATGTGAACCTATAAAAAAGATGACATCGCAGCTGTAGGTTTTCAAAAGCGAAACTGAATACCTAGGTTATACTATGACATCTGATGATATTCGCCCTAGGGGGTCAAATTTAGGGGATAAAATTGATGCCCCTCCACCGGAGAAGGTTAATCAACTCCAATCGTACCATGGACTGCTTAACTATGATATAAACACAGCTTTTTTCCAACTCTGACGATTGAATTCCGTCCCTTGTACACTTTACTACAGAAAAAATGTCGCATTTGAGTATACTTAGAAATTATTGGTGGATAACAATTTACCCGAGCCAGTGCAAAAACCCTATCTGTTTTGCGTCGACTGCTCTCACCCCGCACAGAAGAACAATGCTCAAGTCCTCAATGTCCACAAGTCCACCCTTGCAGGCATATGCAAATTCCACAAGTATGTTTATGGTGCCACATTCAAGTTGGTCGCTGACAACACCGGTATCAAAGAGATTTTCAATCCAGCTAAGGGTACATCAGCCATCTCTACTTCAAGTTTGCAACGGTAGGCTCTCATTCTGCCTGGTTAAAGTTACACCATCAAACATTGTCCTGGTAAATTTATGAGCAATGCTGATGCATTGTCGCGTTTTTTCGGCACCCAGGCTAGCTGATGTATTTAGAACTTGTAGGTCTAGGCATTAACAATTTCTCGTCGAATGATTCTTAAATCGTTTATTTAGATCTCGTCCAAATTATAAAAAATCGGGCCTAATTTCGTCTCGAGTGTTGGAATACGTTTCAGTGGATGGCCGAAAAATATTAATCTGTAAGTCAAATCTTATTGAGAGTCCACTCTCAATACAATTTACTTGTGTTATACATTTTGGTGTTGATTATATTTTTATTTTTATTAAACTATGTCACCAATTGTATTTTATAATCTTTATAAATAATGTACACCGGACCTGTTATCAAACTCTCTGCCCCCGACCACACACCAACATACTTTAAGTATCACCTCAAAGATTTTATTTGCAAACAGCTTCACGCAATGGGCAATAAAACACTCCCATCCTTTATGTTGCATGTGCAACGTGTCCGCGTCTCGTGTTACACATCAATTTCCTGTCGTCGTAGGTAATTATTCAAAACATAGGAGCACAGAACACAAAGGCCACTCCTGTTGAATATTCATCGCTTAATCAGGAGAAAGTGCTTGAAATGCAGATTGTTCACCTACTTTGGATCCACTCAGTCAGTGATGGCGTCTGGTACCAAGAGGTCAACCGAGCGTCGGACTTTAAAATCCCAAGCAGATCATCTTTTACAGGAGTACTGCTCCAACAGTTCCATCCATGGAGTTCGATATTTCAAAGGTCAGAACCAGTCACGGTGTGAAAGATATTGGTGGATTGTGGTGTTTGCACTATCGGTTGGAAGTTGTGCTTATCTAATTGGCAAAATCTACCAGAAATGGGATCAAACTCCGGTCATTGTAAGTTTCCACGAGAAGACAATTCCCATATGGAAAATCCCGTTCCCGGCAGTGACTATCTGCCCTCGAAGCAAATGGGATAGCAAGAGGTTTAACTTTTCCAGCGTACATCAAAAATCTACAATGGAAAGCAACAGGTGAGAGATTCAATCAAGTTCCACATTGCCATTATACAGGTTTTGACATATTACTTCTAGATCAGACGACATGCTGGCTATTCTTCAACTATGTGATAAGACATTCGTTACCATGTTCTTAAGCCATTATTCTGATCTACCCAATAAAACAAGCTCTGAAAGCTATAACAGTATTATGTCCAATCTGTCCCTTCCGTTGCAATCAAATTTCTGTACTTTTAGAAGTGAAGAGTATGATTGTGACCATCTCTTAAGAATCACCTTCACCGAGGAAGGTGTCTGCTATACATTCAATGGGCTCGCAGCCGAGGATTTGCTCACCGAAGAGGTGAATCCCAAACTATTCGGTGGGAAAAGATCTCCACACTGGACTCTAGAACGGGGATACTCGAGTGAAGCCAATCTTACTTCTTATCCTTATCGAACGATTGGACCGGGGGCATTGGCTGGATTACAAATAATGCTGTTTGCAGGTGACAAGAACCTGGAATACAGCTGTAGCGGACCTGTTCAGGGCTATAAAGTGCTCCTCCATTCTCCAGCAGACTATCCACAAATCTCCAACAGGTACATACACATTCCCCTGGATCAGGAAGTCATGATAGCCGTTAAGCCCCAGATTACCGAAACAACGCTTAAACTGCAACATTACTCAGCCGAACGCAGACAGTGCTTCTTCACGCACGACCGGAGCCTCCGACTCTTTCGAGTGTATACACAGGATAATTGCAATCTAGAATGTTTGACCAACTACACCCTCCAACGTTGTGGATGTGTGCGGTTCTCGATGATTCGCACCAAGGATATGCCCGTTTGTGAAACCAATCAAATGTTGTGCATGTTGGATGCTGAAGCAGAACTGTTAGAAATGGGAGTAGTCGAGGAAGACCATGACGAAAACTTCTACACCAAATGTAATTGCATGCCAGCTTGTATCTCCGTAGAATACGAAGTCGAAACCACCCAGAACGAATTTGAAGTGGTCGAGTGGGGAGTTTCGTTTGGTGAATCACGAAAACAGCTGGATGGGTACGGTGATATGAGGACTCACTTAAAACTAAAAACTTGTACATGTGCTTTTATATTTCCACAGAACGTATGCGGCTAACATTCGGATCTACTACAAGAACGCTCAGTTTACTCCTCAAAAGCGCAGTGAGCTGTACGGGTTGACCGACTTCCTTGCCAACTGCGGAGGACTGCTAGGACTCTGTTTGGGAGTGAGTTTGCTGAGCTTGGTGGAACTTTGCTATTTTTGCACGCTTCGTCCGTTTGTTCTTTGGAAAAAACGAGGTCATTTGTCGGCAAAGGAGGAAAATGACATCATTCCAGTAATCAGTCTGTTGTCGACGGACATCAGGAAACGGAATTGATGCCATCCAGAGTGGCGTTCCATTTGTCTTAATTATTCGGAATACTTTTGACGTGTTGCTTGAATACCCAGAAAGTTTGTAAATATGAATATTTCATATTTAATCTAGCATCCTTACTGCTGGTTTAAATCGGTCCTCAAACTCGATGTTTTAACGTAGTTTTGTATTCTACTGTAATAAACCATCCACACTTGTTAGTGGTCTCAACTGCATCCATACTGTTGGTTTAAATCGGCACCCAAATGCAATATTTTAACGTATTTTTGTATTTCATCAAAATAAACCATTTGCAGTTGTTAGTGGCCCGGTCAACACACTTAAATTTTTTACGTAGTTTTGTAATCAATTGAAATAAACCATTCATTCTTTTAAATATCCGCAACAGCATTTTCTAGTTGTTTTATATCGGTCCACAAACTTGTTGCTTCAACGTATTTTTGTATTCTAATGTAATAAACCACACACACAGTTATAGGAAAGAGCTACTGTGCCATCCTTTTTGAGCAGCCTCTCAAAACTCGCTCAAATTGTTTGTTTTTTGTTTTTTTTATTTTTTATTCTGATATGCTGTTCCATTCCCTTGGGCAGTGGCAAAACCTTGTGGTAACTTTATTTCAACTACCAGGAGCTTGTCTGGTTCTTAACCAATTTGAAAAACAAAACACACTAGTGCTGCCAGATCAGTAGTAATGTAGCCCAAAAGTGCTTCTGAAAATCCCCCAGTAAGGATTGTATCGAAAATAAGTTATCCACCAATTCTTCTTTCAAATCATGTAGAAAATGAAATTTTTCCAAACAAATGGATAATTCTTTATTGTACGGGATTGAATTTGAACATTGTGAAGATCGCATGAAATTAATATTACTTTTTTTACGAATTCGCGAATTTTAGATCGAACACTTTTTATTATGTCCCGGACAAGCGTTTTATCACATTTTTGGACGTCTTAGCCAAATTATTCTCAGATGCTCTGCTAGTTTTTTTTTGATAACTCTCTTCACAATCGTCCAATAGCGTTCGATGAACCGAAACTGAGGGAAATTTGACGGATTAATGTCAATTGCAACGTAATCTATATCCTTTTCCGTGAGCCAATTGAGAACTATTTTGGCGTAATGCGCCGAGACTAAATCCGATCAAAACAGTGGAGGGGTACTATGCTTC
Organism: Aedes japonicus; assembly: GCA_034211315.2. NCBI lineage: Eukaryota > Metazoa > Arthropoda > Insecta > Diptera > Culicidae > Aedes > Aedes japonicus. The sequence continues at coordinate 683,092 of JASCZW010005225.1, read as the reverse complement.
TGATATAAAAGCAGTAACATCTACTGCAGATACTCAGATCAATAGATTTCCAAATTGATTGTTCCGGTAGTGTAAACAATGGTAGAATTCATACAGAAGAAACATATTGCTTTCCATACCAGCACTTTTCGACCAAACTTCTCCACTTGAATCGGCCTTTCTGCATCGCTCACATCCTCCCCTACGACAACAATGTAATATTGTGGACTTAAAAGGGTTTTTGAGTCCTCTTTGACATAGGTCTCTTGTCGGCCATCAATATTCATGCATTTGGTCGCTGCAAAACTTGCGAATACAATGTTTGCGCCCTTGTTGCTGCGCGTTGCTTCTGTTATGCACTTTGTTTGGCGATTTTCTGTTTCTTGTAGCTGGAGACCTTGTTCCGTTTCTTAATATGTTGAATCATTCCAACTCTGTAACCGATCGCTGCATATTAGGCAAAGGTATGGGAGGCATACCCAATCTGTATTTGTGTGTGTGATTTTTTAATGTTCATGCCAGAAACAAACGATAGTTATACACGTTGTTCAATACATACACTTTCAAAATATACACTTTCAAAATATGTTAAAAAATAGCATATTTTTTTACATATTTTTTTTTCTGCGTTCATTTAACTGAAAGCAATGTTTATGAGGCACGATTACAATATTTCTCTTGGAATGACCCCCTCACCATCCCTCCCTTTATACTTCTTCACTAGCTTCAAACGTTTCTCAAACGCGTCGCACGCACGGACTGCATGAGCATTTCGTGCCATATTTTGAACATTATATATACAGAAAAAAATAATTTAACAAGGGCGTCAAAAATACCCTCCTTTAATTTCAAGCCAAAGGAGGCAAAAACCACGAAATTGTTTGCAAATTTTCATGTGCCATACAATTTTGTTTGCAATCTTTCATGCAATAGGCTGGATTCAAGCGTTATCCGGCTTAAATTTTAATGATATATCCCATTATTTTCTGCCAAATCTAGCATTTCCTTCATATGCAGTAGACAACGCGAAAAATCCAAAGTTTCTTCTTACCTGTGTGGAATCATACGAAAAAGTCGAGAGGATTTAAGTCCAGAGAGCTGAAGGCCACCAAGTTTTGTCCAGAAACCGGGTTTAATTGTCCCGGCACTCGGCTTGGACCACATTTTCCGTGTGGGCTGGTGCAGAGGTCCTACTATAACACGTAGCGCTTATCTGCATAGACACATCGGAGACTGGGAGCAACAAACTTCTCCAAAATCTCAGTTTTGTACTCCCCACTTCACAATCCATCACTAACGCTGCATTTTGGATCCTAGGGATATTTATATTGGATTCAGGAATACTGTCCCTCGTTAGCGCCCACACCCAGTCATTCTGCACATTGTTCGGCTACTGCAGCACGAACACTTTTTCGCACGAAAAACAAAAACTCCTGATCATATTGCCTCGATTAAACCACTTTTAGCCTCCGAAACTCCAAGGACTTAACGATTTTTGTAAGGCTTATAACCAAGTTTCTTGCTGAATAGTGTGAGCGGCCCCGATTGAAAAGTTCAGATAATCAGCCGTTTTCCGGATTGAGCGGTTCTTTCTGCGCCGAATCCTTGACGGCCCGTCGCATCCTCGCCGAACACGGCCGGCTGGATTTTGCCCAGTCTTCGGTCGATGACATCTCCGGGTATCAACTGATGGTCATGTAGACAAAGGGTCGTTCACCGTTCAAAAAACGCTTAATTACGATGTCTCGATACTATTTCATAGCGCATATCAAACGAACAACAACTGACACAATGTCAATACTAGTTGACACTCCGTCGTTGACAGATCCCATTGTTGTTTACATTTATAACGTACAACAGATTTATTATGAGTACTTTTAAATTATCAACCATTAAGTGCTTTACAAAGTTTTGCACTAACAGTGGAGATGTTAAATCATCGGAGATCGAAGCGTGCTTTGGCCACGAGCTGACGTGTTTTTTCTACTGTCATGTTTTTTCGATCGTTTTCGTTATTTTTAGAGTGATAATATTTGTACCTAGTCCTTATATTAAAATCCAGTGCCTTATTAAAAGGTTTTGAACAGTTTCATCGCGATCAATCAGTAATATCAAAGGCCACTTCATGGGACACGAAAAATGTTCACGCGATTTGCGAATTTCTGGAAACTGAAGCTACAGTATGGTGGAGCTGACGCTGCCATTAGAAACAGTTCAGAATCAAGGCGATTTTAGGCAACGAAAATGTGTGACTTTTGCAGCAAGAAGGAGGCAAAGATTTGATTCGTTGGATTATGCAGAGTGAAGCAAACTATTACCTGAAGTTCCAGGCTGCAGTAGACTTCTTGGTGAGCTAGTGCCATTTTGCTTAGTAAAATATTGTTTGTAGCTTGGGTATAAAACCAATCGCAATTATCAGACATTTTGTCGTTTGAGGCCACATTGAGATGGGAATTCAATTGTGTTCTTGTTCAGTGCGTTTTTGTTGAAACAAGTTTTCACGCACCTTTTCTGTAGAATTACTAAACTTTGTAGCAATAGAATCAAATTATTCTATGATGAAGCAGGAGTACCAAACCGCCACTTGGTATAGTTTCCAGTTTTGTGAATGCGTAAGTTGATGCGTGTGTATGAAAGAATGTGTGAGTTTTTGTCGGCCTTACAGTGCTGGTCTTGTAGTCTGCTCAACCCACTGGTTGTGTATGGAAAAGGTGGAATTTCATTTCATTCGTATTCCCATCGTATTAACGGGTTTGGGAAGAAATAACATTATTTTTTTTAATATATGCTTTTATTTCTAATTGAATTTTTTTTGAATTTTGAAATCTTTATTTACATGTTAGTTTTTACATGGTCATCTAATAAGCACATGTTACTCTTTGGAAAGAAAAAGTACTTTAGTGATCGTCAGTCGGTGCGAATCAAAACAAACCCAAAAAAGGAGAGAGTTCCTCTCCCATGTGCGCATCAGTAAACAGAGTGCACACAATAGATCGCTAGAATAACTATACAAGCCACAGTGGTACATGAGCGTCTTCCAACCGGACATTTTTGCCTGTTGAAGTGGCGGACTTAGTCCGTGCTTTAACCTACCCCGCAGTGGGATGTTAGGCAAAAATGTCGTTGGTTCGAGTACCACTGTACACATGCCCTTTTCGCTCAATTTTCCTAAAAACATCTGCTATGTTTCCAAGCCTGCCGCACACTAGCGGAACTATCAAAAACTTTCTCTTCATATCTTTCAATTCTAGCCAAAAACATTGTTGTTCACTCTTGGTGCCTCATGGTGATGAGCGAACATCTCCTTCAACATCATAATCGTTACTCCTCGCACGGAGAATATATAAAATAACAATTAATGTATAAAAGAAAAAGTAACTAAAATTCCATCGTCTCTTCTAGTTAATGATCGATACTTAGTGGGAAACCCTTTTCAAGCAATAGTTTATACCAATCTTCGCGGTAGGCTATCAAAGAGTCGTTGGCTCTTTTGGATAGGAATACCCTAAAGCCCGATTCAAAGTTAATTTGGACGCATTCAAGTGATAATAACTCAGGAATTAAACAACATACACGGTTGATCAAAACTTTAAACAAAAGGGCAGTTATTCAGCTTTCAAATATACAGCTTCCGTTGTACAACAAATTATTATATTTCACCGGTTTGAACGAACTGTCGCACTTAACTTGTGATCGATAACTAGAATTTAGAGGAAGAGTTGGTGTTCTCCATTTAGTTCCGGCTACCTTTGCTTATCTTCGACAGATGCGCGTGTTTCGTCTGCAGTGTGCAGGCTTCTTCGGAGTCTCGTACTAATAACTCGACTTCGCTGCAGAGGTCTGCACATTGTAGGCGGGGTACGCGTGTCTGTCGGGGGTGGGTGGGGTTTTTTGAAGTTGAGTGGGGAATACTAGTTTTTCTTCTAATTTCTAGTTACAGGTATTCCACTAAACAGCTCAAACCCTCTAGGATTCATTGTGATCCATCATGATCTGCACAGTCGCTGGTTACACTGTTCCGGCGAACATATTCCAATTTAAACGCATTTGTTGTGCCTTTGTCACTTCTTCACCGTCTCCTGAATGTTTTCGCTTGACAATTGCCCAATATTTTTCGATCGGTCTGAACGCAGGGCAATTCGGAGGATTAATCTCTTTGGCGACGAAATTAACATGGTTTGTATCATACCATTCAAATACCTCATTGGAGTAGTGACAGCTGGCTAGATTCAGCCAAAACATAACGTTGGTCTTGTGTTTCCGAATGAAGGGCTTTTTCAGACACTCTTTAATGTAAACCTTCGACGTGATTGTGTGAGATGTGATGAAAACCTTGGTTTTAAGGCCACAACTGCAGATTCCTTGCCAAATAATTAGTTTTCGAGCAAAATTATCAGCAAAAATTTATACCTGGAATGGCCATTCTCACGACCAGCTGCCAGGTAAAATTTTCGTCCGGGGATTAGTTTGTAATCCATTTTGACATATGTATCGTCATTCATTGAAATACAGCCATCAAATTTCGTCAAAACTAGTTGGCATAGGAATCGTGCTCGCTTTTTGGCCACCAAATTTCGTTTTTGGAGTGATTCGGGTGTTTACTGGCACAAAAAGACTTCAATTCTTCTCTTAAATCTCGCATTTCTTTCCCAAACCACGTATGGGGACACCTGGGTTGCCTTTCATGTACCTCAACACCTTTCTCCTCAGCTTTTTGTCCTTAGTGCCACTTTTATGGTTGATGTGCTGTGTTCTATCCACACTCAAAGTATCCTTGTAACGTTTGATTACAAGACACACCATTTACTCTGGGAATTTTAACACTTTTGCTATTTTTGAGGCATACCACGAAGGATTCTTTAGATGTTGACCTATTGTCCGGTGGCGTGAAATAAATTTGCAGAGAGATATAAAGAAGTGTTAGTAAGATATGAATCAAAATAAGAAGGCATGGAAGATCGCATGTTTCAAAGTGTTTAATGTACGGTGGTGTGGAAACCAGGAAAAGAGTGAACATAAAATATGGCTTAGCCGGAACCAGGAGATAACTAGGAGGCACTATTCCCGGGTTATGGTGATGCGATGTGAGACCGGCGGTCGTAATAGTAGGTGTGGAAATAGCAAGGTGAGTTGACCATGGTTTCGATATGTATGTTTATGTATGTGTATGTATGTGTTTGTTTGTGTATGTATACTTGTGTATGTATGTGTGAATGTTCATTTAATTTTATCATGCATAATATATATACATGATCACATCACTTATCAAGGTGAATCCTGATCCATCAAGCCCTACCCTACTAACATAGTAAAACCTCCTTCCTGTGACCTTTGTGGGGATGCAGAGGTAAACACGATCCCTACACAGCAAAGATCACACTAACTTTCCTTCCCTATTCCCACCTGATTGCAAGGACGTGGCCGGCGCCGTTATTGATTATTAAAGAAATTGAGTCACTAAAACGTGAACAGTGAGAATGTTCGGTTACTCCCAGCCCCATTCAGTTGATTCATTGTGCAATTTCACTGATTCTGATCAATCACGGAGTAGCAACCATCGATACGTGCAGTCAGTCAAGCTAAGCTAAGCTAAGCTAACAGTAGAGATGTTAAATCATCGAATCATTGCATATCTCTGTACTCTAAGCATTACTAGGTGATTCCTAATGTTGACTTCAGACTTGTCGATTCCATTATTGAACGGCTATGAAGGGATCTGTGAACCAAACAATCATAATCAGACACTGGAGCAAAATTCTTTTTAAAATACAGACATTGGACACTTTTACAGAGCACAAACATAGCTAAAATCTTCGGCATCTTCCCAACACGGCACCAGTGAAGTGAATTGACTAAAGTGATAAATGGCCGCCAATTTTATCTCAGCATCAAAAGATTCATTATCGAACTCATAGAATTAGAGGGTTCTGCAGAATACGACCACAACTCAAACCAATAAAAAAAATAATGGGCCATCGTCAAGTGGAACGTCAAGATTCAAAATTCTATTCGGATTCGATCAGCGGAATGCTTGTCTGAATATTTTTTAACTGTGTCTTATACACTCAAGTCTTTTTACGTGGTTATTTTTAAACGCTTTTTTACAACGATTTTTTTACAACGATTTTTGAAATAAAGTGGTTTTTTTACGACGAATTTTGAAACAACGCGGTACTTTTACGACGATTTACGAAATAACACGGTTAAACAGCCAAAAAAGCCTATTTGTTTTTTGAGGATGAAAAAGTAAAAAAACGCGATAAACAATATTGAATAATTGGTGTGTGATGAAAAAGATCAGTTCCCTCGGTGTTCAGTTAACCTAAACCTTCAATTGTGTGCTGTGAAGGATCTGTTCACATATTATGCAACGTCCGACAGCATTGTGAAAAGCAAGATAGCGACTTCTGGTTTGTGAAAAGCCACCAAATATTCAACTATATGGGTATTTTTGGAACTGGAACAACGTTTAGAGGCCAGAAATAGATGTCCAACGCCATTTTGGAATCCAAGATGGCGACTTCCGGTTTATAAAAAATTGTTAAATAGTGAAAATGGATATGCTCGGAACGAAGACCACGTGTAGATTCCGGAAATCGATGTCCGTCGCCATTTTGGAAACCAAGATGGTGACTTCCGGTTTAGGTAAAGCTGCCAAACATTCTACAATATGGGTATTTCGGAAGGGACGACGTGGTTAGGGCGGAAATCGATGTTCGACACCATTTTGGAATCCAAGATGGCGACTTCCGGTGTGTGAAAAATTGTCAAATATTGTCATAATAGTCATATAAATAGCATATGTCAATAGTCAAATAGCATATGTAATGATGACATCTAGAATTGGGCGATCCCATATCAATGGTTCATGAGCCGATGAAGGAATCTACTCCCAAAAGTTGAAAAGATTGCGAAAACAGCACCAGCAATAAACGCCCAAAGCGTCCTATAAATAAACAAAGCCTCGCAAGTGTGCGCGAGCGACAAGTTGCATACTGCTGTTGCTTGACGGAAAACATATTTACTTCATTGCTGTATCGTTTCAATTGATCTTCATTGCTGTATCGCAGAGTGCCTTGACAATCGAAGGAACGGAAGGATTTTCATTCCATTTGGTTCAACTTCTTGAAGTGGTTGAACAGTTAGCATGTAGATTCGTCACGCTGACCGCTCCGGTACGATTCCCAGTCATGGGCCAAGTTGTTTTTCTTTGTGAGCTTTTGGACGTTTGGACTCCATTAACTTTTTGTAACGTAAATTTATGTGTTGCTTTTTTGCCCAATGTTGCATTTTTTTTTGTCTATGTTACGATCACGAGAAACGAAACGAAATCATGCGACATTGCGTTACAATCTTGATTCAAAGTCTGAGATTAGTTCCATTGAATTCCAACTACTTTTTTTGTCATCTTGACAGATACGTATTTTGTCTACAGCAGACCTCTCCAGTGTCGTACTAATGTTAAGTCGAACATTAGTACGACACTGAAGAGGTTTGCTCATTGTAGACGAAATACGTATCTGTCAAGATAACAAAAAGGAGTTGGAATTCAATAATTATCTTCGCATTTTAATCATCGTAACAGTTAATCCACTAAAAAGCTCGCACTCATCAATATTACAATCCTGCTTTCTGATTTTGGATGCTCATGTAGATGAAATATTATCCAAAATTTAATTTTGAATATGTTTGAGTAAAAGCTATTTAAACCGGGAACCGGTCCACCTCCCCCATATGGTTTCTTCTTAGAAGTTTTTTTTTTATCGTTAGAGCTCTCAGTTCTTAAAATTGGTCCAATAGTTAGGCAGTTTTTACAAAATCATTAATTGAATTCTTATTAGAATGAATCCACACAGTTATAACCGGAATAGTGTCTCTACGGATTATTCGGAACAACTATGTAAGTAATCAACTGATTTAAGCGTTTTGAGGTTTTTTCGGTCAATCAATAAAACTGATTCTACCGTTCCGCAGCTGATAAGGATTGTATCGAAAATAAGCTATCCACAAACTTTCTTTAAAATTATGTTGAAAACCGATATTTTATTCATACAAAAAAATGATCTTTTATTGTACGAGGTTAAACTTGAACATAATGAAGACCGGATGAAATTTAAGTAATTCCTTTACGAATTTTCGAACTTTGGATCGAATGCTCTTCATCAAGTTCCGGACAAGTGTCGCATCGTAGTTTTTGGACGCTTGAGCCCAAATTTTTTTGAACTCCTGCATGTTCCCAGCTGCCTTACCAGTCTTCTTGAAGACCCTCTTCACGATTTCCCAGTAACGTTCGGTGGTCGAAGCTGAGGGCAATTTGGTGGATTGATATTTTTCTCAACGAAATCTATACCCTTTTCCCTTTTCCGCAAGCCAATTGAGAGTGGTTTTGGCATAGTGAGCCGACGCTAAATCCGGCCAAAACAGTGGAGGTGTACTATGCTTCTTATATAAAGGCAACAATCTCTTCTGGAGACACTCAGATCGATAGATTTCCGCATTTATAGTTCCGGTAGTGTAAAACATGGTTGACTTCAAACCACAGGAACATATTGCTTGCCATACCAGTACCTTTAGACCGAATTTCTCCACTTGAATCGACCTGTCCGCATCGCTCACATCCTCCTCATTGATGGCAGTAAAGTATTGTGAACCTAGAAGGGTTTTTGAGTCCTCCTTTACATAGGTCTCATCGTAAATCAAAACGCATGCATCCGGACGCTGCAAAAGACGCGAATACAATTTCCGGGCCCTTGTTGCTGCTCGCTTCTTCTGTTCTGCACTTTGTTTCGAGATTTTCTGCTTCTTGTAGGTCTTCAGGTGGTTTCGCCTCTTGATACGCTGGATCATTCCGACACTCGTTCCTGCTTTTTTGGCCAAATCATGTATTGACATTGATTTGTTCTTCATGATTAGAGATACCACTTTCTGCTCCAGTTTCGGGTTGGAAGAACCGGGTTTTCTGCCTCTTCCTGGTAGCTCATCCAAAGAAAAGTGTTCCCCAAACTTATTAATGATGGTTTTAACACTTGCATGATGAATTCCAAACCGCCTCGCCAATTTTCGCATAGTAATACCCATCTCACTTAGCCATGTGTCCAGAACCTTAATTTTCACTTCCTTTTCAATACGCGACATTTTGAAAACGCAGAATTTGAACCGCAAAAACAAGTAAAAAAAAGAAAGCTGACAGTCAAACGCACAGCATGCTGTGTTCAGAGCATAAAAAACCATCACAAATACATGCGTACAACGCAAATGTATGTGGATAGCTTATATTCGATACACTTCTTAAATTAGTCACTAAATAAATTTAAAATTTAAAGATATACAGTCTCTTCACAATAATGAGTTCTCTAGAGATTTTTGAGAGATTGAGACATATTTTTCTCAACTCGATAGTAAATATTTCTACGTGTTGGTGAAAAAGAGAATTTATCACATAGAAACAAGTTCGGAAATTAAATGCACACGACTGTTATTGACAATAATGTAATCGTTTATCGTTACGCTGCAGCAGGCAAAATCCACTCGAAGTAAACACAAAATTTGGGGTTGCCAAACATACAAACAGAATATCTCAGTTGGCCGTGTAACCGAATTAACTTTTATTCTCTCCACGCGTTCCTTAATAACATAGTCTCTGCACGGCAAGCCGGTTCAACTCAGTTTTGAGTCGTTTTTGACTCACTTGCGTCAAAAGTGGAGTCACTCATATATGAGTAAATGTTACTGGCATTGACAAGTCGACATATCAAAAACATCGACTCAAATCAGATGGATGTTTATGATTTGTCGACTTGTCAATGCCAGTAAAGACTGTATTCGATGAAATTTGGACACACAAAATAGGTCACCAAAAATTTTCCTTCAGCCCGATTCTTTTCAAACTTTCTGGAAATAAAGTACTACTCAATGGTTAAGTTTTGACATCATTGGTTTATTGAACCTCTTCTCTCAACCCAAATGCCCGCACCTTTGCCTTGACCCCTTTCATCAAATTTTGGGCAATGATAGGGGACCGACTTGCTTACTTACTTTTAACCACACTTGCTTTAGTTCAAGTTCATTTTCTATCAGTTTTGGAGTTTTAACGAGCTTTGCCTTCATGATCGCCCAAAATTTTTCAATTGGGTGAAGTTCCGGAGTGTTTGGAGGGTTGACGTCTTTTGGTACAAAAACTACATTATTATCTTTGTACTAGTCTAAGACGGGCCGGGCATAGTGGCAAGATGCCAAATCCGGCCAAAACAGTGTCGGGCCATCGAGATCTCAAGAAGGGCAGAAGTCGTTTTTGGAGGCATTCGTCCTTGTAGATTTGTTCGTTGACGGTCTCAGAGGTGATGAAGGGCTGACTCATTTTGCCACATTCGCAGATCCCTTGCCAGACAAGGAATTTTTTGGCGAATTTCGACAGTTTCTTCTTCCGTACACTCTCCGGAACGGCCAACTTAGAGGTGGCGGCGTAGTGTTCCTGTCCTGGCATTTGTTTGGTGTCGGCTTTAATGTAGGTCTCATAGTCCATCACAATGCAGAACGGTTTTGTGAACCACTCCCTTTACAGTTTTCTTGCACGAGTTTTGGCCACCGAGTTCTGTTTATCGCTCCGGTTCGGTGCCTTCTGGACCTTGTACACATGCAATCTAGAACGTTTCCTTGTTTTCTGCACAAAACAAACTGAAACATTCGCCTTTTTCGCAACATCCCTGATCGAAATGTTGGGATAACGCTTAAATTGGATCAATACCATCCTGACCTTCTCCGGATTCGATGTGCCACGTTTTTTGCCACTACCATTTTTCAGCTTGGTTGTCTTACGGTCCTTGAACGTTTTGATCACATGAGATACGGTTGAATGTGCGATTCCGAGCTGTTTTCCGATCCATCGATCGATGGTTTTCGAAGTGAGTGCCCAAAATTTGTTGGCGCACTATTTCTTCATTCGAAGCCATCACTGAAGTCACTCGACCGATTTTCACGAAACTCATTACACAATTGACACAACACAATGAAATACATTCAGTTAAAATTTCAATAATTTTTATCCACACGCTAAAAAGTTACGAGCAATTGCGTGTGTCCAAATTTCATCGAATACAGTCTTTAGTATTTACTCAAATTTGAGTGACTCCACCTTTGACGAAAGTGAGTTAAAAACGACTCAAAACTGAGTTGAAATAGGCAGCTTGTTGCAATTTTACAGCTCAATCAGTGGCAGATGAATGTTACTCTGGAATGTGAAGATCATTTTGCAATTAAATACAACATGAAACATTTGATTTATTTTTGATTAAGAAGTAGGGAGCTTTTTTTAAATAGAATTTTTCGAATGTGATCCTTTTTAAAAAAAAAACATTAAAAACCCTCTTATCTTTTCAAATACATAACGAAGGTTAGATGAGCTATAACTGACAAGGATGCATAAATGCGAAGCTGAAAATGACTGATAAAAAAGCATACAAAATGTAGTGAACGGGTGTTATAATATTAAATGATAATAATTTCATTTGTATTTACGTGTCTGCAGATTGTGGTCCTGCTGCAATTGTATAAGGACCCGTGCCTCCCCATGAACGTCAAAACTAAGATAATGTATAATAGCCACGACAACAAAAATGGATTTAAAATTATTTGGGATATCCATGGATGATCTGTATAGCTGTATAGATCTGAATTGTATAGCTCATTAAGAATAATGAACCAAAAATTCCGATGTGTTACTCTGCTAATAAATGTGATATAACCACAATGCAACTGACTCTTAGCTCTGGGCCTTGATCGCTACTGAGTCCTTGCGGCACGTCAAGCCGGCCAGTTCAGCGCAAGGGAGTTGTTTGTAAATTCATAAGTGCTGATAAAAACGGATAATTTTCATCCTGTTTGTTGATTAATTAACAATTAATGTTAACCATGAATTTTGTCTTTTAACAATGCAGTATGCGTTGAAACAATGCATATGAACTTTCACAGTTATGAGTTTTAGCAATGTTTTTCGATATAAGACAGGTTTTACGACGATTTTCCAAATAAAACTCTGTTTTTACAACGAAAAAACTTGGACTTTTTTACGACGATTTTCGAAATAACGCAGTTTTCTTCACACGGTACGTACCCCCTGTGTAACAAAAAACTTGAGTGTACTAATTGAAATTCAAAAGGTTTTATTTAATCTAATTAAACATGTTACTCGCGTTATTGTTTGTCCAAACTTCGATCCGAGCACGCAGCAATTAGGGTCATAAGCTGTCCAGCGATAACTGCTGACAGGTAGCATTTAAAAAGTGACCCAATAACCATGTATAATACAAATCCCACATTACACAACTACTCTTACAACCACCGCGCATTGAATACAACCCATCAATCCAATCCAGATAATAGCCTTAATCAATAAAGTTGCTATCCTGCAGCTGTACTACGGCAACAAGAACAAGCAACAGCAATCCATTAGCTTGACAATATCAATGCGCAATATTGACTCGGTTTCTGTTTTACTTCCTCCCGGTAATACAAAGCACTTGTTCCTGGTTTTGGTACGAACGAAACATCATCGGTACAGTAGTTTTTCTCTTCTTTTTTTTTTTGCTCAATTTCTCCGGAATGCTAACAAGAACCTATCTCGGATTCATATCTTCTAAAGCGGAAATTAAACTTTTCCTCGCTCGCTTTTTTCCGTCTTGTTTCCTGGACACATGATTCGGCAACTGGCTCGCTGACTGCCCAAGGCTCTGTTCCTCTAATGGGTGGGGAAAACACATCGACATGAAGAGCCAATAACGACGGAGGCAAACAGGAAAAAGAAGTGGACACAAGCAAGTAGGTTTTATTCCAGTCAATCAAATATGTATGCGAAGCAGTTGGGGTGGAGCGTCCGTTTTCGTACAGCTGAGAGTTTCCACGAAATGCGGCTCTTCGCCTGTAGATGGACAAAGGACGAGCATAAATAGATTGCTTTTTTTCTTCGGAAAATCATGTTCCGCTGCGAATAGCACTAGAGAAAAAGTTCAACCCAAAATGATTGGTCTGAGTGTGGGATTTTCCTTCAGTGCCCTGCCATCCCACTAACAGGCATGGAGTGGGTGGTCAAGTGCAAACAGAACGTCGTGAATTCCACTGTGTGACAGGACCATGATTTGGGTGATGTGCTTCCGTGACGATCGCCATAAATGGGACCATTGTTTGTTCAGAGTTGTAACAACCGAAATTGGCTATCCAAATATAGGAAGCGGTCGGGCATTGTGCTTCGAAAGTGACTTAAATTCAGCGTTTGCCGGGAAGCAAAGTGAACTGAAACAAGAACAATGTTACAGTTCTGCGTGCTTTTAAATACGACTGGGTATTTGATCTGAATTTGTTTCCTTTCATTCAACTTTTCGGTATTGTTGCCTTCCTGAATGGATGTCGTGTGGAGCTCCCTTTCTCATTATATCGTCAACCATACAATGCCCAGTCAACTGACATGTGTCACCAGAAGAAAAAAATGTATGAGGAAGCCAGAAAGCAATTGGTGAATGGGAAATGCCCTCGAAAGAATCACTTGAAGATTGGATGGAGCACAGAGTACAAGTCTTTTCAATTCGTTTGGGTTGTTCTTTTATTCGACATTAGGTCGCTATGGATCTTTCTGGTATTACCCATCCGAGAGAAGTTTTTTTTTGTTTCCGCTAACTTTGTAAAAAGGATGACGACCACTCTAAGTGGGTCAGTTCACTTAGGACGAAACTTGAAACCCTCAGTTATTGCGATTTTAGAACGCTGCTTCGCATAAAAACTCCTTATACCAACCAACTGATATCTAAATCTATCACTGTAGAATCATTAACCTCCACCGCCCATTATCTGTTTGGCACTTGTCAGCACTTTTCCTTTTTGTTATTAATGTTTTTTCCGGAAAAATCCCAGCAGGACGGATTGCCACGTATTTCAGCTCATCCGAAACTGCAATAAATAATCCCGAAACGAATTAGGGCGGCGGTCAATTTCGCGACACACCCGTATCCCAAAACACACACAACCACAACACACCACAGAACACTCCTCGGCATCATCGGTGGCAGCGGCTCAGGGTGTCTTGTGAGCCTTTTGTTGGCGCACCAAGTCGTAGTAGCAGTGCGCCATTAAATTATTAATTCGTTTCGTGTAATTAACGGATTTGAAAAATTACCCACTCGCCTAGAAAAACGCTCGTTCTCGCTATGTGGTCAGATTTAGCGGCCCTTTTGGGGATGCGCCCTTTCAGATAAATATAAAGGACTAAATCAAACAGGAGAGCAAAAAAAACCAGCGAGAAACAAACGCGTCGGGACGCTTTGATTAATTCCTAACGGTTGACATTTCTGTTTCGGGCCTTTTTCACTCCGTGAAGTTACAAATTTGATTTCGCTTGTAGGATTTCACGATCCTTTTACTGAATGATGATTTTGGGACAATGTCAACGAAACGATGGCTTTCGGGATTAATGTTCTGCGAGTTGCCTTTTTCTCGCTCGGGCTATGATACTATAATGCCGCTTCAAACTTAAAGGATTCTGAATTTTAATCGAGCGTAAGGCCATACAATTAGTGAAATGGATTCATTATTAGAAACTCTGGGAAATTTATGTTTCGAATAATTCATTTCTGTAAAATCGAAAATTGAATGTTACGTTTAAAGCATACCAGTTTTTTTTCTAGCTGGCTTTAACACTCTTTTCAACAAGCTTTCATTTGATCTTAAGTAAGTATTCTAGAATCTCTTCCACAGTTTTTTATTGAGTGCCTCAAGCCAACGCGAATGCATGAGTTTGAATACTCCCAAGTAACACCAAAGGCATCATCTCGATCAGAAATTGGAAAGTGTTCTTTTTTAAAGTTCCTCGATTTCTACAGGTTCAATCGGATCAACTTTACAGAGCCAAGTTTGTGTTTCAAAAGTTTACTGGCGGTAATATGAAGAGAGTAAAAACCTCCACACCAAGCCTTTCATGATATCGTTACGTAAATCTTTTTTAATCATTCTGACAGCCATCCAAGTATGACTCAAAAGGAACCATGCTTGAGAATCCACATAGCTCAAGGCGATACGTCCTTCAAGTTCTGGAGAGAACTTCTCTGATTTTTAGGAAAAAACTTCCCCGAGATTCTGGAAAAAAACTACTTAAAAGATTAGTTGAAACTTCCCAGGAGTGATAGAGAGTTTTCCTGAAGTTCGGAACAAAATATTGCAGTATTTCAAAGTAAGAGTTTCTCGAAGTTAAGGAAGAAATCTCTCGAAAGAAAATAAAGGAATATTTCAGAAACAAAGGAGTACTTCCTAGTAGTGTGAGCAACACTTTCTAAAATAAATCAGGAACAAACTACCCCGAAGTTCAGAATGATACTTATCAGAAGTTTAGAAAGTAACTAAGTTCAGGAAAAAAAACTTACCTAATGATTCTGGAAGGTTAGTTTGGGTTGAAAGATGTAAATTGCTGAAGTGACAGCCAAGAAGTTCATGAGGAAACTTGCCAAAAGTTCAGGAGGAAACTTCTCCACATTTTTGCATTTTTATTCATTGAAATTCAAAAGTAATCACTTACGAACCGAAGAAGTAATCTATTCAAAAATCATTCATATGATCATAATGATGTTCATTGCTCATGACACCACATAAAAATATAGTAAACACCATCTTCCCTACCGTTCACATCATACTATGGGCTGGGACACAAACTCATGTAGTTTCAGCAAAGTAAAAAGTTTAAATATTATACCAGAAGGTCAAATAACTTTAAAATAAAATCGTTGAAGTGATATAAATCACTGCACATCTATAGAGTAGAAACCTCTACACCAGGCCTTTGATGATATGGTTGCGTTAATCCTTTCGAATCATTTTGCCAGCCGTACACGGTACATGTCGTCCAAGAAGACGTTGTTGCAAATAATTCGGAAGGAGCCACGTTTGAGTTTTAATCTCCTTTCATCTGTTTCTTCTAATGTCTGTTTGTTATTTTATTAGTCAATGTTACGTTTATAAGTTTCATACGCCGTTCGGTAATTTCTCCAGTCTTTTATAGTTCAGTCCGTGAAGAGTGTCATTTATGTGCTCTGAGAGTTTTCCGAAGCAGTTTTCTCGATCCAAAAATAAGAAGCTACAATACAATCATTGTGCATTAGAATGATATAACTTAACTCCTTTTGAAGCATTTCACCAGCCGTGCAAGGATCATGCCATCCTCAAAGACGCTATTCCCAAGTAACAATTTTAGTTTTATTCCAGCCGAATAGCACTCCTCCCGGCTTTGTTGATAAAACTACATTCAAAACTGTTTCGTCCTCCAACACCTCCTCTATGCATCTTTAAAGTCGAAATGTGTACAAAGTGGAACATTCTATAGACGGTTGTGAAAACAAATTAATAAAACCTTTACAAGACCATAGAGATTTTGAAAAAGTTCTAGTGAAAGATGTTATGACCACTTGAAAACCATCATAAAATATAAAACAAAGAGCTGAAAGCTGTCAAACTCCACGGCAACACGTGGTTGGTTTTTGTTGTTCTGCTTTGTTCGATTCTTTGCTCTTCTGATTCATTCAACAGCAAATAATGGCTAAGAAAAAAGTTCTAGTGTTTCGGGAAATTATGTTTCATTGCAAAATATCCAAAACAAATAGAGTTTTTTCACAGCGTATCGTTCTCCAAATCATATGCGCATTTTATTTTATGGTGAATATTGGTACGATAAGAGCCGAAAATCAATGCGCCTCGGAAATAATGCGAATTTAAGTCTACAAAACAAAATTGAAACAAATATATTCGGTTAGTTAATCATGAATTTCATAAAAAATCATGAAATTAAACAAGGTTATTTAAAAGAATGCCAAAATTGGTCTCTGATCTACAGTTCAATGGAATCACATATAAAATTTGGTGTATTTATTTTTCCACATTTTAGTTATTTCATATATTTCAATATGGCGATTGGAAAAAATCACTGTTGTGGCAAAAAGCCCAATTTATCTTCGCAATGGCTACTATTAAACTCTTTCGTCATTTGGTGGCTTTCTTCAATGCCAATTGGCCATTTAATGCATTTACTAGAGGCAAAATGGCTTTAAAATGATTTTTCAACTGACCATAATAAGATAATTTGAATGAGTCCTAAAACGGCATTTCGAAACAACATTTTACGAGTTCATAAAATCAAAATAAAACCTTTAATAGGAGTAAAAGGAACTTCAGAAGACAAGGTTTTAAGATCGCTGTTAAGAAGCTGTGTAGGTTCTCATAAACCTGACTTAAAGTTGAAACCTATTGGCACCTCTTAGTACCGTAATTAAACCAAATTGATTTCCAGCGGCTTTCATAAAACGTTAATAAAACTTTACAATGCTGCATGGTTTTGGCAATGTTACTTGGGTTGGCACTGCCTCAAAAGGTACTACATTTTACTTTCCCTTTCTCTCAGTCATATTCATGTAACCTGTTTTGTATGGTGTCGTGACGTCTCTTTGTCTTATTATATAGTTTGTCAGTATCGCGTTTTTAAGTTCAATTAGGTGTTTTATGAATTCCACTCCTCTCAATGTCTTGCCACATGTATTTTTGCCATGGATATATGGGTTTTCATATTCTAAGGCTTTCCATCTCTGGTTTGCTCTGTTGAGTTGTTAATACATCGCCCATTGCCGGTGCACATTCTAAAAGCAGCGTTTTCTTCAAAACTAGAATGTTCCTAAAATTAAATAAGCAAAATCGCTTCACGCTAAAAGATTTTGATAAAAGTATAGCATCTAGGGTTACCATTTTCATCTTCATCTCATATCTGATTTCGTACTTTTTATTTATTGTTAATTTTAATTATTTTTGTTTGCTTTTGAAAGAAAGTCACAAAAGGAATTAATTGATTGATACATCAAACCTACATTTCCGATTAATATGAATAATGGATCATGAGATGAATAATGGAACAGTTCCCCTATCTGGTAATGCTTTCCAAAAGTGTACTGATTTGTTTTGATTTGATTTGAAACTATTTCAGCTCTTTCAACTGATTCTATATGATCAAATGAAGCATTTCTTCTATTTGCAAATACTGTACTTGACCATTGATCACCATCTCAGAACTATATTGTTTATCGATAAGAAGTACTAGAGGATTTTCAGAAGCACTTTTGGGCTGCATTTCCACTAATCTGGCAACACTTCTGTGCTTCTTTCCAAAATGGTAAAGAACCAGACCAGCCCTAAGACCTGGTAGTTGAAGTTAAACTACCTCAAGGTTTTGCCAGTGCCCAGGGAAATATATACACTATTTTATAATAATTTCATGGAAATGGAAGGGATTATCAGGGTACCCGATTGAAGCACTCTGAACGGGAAGAGTGGGAATGCCAACTCTCCATTGCAAACAGCGGATAGAGGGCGTACTCTTTTTTCTGCCAATTGAGGCATTTTCATGATAAATAGCTCGCTCTTATGACCAATTGTTCAATCTTGTTTTTGGAAGGAGATTCTTTATATCCCTGTAGATACGTATAAGTGATGTTGCTTATCGATCCATCCAACCCATTTTTGGCCTTTTCAAACAATGGTAAGATTCAAGTCATGATTCAAAGCATGATCAAGTCGAACAGAGAGGAGATCCTATTGCTATCGGACTTAGTTTTCATGCTACAATGGGTGGTCGTACATATCATACATAATCATACAAGTGTAAAAGGGACAGAATTCAATCATCAGATTAGATCAGATCAGATGAAATAAATCTGTGATAATAGTTAAGCAACCCAGGGTACGATTGGAATAGGCTAATGTTCTCTGGTGGAGAGACATCAACTATCGACCATAAATTTGACCCCTAATCTCGCTTATTAACAACTACAACTACGATGTCATCTTTGGTAGAGGTACTCATTGTGGTAGCCTTAATAATTTACATCCAAATGATTGCTACAAAATTAATTCATTTCTATACTGATCGCTCAAATAGCTACATGTGGTTTATTCATCACTCTCTTAAAAGGTTTGGACTTAGTAGTCTAAGGCTTGCTTCATTTAGAATTGGAACAAACTTTTGCTCATATTGTGGCGCTCCTGATGGACGGATTTGGAAGGTCTTGGCGCCCACGTTTCGGAAATTTTGTCAGCTTCACGTATGTATTTTTGACAATCCGCAAATCGACTGTACTTTGTAAACAATCAACATGGAAGCCGAAAGAAGGGAAAAAAATGTGCGCAGCTGAAATTGCCCAGAAATACCGTTATCAAACGGTATAAGGAAACATTGACGACGATTCGGAAGCCTCAAACCAATCGTCGGAGTGGAACTGTCGACCGGAAACTGCGTGGTAAGATTTTGAAGACGATTAAGAGGAATCCCAATCTGTCGGACCTTGATTTGGTCAGAAAATTCGGTGCTGCCCATAGTACCGTGAGGAGAACTCGACTCCGGGAAGGAATCAAGTCGTATCGAGCTAGCAAACAGCCAAATCGGACCATAAAACAGAATAGTGTGGCCAAAATCCACAAGTTCGACGGGTGTTTTCTGATGGACCTATGTCAAGGCTGACTTCGGGCAAATCCCAGGTCAAAAATTTTACTTGGCAACGGCTCGGGAGGATGTTCCAGCCAAATTTAAATTTGTTTTTGCCGACAAATTTGCACGAAAATTCATGATTTGGCAGGGCATTTGCAGCTGTGGCAAAAAACACGAAAGTTTTCGTTACAAATAAATCAATGACTTCGGAACTATACCAAAAAGAGTGTCTCCAAAACGAATTTTGCCGTACATTCGATCCCACAACCATCCCGTAATGTTTTGGCCAGATTTGGCAAGCTGTCATGACAGCAAAGTCGTTCAAGAATGGTATGCAGAGAAAGGGGTCCAGGTTGTTCCGAAAAACCTTAACCCACCCAACTGCCGCCAGTTCCGCCCTATTGAGAAATACTGGGCAATCATGAAGAGGAGACTCAAGACAAAGGGAAAGGTTGTCAAAGACATCAATCAGATGAAGACCTGGTGGAATAAGATAGCTAAAACGATGGACGAAGAAGGTGTGCGCCGCCAAATGAGCCGTGTTACAGGAAAAATTCGAGAATTCCTTCGAAACCGTGACGAATAATTTTATCCGTATTTTTTCTTAAAAGTATGAAGAAAACGCTACATTTGTATGAAAAAAGATCTTGAATTCAATAATAAATATCTGAAATACAGGCAATTGTTTTTGTTCTAATTCTATCTGAAGCAAGCTTTAGTTACTTTTCGGCTGTTACATTTCAGGATTCAGAAACATTCGTTCGAAGACAGATGCCAAGCTCGGAATTGAGAATCAGGTGGCTGAAGTAACGGCTCGTTGGACATCAGGAGAACGAAAAGCTTGGATGATAATTTCACTGCTGGTGGAGAAGCGCCAACATATTTTGATTCAAGATTCGAAATTGGCCAAGGAAACCTGGGAGAAACTCAAGGCTCAACAACAGAAGACAACGAGGTGTTCCCGAGTATCCATGACCTGTCAAGTTTGCGAAAAGTAGCTGGCGGAAGGAGGTGATATCGATGTTCACATCTACGATTTAGAAGAGCTGTTTTCAAGGCTTGAAAGTGCCGGGAAGGATCTAGCAGAGGACGGTACTTACTTATTTACTCACTTTGAAACTTATGCAGGTCCAACGTCCTATTAGGATCGCACCTACGTCACGATATTTCTCCATAAAACTCGGTTGAGTAAGTAGTAAGTAGTAAGTACAATAAATTGTTATGTATCGGGAATTCAGCTCACGGTTTTGACTCGATTTAAGTTCATGATATCATAAATATTGTTCATGGTGAACATTCATAACACGAAAACACAACATATTCATAAAAACATGATAAGTTTATCTCGTTTTGCATTATTTCCCGAGTATGATTTTGTTCTCTTAAAAGGATACATTTCTATGCCTTCATCAAAGATGTGGAATACGTATGCCAAAAACCAACGTCATCGATACAAAATTGCTTATCAGTTTGACTGGCTGAAACATAGGTCCCATTATTCAATAAGCTATTTGTGGCTATTGGTGAACAATTTACATTGTTGTTCCCATAAAAATATTCAACCCCCACATGATTATTTTAAATCCTGTTATAATCCGAATGCATATTACATGGTACATCAGCGTCAAAGCAAAAATACTACGAGTGGATGTGTTGCTGTCCCCCAACTATCAAATTGCGACAATTTCGATATCGTATAACCATGATTGATCTTAATGTATATTAATGACACACACTAAACCATCGAAACTTCGGCAAACTTCTCATAATCCATCAATATCGTACTAAGTACGAACCAGAATCTATTTTTCCAGATCCATGGCAAATCACAAATCCAGATCCATAAAGCTCACACTCATTACTCTTATCACTTCACCAGCTCGTAATCGAATCAAGAAATGATGAATTACCTATCAAACTTCTTCGGCCAGTTTGTTCGTTCCTTCTCTGGTTCTGCCCTGCACCATCAGTTGTCGTTAACGTGCCGAGTCAAAACAAACAGTCAGATTTATTTTTCATAGCATCACTTTGATTAATTTCCAGGCAGTAGCAGCAGCAGCAGCAGCCCGAAATGATTGATTAATTAACGCCACTTCCTTCCCACATTCCGAGCTCGAGCTTTTCGGACATCGGCAAATCAAACGCCCCGCTTTCTCCGTTGTTTTCAATATTTCTGCAGAGCTCGCACCGCGGAGAGCCAAGGGTTGATTTTGCATAAATTATTGTATGCTAATCAGCCGCGTCGGGATTTGCAGCGCGTAAGCTTCTCCGGCGTTGTATTTCATTATAGAGCTTAATTTATTCGTCGACCATGGCGTCAGACAAGGGGAGTTAAGGCGATGGATCGTTTGATTCACATTTCCTCTTCGAGGTAGTAATAACAACCACAGGAGCAGTTTTTCTCTTGATTCTGCGAACCTGCACCTTAAGTTGGACATTTCTCAGCGTTGTTGGTTCCTTTCTGGTTGGTTTGACTGCCACTGACGAGATACTTCGAGCGGCGATGCTCAAAAGGTCACCCCTTTTGGTATGGGTCGATCGACCGGTCGAACTGAGCGTAGGTGGCAAATTATAGCCGATAGCTGCTCCGACCATTCCGGGATTGATTGCTCGATGATGCGTGAACACGCATCGCAATATGAAGCCGGTTCGGTGATCGACTAGAGCGATTGAGCTGTCCTGGCGAGTAATTAAAAGTGCTGGGCTGATGGATCCAGGCAGGAGTGAGAGATTGGAAGAATTTGCCGAGCACGGTTGTAAGGCGTCATTTATTATGTAGATGAATGTTTCAATCGAATGAATAGATTAGTATCAACCATCTAAGAAAATAACAGCTTACTCTATATACTCTTTATAACTCAACAAATTTGCAGTGGCTTTTGCCAATTAACTGAATGGTTAAAGAGAAACCATGCATGAAATTTGTAGTAAACGATTAATCACAGGAAATTTCTCAAACATGCTACTAAGGATGCCATCAATGAAAATCTCCTGTTTTTAGGATCAAACAATTCCAACTTCATGGTGTTGGAAAAAGATTGATTAAAATATTTTACTGTATAATTAACAAACATTAGGAAAAGATGGACAAAAATAAAAACAGGTACATAATGGTGACAAAAAATGACTTCTCCTATCATTTCCTAAGTGACTGAATGTTTGTGTGGGAAAAATTATAAATTTGTATTGAGAAAGACCACGAGTTTGCGACTAGATGGCGTTGTAACTAGTACACCCCTCTCGCCTCTTGCTAACCCCTTGAAGTTTGCCATGCGAAATCTTTGTAGTTTCTCAGATTTGCGCCTTCAATATGTTGAAGTGATGATGCCAATCGACTGTCAGAAATTGATTTTAAACGTATGTATCTTCTTCCATCATTAGATGTAAACATTTCTCTAACACCACTTATTAGTATAAATCCGAGCGCAAACCTCGCCTGTGGAATTCTGCTTAAACGTTCTTTTTATCAGTACCAAAGAATTCTAAAGTGATTGATTTTTCGTAAGTATAATACGCAAAGTAAGTCACATCTATACGTTATTGAATCTAGGGTAAAATACATTTAAAATTACGTTTAGTTCCACTTCCGTGTCTTCAACTTGTCCTACAATCTGTATTAAAATGCGATGCATTCGCTTAGCCACACTGTGGGAATGCTTTCATTGCGATTTTGTTTCAGTATAAGATACTTGGCACCTAGTAGTGACACTTGCCAGCATGTACATACACACACTACCTTGGCAACCATTAAACATTACCCTAGTAGCACACTTGTTGCCATTCAGTTGAGACAACATAAATATGACTTGCTAAGTCATTATCAAGTTACTACAACTAACTATGATCGTAGTGTGCTACTTGGGTAGCATATGCAGTAAATCTACCCCAAATCTGCATTTCAGATACTATCAGCATTATACCAGCAACTTGAATGCAAGCTGTTGTAAATTTGGATTTAAAATGCTATTTAAATGCTCGCAGTCTGTAATAAGGATTTCGAATACAAAATAGCATTAATGAAGCATTATTATAGCATTGCAGTAAAGCAGCCATAGTTTGGGCCAAAAGCGGCATTTATGTTGCATTTAAGGCGACTTAATTGCTTGATAGGCTGCCGTAAAGATGCTTTGGAACTGCTTTTTTTTTACCTGGGTACCTTCATAAGCTATCTAGCGTTGATGTCAGGATGCAGATTTGTGTTTGTTTCATTTCCTGCCTTGGGTACGTGAAAAAGCGTGTACGTGTGTGTGTTTGCTTCGAAATACTGCTTAACAAAAAGCCCTACGCTAAATTTCAAACTACTTCTATTCAATTTCACAGCCTGCAGAAAGCTATCCGAAATATCAATACCTTCTGGTCACATTTTTGGTTCTTGTAGAAATTGCTGTCCACTCCTACACACTACCAAAATATCATGTAAATTTCTGTCAGCTAAGACCGACACATGCAAGCGCCCTTTAGCACATAAGAATGAGATCAAAGAGATGAGAAAAATAATTCAATCAAACACATCTTTCGTCGAATTGCGTATGTGTCAGTTTCGGGAGAGATAATTTTGCAGGAAATCTTTCTTTACGTCCCTCGACTTTTTACAAACATGAATTACGTATCGTGTTAAATTCATAATTTGTAAGTGTGTAGGGTTGCATGTTGATAAGAAGGATGTTTCCAATTTCATACATTATAATTGATTACGTGCTTCATGCACCAACAAAAAACATGATTAGTTGAATGAAACACATATCTAGGGTTTTTTTTTGTGAATCTAACATTGACTACTCTTTTTGACTACTTTCTCTTTCATTCATATTCTAATCACCTTTACGTTTTGCATTCTACTATTTCTAGGGTTTTTTTTTTTCATAAGAGCGAATCTGCGAATGAGAGACTCTCTTTGATTACTTTCTCTTTCATTCATGTTCCATCCAGCTTTACGTTTTTCATTCTACTATTTGTAGAGTATGCTAAACAGCACTATTGTGTTTCTATCTGTACTAAATAATCCCACAAAAGTTTTATAATGGCGCTGTAATAAATGAAAGAGAGCGAGAGAGGAGAGAATCTCTCATTGTTAGATTCGCCCTATTGGAAAAAAAATACTAGATTTGTAGAGTATAGCCAGCACTGTTGTGTTTCGATCTGTACTAAAGAATGCCTCGAAAGTGTCATAATGGCGCTGTAATGAATGAAAGAGAGTGAGCCCGGAGAGAATCTCTCAATGCTACATTCGCCTTAATGAAAAAAAAACCCTAGATATAAGCTATGTATTTTTGAAAAGTTGGTTTATTCAACCTCCTCTATTAGGCTGAATTCCCGAACCTTGCAATGCACGCTTCTCATCAAATCCCTCGCAACACTTGCGCCATTTTTCTAACACACTTTCATCCACTATTTCTTCAAATCCTTGTCGTTTTTTTTTTTTCAAACTCTTCCCTGTTTTCTAGGAGCTTGCCCTTCATAATCGCCCTGAATTTTTCTATTGGGCGAATTTCTGGCGAATTTAGTGGATTTACCTCCTTCCGCACAAGAATAACATCTTTGACCTCGTACCACTTCATCGCCGGTTTCGGGTAATGGCACGACGCTAGATTCGGCCAAAACAAAGTGTCATCTTTGTAGGACCAAAGGAAGGGTATCAGCGCGTCTGGAGGCATTCTTCTCTCTATATTTGGCCGTTGATGGTGCTGGTCGTTATGTACTTCTTCTTCTTTCTCAGCGTTTCAAGCTTATTTCTTTTGCAATTAGCTTATTGCTTTCGCTCTCAACTAAGTGTTCTAAATGTACTTCCACAGTTAGTAATTAAGAGGTTTCGATGCCAGGTACCATTTTTGCATTCGTATGATTGAGTGGCAAGTACAATCATACCCTGTGCCCAGGGAGTCGAGAAATTTTCCTTAGCGATTCCTAGACTAGACCGGCTCATTGAGAACCGCCGCTAACGACACCAGTAGAGAAATACAAAGGAACATTATGGCTGGCAATCGTGCCTACCTTGGACTCCGAAGGACGCTAAAGTCGAACAAAGTTCCCTGAACTACAAAGTTGACCATTTACAAGACATTAATTAGACCGGTAGTTCTCTACATTGCCAGTGAAAGACCAACGCCGCCTGGTGTCCTTGAACGGTACGTTTTTAGTACGATCTTCACTGGAGTGCAGATGGAAGACGGAACGTGGACGAGGCGAATGAACCACGAATTGCATCAGTTTCTGGAAGAACCTTCCATCGAACAAACCGCTAATATCGGTCAACTACGATAGACTGGGCATGCCGTAAGAATGGCGAAAGACAACTAAGTTAAAATGGTTCTCAAAAACATACCGACGGGAATAAGGAATAGTAACAATAGCTTATTTAGGCATTCTTCACGGTATATTTCCTTGTTTACCGTTCCGGTTATGAAGCTTTGGCTTGTTCGACCACAACTGCATATTGCCTTCTAAACCAAATATTTTTTGGAAAACTTGGCTTTTTTCTTCGTCCCAAAATGCTGCTCTACGCCGATCCGTTGCATGACAGTATAATAAGACATTCCGGGAAGCTGGTTAAAGTCTTTCAGCACATACACTCAGTAGAACAAAAAACTGATCAAAATTTTGCTTCCAACGCCATGTTCAACCCTCTGTAACTTTGTCAATTATCAATATATTACTCATGTTGGTGCGTCAACTTTGATGCCAGCTGTTGTCCAAACTACTTGATAGAAATAGTTTAAATTTTGTTCACATTATTTCCAATATATTTTTAGGCTATGATGAAATACGAAATATGTCATGTCCATGCAAAAAGACTTTTTGCACATTTGTTATGAAAACTTCAAATTTATAATTTATATCAACATATCAACAAAATATTGATAATTGACAAAATTAGAGAAGGTTTAACATGGCGTTTTTTGGAAGCAAAAGTTTACTCGGCTGTTTTTTGCTACATCCAGAAGTTAAAAAGGTGGCAAAAAATGCAATTGCAGTTTTTGCAATCATATCTTGAGAAATCCGCATTATACAGAAGAGGTAATTTTTCCCATCATGATCCACAGAGCGTTTTATGATATAAACGAAGCCGCATGTAAGTGTGTGCAAGGTCTTGGCTGCACACAGATTCCTCGAAACTAATTTATCGTTGTGTGCTGCCTCGACAGTCAAAGCAACAGTTGGGCTTTTTTTCAACCACCTACAGCTTTTCAATATTGGTGAGACTACACACTACAGAATGCCGCAACGCTATTGGCCTCTCTTTGAATTCCGCTGTCAAGTTTTCTATTTTTATTATCACTCTTTATCACACTTCGATCTCCCTCTCTTCAAGTTTACCCTTCTTTATGAAGTAAACGAAGCCATGCAAGTGTTTGTGAGAGACATTTGCTTCTTTGCTGTATAGCCGAGTGCCACGAGTCATCGAAGCAACTGTTGGGCTTTTATTCCGTTCATTTCATCTTGTTAAAGTGGATTAATGGTAATAATGAAGAATCGTGGCGCAGGCGGCCTCGGTTCGAAACTCGGATGCATATCGTGGCTGTATTTTTTTTGTGAGCCATTGAACCTCCGGTTTCCAATTTTATACTTAACACCAATACACTGCACAACCTCACTCACACATTGAATGTTTCTAAGCAAATTGATGTGTTGCTTTTTTGCCCACGACCAATGTTGCATTTTTTCTCCAAGTTACGATCCATTACGTGAAATGAAACAAAATCATGCGAAGTTGTATAACAATCTTGCTTTTTTTATTTTGGATGTAGGTACTGAGTGTAGGTTTCATCGTCCATTATCACGCAGGGAAACTTCGTCAAATATTCGCGATACAACTTGCGAGCCCGGGTTTTTGCCGTCACATTTTGTTTATCATTATGGTTCGGTACAGTTTTCACCTTGAACGACTTCATACCTTGCCGGTGCTTGGAAGTATGCACGAAAGTTGGGGACATTTTTATGTAGAAGGAGATGTTCGCTTATCACCATGAGGCACCAAGAGTGAACATTAATGTTTTTGGCTAGAATGAAAGATGTGAAGAGAAAGTGTTAGAAGTTCCGTCAGTGTGCGGCAGGTAGGAAATCAAACAGATGTTTTTTTTTAAATTGAGCGAAAGGGCATGTATTCAGTGGTACTCCAACCATGGACGTCAATTTTTGCCTAACATCTCACTGCGGGGTAGGTTTGTAGGACGGACCAAGTCCGCCACTGCAACAGCCTGTAATCGTTACTCCACGCACGGAGAATACATAACATAACAATTAATGTATGACATTTTTATGTTTCTAGCCCCAGTACGTACCGAAAGATCTGGTCTTATCTGCAATATTTGCATCACCTTCGCGTCCTTCTGGTGGTTCCTGAGATCCGTTGTTGTTCCGCTTCCAGCCTTTCTGGCTGTTTTTAAACGTGTATCGAAAGATTTACGAACGTTATGGACAGTGCACACTGGGCCAGAATGAAAAATTAGCAGGAATATATTATTTTCACTATGAAGATGCAACTTTAGAACAAAACTGTCTTCGATAAAGTTGCAGCTTATAATTAGGGCTTTAATTTGACATAAGTTTTAGTTAGGGTGGTCCTTGAATATGTTGAAATAAAAATTATATCTTTCACATTTATTGACATAGAGCAATACAATAGTCTACAAAGTTGTTTCTTATTAAATTTAAAGCAACTTTGCTGCAAAAACCATAGTCGTAGGTCTTTTGTGTCATTAGTTATGATCATTTTTACGCGCTTAGGAGTAGGGTGGCCCTGAACAAAATAGTATTTTTCGCCTAACTTTTTCATTTTAAGTTTTATGAAAGCAGTGTATTCAGCAAATTTCTAGAACTTATTTAAATACACACTTTGGTGAAGCGTAATTTGGTACATTCGTTCAAAAGATATCGTAATTTAAGTTCAAAAATAATGATTTTTTCAAATAACATTATTTTTTAAAGGGGGAGGAAAACGGGGATACAAATACGATTGCATATGAATGGTAAAGATAGGAGGTCTCTTTTGTATATAAATACTCAGGTGAATTTGGGAGAATTTTGGGTTAAATGGTACTATGAATGTTTGTTCTTTTTAAAACAAAATTCTTGATTTTTTCTTAAATGTTGATGGCAATATTACAATTAAAAATTAATATTTGCAATGTGGGCTTATATTTGCGTAGAAGCTTTCCAAACAGATGCGAAAGAAAAGCGTGAGCTTTATAATAAGCTGTACAGCTGGTACGCCATAACACCAAAATACAGTTCAGTCGTGAAGCTAATCTAGAGGATTTATCGTTTACGTTTTTCTTTACGTTCTTCATCAAAGTGTGTATTTAAATAAGTTCTAGAAATTTGCTGAATACTCTATTTTCATAAAACTTAAAATGAAAAAGTTAGTCGAAAAATTCTATTTTTTTTTCAGGGCCACCCTACTCTTAAGCGTAAAAATGATCATAACTAATGACACAAAAGACCTACGACTATGGTTTTTGCAGCAAAGTTGCTTTAAATTTAATAAGAAACAACTTTGTTGAAGATTGTATTGCGCTATATCAATAAATGTGAAAGATAGAATTTTTATTTCAACACATTCAAGGACCACCCTAATTGAAACTTATGTCAAATTAAAGTCCTAATTATAAGCTGCAACTTTGTCCAAGACAGTTTTGTTCTAAAGTTGCATCTTCATAGTGAAAATAATTTATTCCTGCTAATTTTTCATTCTGGCCCAGTGTGCAGTGTTTGCAGGAAAACCAAGCTTTTTTGCAAGTTTTCTTACTGACAGATCCGGATTTTCATTGCGAATGCACACAATTACTTTTCACACTTGCTCTTCTTTCGACGCCATCTTCGATCTAAAAGCTTGTAGTATCACCTAAAATTGCTTTCACACAATGGACAGACATACTTTCATCAGTCTGCGAACTATCTCACGCGTTGATGAAGTATTTCCAGATATATACGTATTTAGGGGTGTTCAGATTTTGGCGCGAATAAGCCTTAATATGTAATATTTTCACTATTGGTTAAATTGTTAACCTCCTATACAGGCCTACATCATGAGATTAAACCCTCTCACCTTTGGTTTGGGGGCCTCGGATAGCGTAGTCAGTAAACGCACGGTTTACCAAGCCGGAGGCGGCGGGTTCCTCGATTCCCAACAGGTTTTGGAATTTTTCGGGTTGGAAAATTTTGCGACTTCCCTTCACGGATCAAAATCTACAACTTATTTATTGTCAAAAATCTATGTAAAATTCCACATAATATTCATTTGGACACACATAAACGGAACCCGCTGAGATACACATATGAAGATTATGTGGCAAATGCAAAGTATGTGTGACCACACATAGTGGTTATTTGTACACATAAGAAGTATGTGTGGTTACAAATAGATATCATTTGTTGATCAAATTGCAAAAATCCATATGTGGGACACATCAATATTATCATTGCTTTTTTATCAGTGTTGGCATAGAGTATAATTCTAGACAAAATCGTCAAAAGGTCGAAAGTAACAATTGTAAACAATGACTTAAAACGTAAATTTCCTGGAAATGCCAGTTTGCTAACATCTTTATCCACTACCAACGGTAAGGTAATAACTTCCTGTGTCTGTTTCTGGTGCTCTTTTGTTTGTGTGAGCAAGCTTGCCACACAATATACAAATTCATGCATTGGTGTTGGCAAAGCAAGGTCTCAAATAATAAAGGGAGAAGTACGCTTAGAACACTAAGTTGAGAAGCAGGCAGAAGCTCGTTTAATGAGCGTCAAAAAGCCTAGGAAAAAGAACAACCTTTGGTAAGGTGACAAATTTACCGTACGGGGGGTTATTCATTAAGCAGTCATTAAATAGTTGTAGCTGGCTATAATTTGATCACAATTTTGAGTTTGTACGGTCTCGTAATCCATGCTTTCTAGTGAATCTGAACATGCATGTTTTTTTGTCAGAACTCATGAATTATTTTAAAGGCTAATCCGTTATCAAAATGCAAAAAGTTTTGTTATTCAGTGGGTTTAATTTTCTGCTCATATCCGAGATAAACTGCTTTGATACTAGGTACACACTCAGATTATTTTACAGAAATCTGTAAAGTTTTACCGAAATCTCAACAGCTGAACGTTCGGTAATCCGATTTTGCGGATTTCGGTAAAATTTTACCGAAATCCAGAAAACTTTTTACAGATATCTGTAAAATTTCACCGAAATCCGTAAAATCGGATCACCGAACGTTCAGCTGTTGAGAATTCGGTAAAACTTTACAGATTTCTGTAAAAAATCTAAGTGTGTAGCATATATAAACTTCGCCAAATAAGTTTTTCTTAGATGTTATAGAGATTTAAATTTTACTCTATTCCTAAATAACTTTTATTTTGCAGTTTTTAGACACATTTATCTTAAGTATGATTTTTTTCCAGTAATGTACAAAATAATAAGTGTAGGCTTCAATAGGGACAAGATAAGGGAAACATTTTTGCTTTGATTTACTAATTATTATTTCAGAACGATTATTTCAATTTTTCAAAGCATTGTACTTAGTAACACCTACCTCCCTCTCACATCTCATCCAACTTAAAACGATGCTTCATAGAACTTCCGTTCATCAACGATAAAGAGCTTTGTCAAATTGATTTAGCAGTTCGGTCTCCTTCACTCAAGGCAACGATCCATCTTATTTACAATAAACATCCATAACTTGCTAACTTGAAAGTGTTTGCTAACAACAAACAATCAAAGGTGTGTTTTGCGCTGTGGAGTCTAAATATTCGCTATTTTCTTCCAGTTAGTTCAAGAGATGGTCAGTTAATTTTGCGTTCACCCCAGCTGCAGTCAAGATATCCATTCCTGACCATCCCTACCATCGATCCGGCTGATGGGCCGTGAATAAAGCACAAACCCTACAGATCTCATTGGAGCCTATCGTCCCTCGACTGGTTATGTCAATTCAAATACTGCTTACCGCGGATACACACCGATCAAATAACAATAGTTCACATTGTACTTGCCTACTAACAACTCAGCTAATTTATTCACATTTTATACCTGCCGCATCAGCTTACATGAGTTAAAAGCGGGTGTCGGATCATCTATGGAATATTTTGCGCGATGTAACAACTGATTTAAGCTATTCACGTCCCCGTTCCGTTCAGCCGGTTGTTGATGTTTGTATCTTTATTAATTATTTATTACTTTCAATTATAACCGGCAACCGGTGGGTGGCAAGTCGGGATGGCGGTCATGTCGGGTACAAAGAACGAAAATATTACTAATCAAAGCCTCCAGACACCGCAGGCCGCCGTCGCCATTACTCGTCACTATTCGGCTTGTGGTTGTCCGATTCGATGTTGTTGTTGTTTATCGTCCGAAACGTAAATCGTTGCTGCGGTTTGTGGTTAGAGATTCCAGCCTACTTTGTACTTCGGACGGACAGGCAATGCTGGTGCCTTGAAATGAATGGTAATAAATGGATTACTCATCTAGGCTGACTTGTTTTTTGACAGTTCATTTATTTGCATGGAGGCTTGACCACATTTGCTTGACGGTGCCAGACTTCAATTATAAAAATATGCCAGTTTTGGCAAAATATTGGCAAGTTCATCACTGTGTCCACGGGTTACATACAAAATTTAGGAGTTTATTTAAATTTCCTTGTAATGCCAAGGGCCACCAAGCATCAAGGCATGTAATGTGTGTTCCAAAAGAATTCGAGAAGCCTTTGAAAAAGATATATAGTCACACGAATTTTACTCGATAAATGGTGCTTCAAATGGTACTCACTGGCACTATGCTTATTCATGTGAGCCACTACTAAACCTGCTTGCTGCTGGGCGATTATTCTAGAATACCCACCAGTCAGGCGAATTATCAATCATAAAACTTCAGTAAACAGCCAGTGTCATTGTTTCCAAAGTGCGCTCGTGGTGACACATTTCCCGGTTGAAATCTGTAGGAGTTGTTCAGAACTTTTCCCGAGGAAAATTTTTATGGGAAGAAAGTTAAAAGTAAAATTACATAACAACAGACTTTGCTGCTGCGAAGGAGACTGCTGCCTGCCTGCATGTGACGTTTGGATGTGAAAGTTGCTTTTATTCTCGTCTTAAACTTTTCGTCGTTCATCCATCATCGAAGACCAGTAGGAAACTTTGAATGGAGCATAATTTGAAATTATTTTTACTGCTGCGTGCCACACCTTTTCCGTATCTATATTTCTTAATGTTCTAATTTACTGCCTGACTCGGTAAAGACTCTGCCCCTGGCTTCAGTGGATCTTTTACCTCAATCTGGCCGCTTCTTCTATAATTTCTTTTATATTGCCCCTGCTGGTGTTTCTCTGTCACCGATTGTATATGATTTGGCCTCGGTGGATTAATTTTGCTGTGTTTATGAAAAAATATCCCAGGATGATAGGAAAGAAATGAGAAACTCTTGTTATCACATCGCCGATGCCAAGAACTTACGACTGAAAGTGATTGCTTGTGCCTGGGGTCGGAGAAAATGTCGGCCCCCATGTGGCATATTTAATATAGCGCGCACAAGTTTATCTGCACATACACAGGAAGGCTGGTTTGGAGAGAGCTAAATGATTGGCCTCCATACAGGGACTCATAAAATATAAAAGTATGCCTATGGAGTTGGATGTTCTCTGACTAGAAGGCACGTTTCTTGCTCAATTATTATTATTTACGTTGGTATAACTTTTGGTTATGCAATGCGTTGGTCGAGGAGAAGGCAAGATAGGTGAAAGTATAAGAATAAAAATAAGCATAAAGCAAACGGAACCGACTCACAGGTGTCGCAAATCATATATTTCTGTGAGTCTGCTTAATTAAAAGCATTATGCTCATGTGATAAAATTCATTATTGAACGACTGCAATGGTGGCATCGGAATGTGATGTGCTTGAGTTGCCTTCAATGATGGATTCATCAAAAGTGTTATTACATTCGAGCATAATCTCCGGTATCTTATTGAAAATTGTATGCAGTTCATCAACGCATGACTCAACAGATATATAGGTTGCCGCAAAAAATAATACAACAATTTATTGTATTTCTTTCACATCCCATTTTAATGTACGTTAAGCAAAAATATCAACATATTCAAATTCCTTTATTTTTCAAACAAGTTTATTCGACGTGTCCTCTATTGTTATCAACGACTTAATAAAATGAATAGTTTAGTATCAGAAACCAAAGAATTGTGAAATTATGTCGCAAAAGGGATACATTTTTCCTATGTTTTCAACTAGGGCCTAATTTATTCTTTACTTTGTCAAACATGTGTATTACACATAATCAAATGGAAATGAATTTGAATGTGGTTAAAGCTTGATCCACTTAATATTTGACCATACATCATGAGGCATTTCTTCGCCTGAAAAATACATAATGAAGCGGTTCAGTTTTCATTCTGCTAGGAATTTTTTTGAACCTCAAATGAAAAAAAAAAAACACGAAAAATTAGTCATCAGCATTTTGGATAAATCCTCTGACTGTTCGCTTGATCTGAAATCTTTTTTCACCACTTCTGAAATTCAGGTAGTTTTTTTCATTGTTGTGCCACATTTTTTCAGTTTGTTTTTAAAAATAGCAAAAACATTTGTAGATGAGACGAAAATTTGTACAATTGGGTTGAAAGTTTTTTTCAATAACGTCAATATCATTCTGCATATACCATCTCGTGACATCCCGGCTGTTAAAGCAGCTAGCTGAGTCAGGCCAGACCTTCACTGGACCGTCGTGGTGAAACTCGCTTTCGAAGAGGCTCCTCCTAGTATACCTGCCCATTCAAAGACGCTCTAGTGATGATACCCCTCGTTTCCTTTCCACAACTGCAGATGCCTTGCCATATCTTAAACTTGCGAGTAAATATGGTGGCATGGAAAAATTTGAAGCTTTCTAGGACAGAAATTTTACCAGCACCCTTGCGTTTGGCAAGGTAAAATTTGAGTCTCGGGAGTTGTTCAAAGTCCATCAAAATGCACCCGTTGTATTTCGTTAGAACTTGCTCGTAGAACATTCTTGCGCGGTGTTTGGCAACTAGATTCTTTTTCAGGGCCCTGTTGAGGTGTTGGTTGGCATGGTACGTCTGGAAACATTCTCGTCGACAGATTCATCGAACTGTACAGTACAGCGTGTTTCAGACTGCCCTATAGGCTTTCGCTCGTATTTTCTGGTCGTATATTCCACTTCTACGGTACCGTGCTGCATCAATATCCAGACACTTAAGCTGCTCACATTCATAATATGCATTGTTAATGATAATGTCGTAGCATAACGATGAATGCTTTTCGCTGTCATCAAATAAAGTAATTAAACCTGAAATACGACATGAATTTTGAGCTTAAACTATAATAAATGTTCCAGATAATCCGGACACTCTAATCGAATTGAAGCGAAATCCAAACGCTTATGAATCTTTGATAAAGTTAGCAGAAGCAGATAATTTCTCATCTCCATGCGAATCTCCATACTTATGAACCGTTATCCGGACAGGAATAATTATCTCAATTCTCTCATTTTTAAATACTTTGAAATGTAAGGGGTAAACAATAGCTTCACTTATTGAATGAAAAAAGTAGATAATAATAAAGACATATTTTAAGAAGCATAAATACCTAAAATATTATAGCGCAGAAGTAGCATCTTTGCGCAACTCATGCAGCATTTCCACCAGTAGGTGTTTCACTAAGGTACCATTCGTTGCATATTTTAAATACCGTCTTTCCATACATAACGTAGTTTACAAAACTGCAGTTTGACATTTATCCAATGTTACATTCTAAATTCATATGACCAATGTCGGAAATATTTTATCGAGATTTTGATCTGCTGAGTAATTTGTTAATATATTCAAATGACCGTTACAAGTAAGATATTAACAAAAAACTGTTCTATTCCGCATAAATCTGTATATATAAAAATGAAATGCTGTCCGTTCGTGACGGCATAACTCACGAACGACTGGATGGATTTATTTGATTTCTTTTTTATTTGATTTGTCTTGGTTCCCAACAAAATTAAATTGTTATTTTGTTTGGGAATATCATAATATGCTAGACAGCAAGACCACAATCTTGATGACAATGCGAATTTTTCAGTCGCCATTGGATCAATGAGTGTAGTTTGTTATCATTGTAATACATTGAAGTTCCCAAATGAAACACCAGAGCCTTTGCGCTCATTTGTGTCGGGATCAGGAAGTGGTTCTAAACATTTTCTGCAGAACATCCAGAGTTATAATGGTTGTTTTCAAATGACTTCTTTTGGCGCAACTCACATAATAATATTTAAAAGTTTTCTTGGACATTGAACCTTAAGGATTCAAAGAGTTTAAAAATTAGTAAATTATGAAATTGTGAAAGCGTCTATGGTCAAATTTACCAAAAAGCGAATTCAGTGTTGCCACCAACGGACGCAGACCATCAATTTCTACAGATTTATTTCAAGGGAGATTAACTCAGCAACATTATTCCACCATGAAGCGGGACATTGTACAACAAGTGCTTCATGAGCCCAATGGATTGATTCAAATGTTCAAGACTATTCTAGATCGAATGCTTGCGATTCGAGCTAATACCATAGACTAACTCTAAGATCAGTAGGTCCAGAACAAATACGTACTAGCACATCGGTCCCAAGCTTAATAATATGCCCCTAATAATGAACTCACACGAACACACTCTCAAATATTCTGTCAAAAGAACACAGCAAATCAAAACATAGGCGCAAATGTGTAAAGCAAGGTGGTAGCTTCAAGGTGTACCTCAGACCAAGGGGTTCTCCAACAGTGAACCAATTTCAAATCGCAAGTTGCATATTGATTGTTGCTAATACCTTCTTCAATTTTCCAATAAGTAGTTTAATTGTAAGCAGGACAACCTCTGCCGGGTCAGCTAGTCTACTATATTTTTGATGAAATTTTGTCAGAAGTAGATAATTCTTATCAACATGAGAGGCTCTAGGAGTGGTATTGGTAGAACGAAAAAATAAAGAGAAAGTATTGATAGTTTTGTAAGAGTACGGCAGGCTGTGAAATTGGGAGATTCAAGATGAAAACGAACCGACGGGCATTTGAACGGTATTATACGATCGAGCACTTATACTTTTACCAAGCTACCGCAGATGTAGAGTAGAGTAGGGAAGGATACCCTCTTGACTGGCAAAAGAATGTACGACCGATCGTGCTCATTGACTACTTTTTCATTGATCTGGTTCTAGCGATGTGTTTGTTACCCTCTCCCAATGCCTAACATGGGTGAGAAATTATCTCATGCTGTTGGGTTTATTTTTGGCACGCCATGGGTCTGTCACACATATTATTCCTCTCGCCATACTAATACTTACAGACCTTGGAGAGGAACGACGGTGAGTGGTGCAAATACTGGCCCCTACCAGTATGAGTTAATGGATTTCCTCATTATGAGCTTTCTACATTTTGTGTAGAAAGTGTATTTTTTTGAATTTTTCACTGATTTATAATCGTTAACTGAAGAGTTTGGTAGTCAAATTTACAGAATGTCGGAAGTCAGAATTAGTGTGTAGGTACTATAAACTGACTACATTTTTCATTCGCGATTCTATCTAAATTCTTAACTCTTAAGCATATAACTTAACCGAAAATGGCTGTGTTAGACATGTCAGACAATGATATCTAGAATAAAAACTGACAAATGCACCGCTTTTTCTACGTGGGGGTATCCAAAACAAAATTTGTAATCCTTTACCAAATTTGACGCGAGTGATGGAAGGTTAACAAATTGATGCCAGCACTCAACTGCAAAAAAACAGTTAATCTTAATATCTATAGCATTTTTATCTGACCCAAATGCTGTAGTTTGCAGTTGAATTGATCCATTGTTAATGCCAAGAGGATTGGAAAGTGTAGATGTTTGGTGGGGATATCAAACCAAATTGACATGATTTTATAAGCTTCACTTTTATTAATTCAATATAAATTCATTGTCTCTTCGTTTAATCTTTAGATTCAATAACTTTCTTCAGTAAAGATTGCTTTTTCGTTATCTTTTTCATATTAACTTCTTGCTTCAGTTGTCATTGTTCAATTTTTCTCACTTTTTTGCTCCTATTTTTATCCATTTTGAATGTCTTTCGTCGATTCTCTTCCTCTTCAAGTATGTTTGCTGCTGCGTCTCGTTTGCTTCAGCTTCATAAATTTTCATCGATTCATCGCTTGTAGCCAAAGCTAGAAATACATACGCGCCGCTTACGACTTCTATTACTTTTATTATGAGGTAAATGATCTGATTCTGCACTATTTGAATGTACGTTTTAAAACTGTTAAAGTTGTGGAAACGACTCAAAAGTGCCTTCAAAAAGGGTGTAACTTTAAAAGCTGTTCACTTCTTGTTGTTCTGGGAATAAAAGAAAACATTATAATATGTGAAAATCAACGTTTTGTAATTTACCGCGTAAACTGCTCCTCACATGGCACGATGGATTGGCATCCGTTGTGTTATTTGGGTCGAGATTGCTCTAATCATTTAACTGCTCGTTATCTTCTAGGAAAGTGGAGAACTTATTGTGTAAAGCTGTAAGGGAAGATTAAATATGATGTACACCTAAATCTATTCAAAATTATTGGGAAGCTCATCCAATACGTTTTCTAATTCCGAGGAATCAATAATTAGATACTCTAGAGGTCCCGCAGCTCCAAACAGTGTAAATACAATCTATATTAACGAATTAATAATTGACACTCCCTAAATTAATTAAAACTCACCTTGTCCATCAGTACAAAGTTACAGCAACTGATCGTCTTATGATTAAAAGCACAGAAAACGGAAAATTTTGAAAGCACTATGAACACTCGCAGAAAAAAGACACTGTTTGACAGCACCTGGACTGGACTCTAAAAAAATATGTGAAGGCCTACTATGATATTTATTATTTAAAAATGATCTATGGTTTATTTGAAAAGATTCTGTATGTAATTGCATCTTAAAAATTTCATAAATTACCTTCTTATTCTTATTAATAAATTGGTGGAGGTATCCAGATATTGACACAGCACGTTATTTACAGTCGATTTCAGAAATTTAAGATACTTTGCGATCGTTCTTCCTAACCATCGGATTTTCAACGCATCAGTGAACTCGTGAACCTCTCACCACTAAGTGAACAAACCTTCCGGATCATTGCGCTGCCCTTGTCTTCTCTTTACGGCTCCTAGATGTGTCGCGGTAGTTGAAAAGAAGCCAAGCGAAATACAAAGTGAATCAAGTCTTATATGTTTTTCAAATGACTTATTCAAACCAAAACCACAGTGAAACAATATCTATTTAGTAGTAATTCTAATGTTTTGAAATTGAATGGCCGCTCGATCATTCGTGAAAATCATTTACGTGTTGTAAGGTAGTTTAGTTTCAATTTGTCTTGTGAAATCATGAGCTGATTTAAGCGAATAGAGCTGAAAATAGAGCGCCTCATACATTTTTGTTTATCGAAGATTGTTATTGAGGGACTGTATCGTTAATTATGAGTACACCTATTGCGGTAGCGAAAAAACCAACACCTTTTTTCCAAATTTTTCGCAAAAAAAATCGATTGCTCCGAATTTGGGACATCTGTTCCAAGCTTTACGGTGTGAAACTGTGCTCTTGGAAGTGCCCTGTAGACCAATTTGATGTACGCCTCGTCAGTCATGATAATGTTCATGTCATTTTTGCTCAAAACGTCGTCGTACAGCTTCCGAACCCGAGTTTTCACAGAATCCGCCGGAATTTGGCTGCGTTTCGGACATTTTTGTTTCCTTTCAGGGAATTTCACTTTTTTGCGTGTTGGACCATTGCAATCGTCGTCCCACACTTTTTTACGCAATCTCTGATGGATACCTCCTTTTTTCCTTCAAGAACACTGCAAATTTGTTTGTCCAAATTTGGGTTTGACACACCTGTTTTTCTACTACGGCCGGGTAAGTCCTTCAATGTGTGATATGCATAACAAACCGGTTGATCGCATTTTGGACCGCACAGACACAAACACCTTCTTCTTTTGCTAATTTCATAGCAACAATCTCTTTTCAGTGCAGTACTTGGTCACAATTGACTTTTCTTCCGTTAGACCTTGCATTGTTCCGCTTGAAGTAAAAGTTTAACTTTTAATGAATATTTTCGTTTGTTTACAAGGCTAGCAACACATTGATTCTTAACAACTGCCAGAATAAGTCATAGTCTTTTTCATACAGAACCTCACAGGTGTACTCATAATTAACGATGCAGTCTTTACATCAATGTTCATCGAATGTTTTCACCTTTAACGTGTGCATTAAAAAAATGATTTTTTTTTCGGATGCTGATAAAAAAAACTAATACAGATAAATGCTTTTGGTAAATTTCCCATGGAAGGTAATTATTTAAGCTTAATTGTAATAAAAATGTCCTTGCAAGCGGCCTTCCGACAGTTAATCGGTGCATTCGCCATGGCGGACGAAAACATGCGTGTAGGCATGTTTTTGAGTTCTTTCTTCGTTTTATGTATCAATCCCTCCTCGGTTATCACGGCAAAATTG
Organism: Aedes japonicus; assembly: GCA_034211315.2. NCBI lineage: Eukaryota > Metazoa > Arthropoda > Insecta > Diptera > Culicidae > Aedes > Aedes japonicus. The sequence goes on along the minus strand of JASCZW010005225.1, from coordinate 643,122 downwards.
TTGGAGTAGATCTTACGCTTCAGGTTGGTCCAGAAATTCTCGATGGGACGCAGCTGAGGGACGTTGGGCGGGTTCGCCGACTTGGGTACCACATCGATATTCAGCCGCTCCATCTCCTCTAACGATCGCTTCGAGTACTGGGCTGACGCCAGATCTGGCCAGAACACCGCGTCTTCGCTCTTTATGGTATTTCTTGATGAATGACGCAACTTCCGGCAGTACTATAAATTTTCCCGTTCACGGCCAGTACGGAGTAAAAGAAGAGCGGCTTTGATATCCCCTTCTCGCTGATTGTCAGCCACAGCAGCACCTTCTTGGGGAACTTGGTGTGTGAAATGAACTTCACCTCGGAGCTCACATCCTTCGTGGGGAAAGTACAATACAAAATGCCCTGCCAGTCGTTGCCATCCAGGGTGAGATGTCTCGTCGTCCATCACCGGGAAAATCGATTTTACCATCTTATTCAGCCGCAGCCGCTGCCTTATTGTCTAACCAGTGGACGCAACTTCCGCTTTCTGACATGTATGTTCATGTTCGCCAGGTACTTTTTCACTGTTTTACTGGTTGAACCAACCTTCCGGCTAAGCGCACGCAGCGATGTAGCCACTTTTCCCTCAGCCTTCCTCTTCAGCATCCTTTTGAGCTTCTTGTCACTCAGGGTCGTCGGTCGTCCGGGACCGGGCTTACTTTCGGTGCTCTGATTGTTGTCTAATAGTGCCAAGATGTTGTTGATGCCGGAATGGGCATATTCGGCGTCCACAAAGTGCCACACGATGTCCGTTTTCGACACTTCTGAACGGAGTTGCTTCACTGTTTTTGCCATCACGGTTAGTGTTCGACTGATAGAGCTGTCAAATGTTGTCTGCTGACTGATGGGTTACTATGATTGATGCTGCATGGGTAGTTTTGTCAGTTAACCCATGAAAAATCGGCAATTTGTTTGTCCATTGTTTTAAATGCAAATGTGATCTATTGATTAGTTATTCTAATATCTTGAAATTGAATGACCGATTGATGATATGTGAAACTCTTTCGGGTGTTTTGAAGTATTTTAAGTTTTAATTTGTCTTGTGAAATTACGAACTGAGTTAAGCGAGTATAGCTCAAAATAGAGCGCCTCATTTTTTGTTTTGTTTAATGAATTCTTACTTACATCTACATTCACCGAAAGTTTTCGCCTTTAGTAGGTAAATTGTTTAACTTTTCGTGGTTCAAAATAGCAAACGTCTTATTAAGCCAACGTTTTACAAGTTGGATATCGTTTCCATCACAATAACTTCAATTGTTATAGTTGAAAATGTAATTAATCAGAATCAAAGCCTCTGGCTGAAGGTCTCTTTAAAAAACAAACCAAAACAAACCAAATTGTAATCAACCGCTGCATATTAGGCTGACTCAAGGGACACCCACCCTATATCTTAAATAAATACACTTTTCGAAATGTTCAACCACTCTTCATTGATCGAGCAATGTACTCGCATATTAAATCATATTTTATCACATTCTGGTTCCCACATTTTCTTTAGCAGCTCACGTGTGCCGATAATAATAAAAGTAATTTACAACTTCCCGCCGTTTCCTTTTTCATAATTGGAAACCATCCGCAAATTTCCCTGTGTACTAAACAATGGGAAAAAATCCACACAATCAGCAGATTGCTCTCGAAAACTTGCAACATTTTGCTAAATACCATTCCTCCCTCATTTTCAGATTCCTACCTACTGCCTACTCTCCGGATCTACCGGAGAAAGTTTCCCCCTACCACACAGATATGCGGCCCAATAGGACGTCTAATGATAATTCATAGGGACCCTTCATAGTCAAGCTGATAAAGGCAGGGTTCGAATGCAACAACACGCTGGACCCGGTGAGTTCGATCGGCATATGGTATCGACTTACTTAGCAGTTGAAAGCAGATTAGATGCTTCAATTGACACGTAGTAATCGGGAAAAAAAGCAAAATAAAACCAAATAAAACGCACAATCAAACTTTTCGGGGTAAACAAACGCGTCAACTCAAGAGCCAACCGATCGAGTTTGTGTACGTTGTTGCCGCGTGTCGCGCGTTCTTCTGGCAAACAATAAATTCATAAATTAAAAGGATCCAAATTGAATTACCAAGCAAGTGAGAAGTTGCTTGCAGATGGTATCAAAATAGGGGAAAGGGAATGTAACGACGTTCGAAAAAATTGAATAAAGATAAATAGGGCAAAACGATGCGAATGAAAAATCAATGGAGAAGCTGTAGGACAACTTTCTATTTCTGTATAAGACACATTTCTCGCCAAATCATATTCGGAGTTGGCAGCACCCTCTCAGATTTCAGTGAAACTTTTTGGACATGTAGAATTTGTTACAAAAAAAACACTTGTATAATTAATTTTTCACAAAAATTTGATCTAGACTGTCTTTTGAAAAGGGACAACCTCTTTTTTTTACTTTTACAAATGGATATGGATACATAAATCGTAATGACAAATCCCACAAAAAAGTGTTGTATGGATGACTAACACAAAATATGTCAATATTTTTTGAAAAAAAAATATTGCATAAATTACAAATTGAGTCCTACACTAAAAAACAAGTAATTTTAAGTCGATAGGGAATATATTTCCTTCAACAATTGGAACTACAAATTTGTAAAACTAAGCATGCAAAGAGGTTTTTGTGTCAAAGTGCCCAGAATGTTTCATCGAAATCTTAGAGGGTGCTGCCAACTCCGAATGCGATTCGGCGCGAAATTCGTCATAAGTGTTGCGTTCATTTCAGGAACCCGCCATGTGCTGAACACAGATCATTCGAAAGTTCCCCTCACGAAAATAAATCGCGGGAAATGCGGGAAGTCTGTGGTGAAATTTCGGCTGTGCGGGAAAGTTTGAGTGCCAATTATTTATTTTCAATTGACAAGACGACGGCGTTCGCATTAATAGATAGCATGAATGGAATGATGTGTCTTGCACGCAAATAAATGGCATGAACAGAGAAGGTAAAGGTTAGGGAACGGGTAAGGGGGTGTTGTACACCCTTCATTTATGTTTTCACGAGTTTCTGTGCGCATTGAGAAAAAACAAACATGTATCTAAATCACATTATAACATTTCATCATGAGGTGAAACACTGTGCTTTGCATAATTGATATGAAAATGTGTCTCCTACAGTTTAGATAACTGTTCCGGAGAAAAACAAATTTAAAACGAAAAATTTGGAAGTTGATACCAAGGGATTTTTTTTTATCGAACAGAAAGGGTCTCAGATTGTTACGAAACTTGGTCCCCCCTTAGGGTTCATGGATATATGAACAAAAATCAATATTCAAAAATTCAGGGTTGCCAGTTTTCCTGGCAAACGCCAATTGAAGTTTTCCGATTTTCTCGAACATCACTAACTTCGAAAATTCATATCTCATGGACGATTCATCGTAGACCAATTTTTTGTCCAAACTATAATAAAAATTTCTCAAAAATTTGGAAAAAAAAAAACCACAGTGAAAGTTTTTTTTTAAAAGTCTATTTTCTGAGACAATTAATTATTATTTTTTGGTTTATTTATTCATAAACTGACATTGGTGAAATTTTGGCGATGGATTTATTTGTATTTTTGAGTAATGTCAGTCGTCTTTATACAAAAATGAAAAAGTTTCTAAAACTGTAGTCTTTTTGACTGCTTGTAAGTTCCTAAGATGGTTGCTCGGTTTGTTTTCTATTCAATTGGTTGCCGCTAGGTAGCTCACTTTAAAAATTAGTTCGCCAAATTTTCACCAATATAAGCTTATGAATTAATAAACAGGAAAATATATTCGTTGGACAGCCTCACATCCAGCTTCCCCAGAGTTTCAAGTATACGATCTTCCCTTGGATTAGTCCGTTTATTCCCCCACTCCATCGCCAAGGCATTAAAATCTCCTATGATAACTACTGGCCCTCGTCCGACCAACGTGTCGGTGAGTGCGTCCAATATCCTGTTGAAATCTTCGTCAGTCAATCTGCATACGAGTACTCTGTTGACTTTGGCAATCACAAAGCCGTCGTTTGAGCTCTTGACCACCTGTTGGATGGGAAATCTGCCTATAACTTGTATTTCCGCCATCCCAGCTCTATCTGTCATCCACGTACTGTTACATAGAGGAGCTCGATACGGCTCCGCAATTGTTGCAACACCGCACTTTGTCTCTGTCGTGGACTGTTATAATAGTTGCTGTGCAGTGTCACAATGATTGAGATTCACTTGCGTGACCTCCATTCTTATTGGCCTGCCTACGCCTTTTTGTACGCCAGGCCACCAGTTTGTTAGCATCGTCTACTGACAATCGGATTGCCGCCGTCTGTGTGCCTCCGTACGACTTTCTAATTCTTATTGTAATCGGTCCTGTTAAGTTGCACTGCTCAGTCCATGCATACCTCACATCTTTTTCGGACGTGACTCAACCAATGCCTCCTGTGAAAGAGCTCTCACGGTAGCCTCACCGCCCAGGGATTTTGTCAAGAGTTCTTGACTTCTTTTTTCAGCTCAACGATCGCCCTTCTGCCTACGTCGTGTTTTGACCACAATCTTGCCCCACCTTTTAAGCTCTAGTTCTTCCCTCACTTTTTTGAGAAGCGCAGTAAACTTTGTTGTGTTGTTTACCGGCGTTTTTTTTGTTCTTCTAGTCAGGATGTAATCTTAAAACCAAGAAGAGAAACTCTGATCTAACGTTTGCATTAAAAAAATGGACTTTTTTTTTCGGATGGTGATAATAAAAACTAATACAGATGATTGCTTTTGATAAATTTCCCATGGAAGGTAATTATTTAAGCTTACTTGCAAAAAACTTCTACGCCCTTGCGAGCACCCTTCCGGCAGTTAACCGGAACATTCACCATGGTGGACGAAAACATGCGTGTAGGCATGGTTTTGAATTCTTTTTTCGTTTTATTTATCAATTTCTCCTCAGTTTTCGTGACAAAATTGTTGGAGTAGATCTTACGCTTAAGGTTGGCTCAGAAATTCTCGATGGGACGCAGCTGGGAGACGTTGGGCGGGTTCGCTGACTTGGGTACCACCTCGATATTCAGCCGCTCCATCTCTTTCAACGATCGCTTCGAGTAGTGGGCCGACGGCGGATCTGGCGAGAACACCGCGTCTTCGCTCTTATGGTATTTCTTGATGAACGACGCAACTTCCGCTAGGTATTTCGTACTATAAATTTCCCCGCTCACGGTCAGTCAAGAGCGAAAGAAGAGCGGCTTTTACACCCCCTTCACGCTGATTGTCAGCCACACTAGCACCTTCTTGGTGTGTGAAATGAACTTCATCTCGGAACTAAATTCCTTGGTGGCGGAACTAAAATACGAAGTGCCCTGCCAGTCGTTGCCATCCAGGGTGAGATAGGTATCGTCGTCCATCACCACCGCCACGTTGCACAGTGATTCCATCCCATACAAAAGGCGGAAAAAAGTCTAAAAATGGATTTTACATAGTTTAACTAGGTGTTTCCAAGTAATTTTGGATCGCTGATTTCAAATATGCTATTCAAATTGTCGTCTTAGGCCACACTACCATGATAAGGCCATTTTATTGTACCCTGGAATGTCCGGAACATCCGAAAAAATTAAAAATTAATTTGTCGCAATGTGATTTTTTTTAAACCCTTTGTACATAAAATGTTAATAAAACGACATGGAGAACAATATAAGGTTCTGTAAGTGGCCCTTGTATGGTCTTCGGGAAGTTTCTTAACATTCGTAAAACTTGATAATTCAGCAATTTTATACAAAAAAAATGGAGTGGGACTTAGAATTTCACAACATTTGGTAAGTTAGTTCGTTTCGAAAAGTATATGACTTTACTTTTTTTTTGTCCTTAGGGTGACCCATTTTGAGATAGGGTGGTCCAAAACCAAATTTTAGACAAATTTATAGTTTTTTTAGAATTGGACCGATTTTCAATTTTTTCTGCATAAATAAAATGAGTTTTCAAAAAAAGTGTGTGCATAGAAAATTTAAATCTTATTTTATTATCAACGATAAAAAGGTCCAGTTCTTAGTTTTTTAATGGCGACTACAATTTTCATATATATTTCAAATAAGAGAAATCAGACGATGTATGTTAAGTCATTATATTGATTGTAATGATTTATTCCAATATGCGTTTTCATCCTTTTTACGATTATCACAAAAAAGGGTATACACTGAAAAAAAAAAAAAGAGAGGAAATCATAGAAATATTTGCTAGAAGATACTATTGCATATTTCATACGATTCTCTAATGGAAAAAATGATCGTATGAAAATTTTCTTCACAGAAAAAATAAGTTGCAATCGGGATTCGAACCATGAACCTCGGGATCCAGAGATGAGCCACAATCCCACGAGACTATCAAAAAGCGTATCACTGAACTTTGAAGGGTCATGTACAATTTATGCTCTAGGTGGAATGGGGTTCGAAGTTTATTAACAACAAGCAAAGTTCGGAACAACAAGCGGAAGTAATAAGCTTGAAACGCTAAGAAAGAAAGGAAGAAGTGAATTCGATACATGTGAATTAGAGGTACATTTATTTGAAAATACAAACCACAATTAATCCACCTATTGTGAGATCTGACCCTTTTTTCACTTCCCTGGTAGTACTAGGAATACGAACCCGCATGTGGTCATTGTGGTCCTGGAATCTTGATATCATCACCATTGTACTTATTTTTGAGTTCTCATGTTATTTGACGTGTCGCATGATGAGTTTTGACCCGAATTTGAATCTGGCGACACTCCCGGGAGTCGCCGGAACATCAACCCGGTTGTGACCAATGTGGTTCTGGTCTCGTAATATCATTGCCATTGAACTTACTTCTGAATTCTCATTTAATTTGAGGTGTCACATAATGGGTTTTGATCTATATATTTATATACACTGCTCTGTAAGATATATTGGATCTATTGCGAGATTTATGTTTTCACAATTTTTACGTGCTTCTCATACATTCCCAGACACTGGCCTCCCGGAACCATGATTGCGCAAGTTTGCGCAAGATGAAACCCAGATTTTCGAAAAGCTGGCAAAAAAATCTTCAAAATAAGCCTATTGTGGTGTATGTGCGCGTGTGTGCTCGCATTTAAATATTTAGTTGAAGTTTTTTTGTGATTCTCCATACATTTTACATGGGAGCAAAAAATCACGACCACGTAGGTCGCATACTTTGAAAAATTGTAGAGAGCACAACTATCATCCAATCTTCATAAAATTTTGGAAAAAGAAAATTCAAATAGTGTACAAAATTATAAAAATATATTTATTGTAAAATTAGAAAGTCGATTTTTCAACTTTTTTCCGCCTTGGAATCACTGTGCGTTGTGATTTGCCGGGAAAATCGAGTTGACCAGCTTATTCAGCCGCGGTCGTTGCAAAATTTCCTGCACCTCCGAAAACAGTGAACGCGACTTCCGCTTCCTGACATATATGTTCATGTTTGCCAGGTACTTTTTCACTGTTTGGCCGGTTGAACCGACCTTCCGGCCAAGCACACGCAGCGATGTAGCCACTTTTCCCTCGGTCTTCCTCTTCAGCATCCTTTGGAGCTTCTTGTCGCTCATGGTCGTCGGCCGCCGGAACCGGGCATTCTTTCGATGCTCTGATTGTTGTCTAATAGTGCCAAGATGTTGTAGATGCCGATACGGGCGTATCCAGTGTCCACAAACGGTCACACGATGTTCGTTTTCGACGTGGCGCACAGTGGCACAATTCTAAAAATAGACGGTCAAAAACATTTTCACCCTTTTGTCAACATTTAATCGAGTAGGTGTCTTGAAAAGATTGAGCAACTCTTGTTATTCCACATCTTTTGAAAAAACTCGCCTAAACTTTCATAAGGGCTTAGTTACACCTTCAAATTTTAACTTTGTCCAGCTACGAGATAACGGGTTGTTGATTTGGACAAAGTTGTAGAGCAGGTAATTTAACAAAAAAGTTGCTCAAGACACTAAGTTCCTAGAGCCTAACGTTAAAGAGATATAAATGGTTTTCGTTCAGCACTACCTTAAAACTGGTTTTTTGAGATTATTTGTACGTTGTTCAAATTTAACAATTTAAATATGTTGTAAGAAATTGAAGGAATTATTCAAATACACATTTTTGCTGAAAACAACAATGCTCTCTGATGACCACATTTTGAAATATGGTGGTTGAAGTGTCCGTGTGACGTCATAATCAACCGCCTCAAAAAGGGTGGGTGGGTCCTGGCAGGGTCTAAAATAGATTGTATTTGAAAGATTATCTTATGAACAAGTATTTCTTGGAATTTTCAGCGTTGGGTACTGAAGGGTACCTAGTAAAACGTCAATTTGAAATAGTACAGGTTATAAGCCAATTTATATTTCACATGTAACGTAACCCAAGTAGCACACTACGGTCATATTTAATTGTAGATACTTGATTATGACTTAGTAAGTCATATTTGTGTTATCTCAACCGAATGGCAACAAGTGTGCTACTAGGGAATGTTCAACAAACTAAAAAATATATGTGAGTCCTGGTGGGGTCTTTAATTAATTGTATTTGGAAGAGTATCTAGTAGTCCTGCATTTTTCAGCGTTGGGTACCGAAGTGAATTCTTTGAACGCGCACACTTCTGAACGGAGTTGCTTCACTTTTTTTTGCCATCACGGTTAGAGTTCGACTGATAGAGCTGTCAAATTTTGTCTGCTGACTCATGAGTTACTATGATTGATGCTGCATGCGTTGTTTCGTCAGTGCGGATGAAGGTAAACCCATAAAAAAAATTTTGTCATTTTTTTTTAATGCAAACGTTACAAATCCTTGCTGGGGCCACAATATTATCCGGTGCGTGAAGAAGTAGTATTACACCAGTCTGAGGCCTCCATTCAAATTGATAAGTTTGGTAAGAAAGCCTTGGCCTGGCAAGCTATAAGCAGCTGGGGTAAGATTTCGCAACCTTTCATCACATTTACTACGATGAACAGTGAGATATACTTTAAAGAGTGCTTACGAAAACGACTTCTACCCATGATTCGAAACCACAAGGATAGATACTGTTGACTTCTGGCCTAGCGTTTTTTTTTATTAAAGACCGTGCAAATATCGTATTTGCTACTCCTTTACTGATCAGAACTAGTGTAATTGCACAGAGAACCACATAGATGGAGCTTGGGAAGTAAGCTTTACATTTTCAATGTACAAGTTCAAGGGGGGGTTGTAATAAAAAGTCATTTTTTGCATGACGTCAATAATGGACGCTCCTCAATCGCTTGATTGTAAATATTGAAAATATTGACCTGATGTGCTACACTAATGTTAAGAATATATTTAATAATCAAAATTTAATTTTCAACACTTGTTACGTATTTTTACTGAAAAATGGGTGCGTCCATACCTTTTGGGACAGTCTTTACTGTGTAATTGAAAGCTCTCAATTAATAACAGTTGAAGTACTTTTTGAACTGGCTAGAGAAAGCAAGCTTACTGTACGCTTATTTTGATGAACACTTAGCTTAACATGCCAATATAAAGTTCTTTGCTCGAAACAGTTCAATATATCTGAAAGTAAATAAATGTAACAGTGCGTTACTCTAGCGCACTTCGGAAGTTATTCAACGAAATCAATTTAATGTCAGTTGATTCAATGTCTTCTTTGGAATATTTTTTATCGCTCCCATTTATGTCTGCAGTTGACATACCATTATCATCAGCCTAGAATTTTAAATCATTCTAATTTAAATTCATGAATTTCCATGTTTTTTCTTTGCCCTAAACGAGCATATTAACAGCCTGACTTCAATCACTTTCATCTTGAAAATGAACCAATTACTTCAAAAAGTAAAACGCCGCCATCCCTTGGGGGTATGCAAAGTGCCTTTTGGCATGGCTGGCCCTTCGCCCCCCGCTAGAGGACGAGGATTTATGAATTGTTGAAAGTGCGATATGGCGCAAATGGAAACAAAACCATCGTTTATGTCAACGCGTGCGAGTGTGGAGCGATTGTGTGAACGTTCCACGGGGCCAGCTCAGTTACTCATCATACCAATGTGCCACATAACCCCGTTGTTTAGAGCTGCCCGTTGGGATACCCTGGAGTGATCGCGAGGGAGTGCTTGATGGAACACATTCTCACAATAAGGACATTATGCTTTGCCACACACTTTCTCCTCGAGACAAACTAGGCAGTACGGAGAGCAGCCACAGCAGCAGTGGGACGATTTATGCTGTATTATTTATGATGTTAAGTTTAACAACGTTCATGTGCACTGTATAGTGGCGTGAGTTTGACTATTTAAAGAGTGTCGCCGAGTTAGCGTTGGTAGTCTTCCCAATGTACGGTTCTCACATGTTCACCAAACGACCCCGAATGTATTCTAGTAGTACAGTCGGTTACTGGCAAAATATCGCAACAAGACGACAGTCGTCGCATTCATAAATGTGTGTATACGAGAGGAGATTCGATTTATTGCTCTTTGTTGTGGAAAATTTAACACTGGCTGTCGGAGTACGCCTTGGCAAAGGACTTGGGACTCCTTGCTCGTTTGCAATGGCTAATGCGTCTGCTGAAAGACGGCTGCTATAGGGTGAGGTTTGCCAAATGGAACTGGCTGATGGAACTCTCCTGTGCCGAGCCCACATACGGAGCAAATTATACTTGCTGATGTGAATTGTGTGCTAGTTACCTGTGCCGAGTGCTGATTGTGTGGTCTAAGGGAGTCCTAAATCAGTCGATGAACTGGAAAATATTTCTTGATTTATGAACGTCGTATTTCGGTGGCTGGGATTATTGCTTCAGGGGGGGAAGCTGATAAGAAATCCATAAGTTGCCGAGTGCTTATCGTAATGTGTAATAAGAGGGAATTGTTTTATACGACACTGCGATATGGTGCGTCTCTGGCTGTAACGACTGACAATCAATGATTATTCAATTAGGAGGTATCTGACAACGATGATCTGGCAGGTGAATCTTCAGAACAACGCTTAAGAGTATTTCTAGCCAGAAATGCTAAAAAAATTTTGATTTTGTCTCGACAGTTTCCGGTTTTAATGAAATTTTATCCATATGTAAGTTTCTAGCCAGGATAACATTTTTTCATAAAAATCATCCTATAATTTCCTGGAATAATTTTCTATAGGGGGTTTATGTATAATATGAATTTTATTTAAAAAAAAACCATAACATGTAAACGATTATTCTGACCAAAATGTCGTCTGAGAAGAAATTGTTAGTCATTGAATGTTATTTAAGAAAAAATATATTGAAACTAAAACCATATGTAAATTCATGCTAAAAAAATATAAAACATTGGAATTCGAAGGGGCCTTCGAATTTTCTAAAAGAAATTTTGAAAAAAATTGTAGTTATATCCTTATATTTGGTTAGGATTAAGTCGCCGAAAATGGAATATCATGTAAACCCCGTCACAAATTAGGTCATGGACTGAATGCAGATTTAGAACGTAAAGTTGTTCAATTCTATGAAGAAGACGATATCAGCAGAGTTATGCCGGGCCAAAGAGATTATGTCTCTGTAGTGACGAATGGTGTACACCAGATAACACAAAAACGTCTTTTGACGATGTCACTGAATGAGTCATACTTGCATTTTATTGAAACCCATAAAGATGTTGCACTAAGCTTTAGCTCATATGCAGCCTTGCGGCCAAAACATTGTAAGCTTCTTAGTAAATCAGGATACCATAACATTTCTGTTTGTACAATTCTCGAAAATGTGAATCTTATGCTCGACAGCTTAAAAATAAATCGCATTTTAATTGATCGCACTATCTATATGTAACAAATTCTGTGCGATGCACAATTTAGAACGGACTCTTCGCGCGTGCATGACTGGAAAAAGGTTTCATAGGTTTACCTTCACCCGCACTGACAAAACAAATGCAGCATCAACCATAGTAACCCATGAGTCAGCAGACAAGATTTGACAGCTCTCTCAGTCGAACTCTAACCGTGATGGCAAAAACAGTGAAGCAACTCCGTTCAAAATTGTGCGCGTTCAAAGAACAGAACCCCGCCGCGTTGAAAGCGGACATCGTGCGGCTCTTTGTGAATGCCGGATACGCCCGTTCCGGCATCTACTACATCTTGGCACCATTAGACAACAATCAGAGCATCGAAAGAAAGACCGGTTCCGGACGGCCAACGACCATGAGCTACAAGAAACTCCAAAAGATTCTGAAGAGGAAGACCCAGGGAGGTCGGTTCAACCGGCCATACAGTGAAAAAGTATCTGGCGAAAATGACATACATCTTAGAAAGCGGAAGTCGCGTCCACTGGTTTCGGAACCTCAGACAATGACGCAGCGGCAGCGCCCAAATAAGATGGTCAACTCGATTTTCCCAGAGAATCGCGACGTGGCGGTAGTGATGGACGACGAGACCTATCTCACTCTGGATGGCAACAACGACTGGCAGGGCACTTCGAATTTTAATTCCCCCCAGTGAGCTCCGTGGTGAAGTTCATTTCACACACCAAGTTCCCCAAGAAGGTGCTGCTGTGGCTGACAATCAGGGAGAAGGGGATGTCACAGCCGCTCTGTGCTTGTGTTTATCAGCAGTCTGGCACTTGCATCTTAAAAGTTGGACAACAATAAAATCAAACAGTTGTACACTGACATTGAGCAACAAAACCGTTGTGAATTTCCGTTTGTACGGCAGCTCCCTCTATGTTTACATAAATATGAGCATCTACCGGAATTGATTGACGTTTGGTGAATTTAATAAACAAAATGAGATATGTGGGAGTATATAATGCTAATAAATGTTTTGCTATTTCTAGCCATTTACGATGAACTTCGTCGACGAGCAGGCTGGAGAAACAAGTCACAAGCGACACAAGTTCTCCCGATTGCACTTTGCACGGAAAACTTCTGCGGAGGATAACCTTGCTGATATGATGAGAGAAGCTTGGACTTGGTCTGATCCTAAGACGGCGTATCTATCGGTCAAATCAAGCGGCAAAAAACATTCTGGAAGCATGACCAAGAGTTCGAAGCGCAGATGCTACAGTTCTGTGTATCTGACGAACAGGAACACGAAAACATTTCCCAATTTTGTGAAAACGATGAAGAATATAGTGAAGATTAGCGACAACTTTGAGTGAAGATGAATTATCCGATGGTAATGGATAACATACTTTTTTGTGGTGGTCCGAAAGGGCCCAGCTAACTTGTTTTATTCCAAAGACATCTGTAAAGCGTATGAATAAATGGGCAATATTCCGAAAATATGAGGAAGTGGGGTAAAATCAGCAATAACTCCGTTTACTAACTCGTGCAGTGGCTACAACTATCTCCATTCGATTACTAGGAAATCTACCGCAGACCCCTCCGTGCATAGATTAATCTGCAATATTCGAAAATACCGGGAGTTGGGGTCCCTGGGCTCTGGCAAAACCTTGAGGTAGTTTAACTTCAACTACCAGGTCCCAGGGCTGGTCTGGTTCTTTACCAATTTGGAAAGAAGCACACTAGTGTTGCCCGATCAGTGTTAATGCGGCCCAAAAATGCGTCTGAAAATCCTCCAGTATTTCCTATCGACAAACATTATTATACTGAGATAGTGATCGATGGCCAAGTACAGAATTTGCGAATAGTTGAAATGTTGCACTTGATCATATAAACGCAGTTGAAAAATCTGCATACTTTATTATCACAACCTAGCACACTTTTTGAAAGCATTATCACAAGGGGAGCCTGTTCCATTATTCATCTCATGATCCATTATTCATAATATTCGGAATTATCGGAGTTTGATGTGTGAATGAATTTGTTCCTTTTGTTATTAAGTTATTTTCAACTTCCAAAAATAAAAAACATTAAATTCAAATAAAAGTTAGAAATCCGATGGTTATGCGTCGATCTTTGTTTGCAAATTGTGCAGAATTGCTAAGAGATGAGATGAACATGGAAATAGTAACCCTAGATGCTATGCTTGTATCAAAGCTTTCTACCGTGAGGCGATTTTTGCTTACTTCATTCCTAGATACCAAGTTTTGAAGAAAAGCGGAGCTCTTACAGTGCGCATCGGCAATTGACGATGTACTACGTCATCAAAATGAAGTCCTATTGAAGAATTTCAAATAAAATTCAATACAAAACCCCCGAAACTGGATGAAAAATCCTGTCTGTTTCTAACGAAACATTGCACGGAACGAATAAACTAGTCACAACAGACGCAAGCTAAAAATTAAGATAGGTAATAAATGGACTACCCCTCTCAACATATCAAAAGCTTTTAAGTACGCATAGACAAGACAGCGATTTTGTCATCAAAAAGAAGTTTTTGCTGGAGAACCAAACAAATTTCAAGACTAACTTCAAAAGAAGTAAAATCTCATCTTGAAACGAAGACAAGTTCTGAATTATAGTAATATCAAACAAAACAGGTATTTTGGAAGATATCGTTGACAGTTAATCACACAGGTAATAGATTATGTTTGCAAATGGTTGATGTATACTCTTCTCCTACAGCCTTACATGCCAACAATTATCCCCCTCCCCAATCCTGCGGGTAGTGATGCAATATCATTGTACACTTCTAGTGTGCATAATAGTGTATCCCGCAAAATTCAAATTCCCCATGGGAAGAAACGTTGCATAGCTCATTCAACTTCTCCCTGATGTATTATGTAAGGTTTGAGTTGTACTCATACTGGTGACCTGGCGCCTCGCTCCCTTATACGTCAATAAAATAAACAAACAAATAAAATAAAATAAAATAAAATAAAATAAAATAAAATAAAATATTCGAAAATACCGGGAGTTGGGGTAAAATTAGCCCAATATCTCTGTTATCCGACCCGTGTCTGCAACTACCTTCATTCAATTTTTAGGGAAATTCTACATAAGAAAAGGCCTATTTTGACAACCGCAAACCCCTCCGGTCATAGATTATTGAGCAATATTCAAAAATACGGGGAATGAGGCAAAATAAGCCCAACATCTCTGTTTCCCGACCCGTGCGGTGGCTTAAATCACTTTCATTTGATTTCAAGGGAAATTCTACATAAGAATAGACCTATTTTGACTACCGCAGACCCCACCGACCTTAGATTAATGAACAATATTTGAAAACATGGGGAAAGTGGGGTGAAATCAGCAATATCTCCGTTACCCGACCCGTGCGGTGGCTGCAACCACTTGTCATTTCGATTGCCGTAGGAAAGCCTAAACAATATTAGGCCCATTCTTTGACCACCGCAGCCCCTTCAATCATAGATTATTCAGCAATATTCGAAAAAATAAGTGTGTGTGAATTGTGGCTAACAGAAGCTCCAATACTCTCCGAGATCCAACCCGGTTTGGTGGCAGTGCGACCTTCCATCCATTTAGATTTTCAGGGATATTCTACATTAATATAGGCCTATTTTGACTACCTCAGACCCCTCCAAGTATAGATTACTGGGCATTATTCGAAAATACGGGGGAATTGGGGCCCAATATCTTCGTCCACTAAATTTTGCGGCAAGTGGACGGTGGTAAAAAATGCTATTGTTCACTAGCCTTGGGCTACTTAGCACTGAATTATCGAATTGTTTGGCTATTCATGTAATGCGTCTTCTTTCTCCACTTTGCCAGCGTTGCAATGTGCAAATGAAAAAAAAATGTATAGCCTGTGGATTTTAAGATAGTCATATCTTCAGAGACAGCTGCATTTTTTGCAACTTCACACAGCAAAAAGTCCTTGCTGACGGCAAAGCGAATAGATTGGACACACGAACATCCAGAATGAATGCTAGATAACTTTATGACTTTGTGGCAAATAATCGCAAAAGAGGATCAAGTGAAACAAAATGACTTTTTGCAATGTTTCCACGATTGACTACAATGAGGCCGAAAAGAAACTCGATCAGATTTTTACAAAGCAAAATCAATTCCTGGATCTCAAAAATATCATTCTTACGTTCCAGCCTAAACAACCGCTATACGTCGGCAGTTCAGGTATTCTTCTAATTGTGAATGAGAGACCCTAAATATTACACCGTATTCATGCTGATCTGAAATGTAATTAATTTTCACGAAAATTTTAAGAAAAATAAACAAAACATTGCACAATGAAATATCAGCTTCTTCTCTCCCTAAACAAAACTGGTCCAGAACACACACATATCCAAAAACATCAACTTGTCTGCGTCAATCAAGCAGTCCACTGCAGAAACGGTGCTAGTATGGACGGTTTTCGCGCCAACTCGAACAAATGTTGGCAGCACCTTCTCGAATTACACCAGAAACTTTCTAGGCGTGCAAGACCACGTGACTAGATGAGCTCACTTTACATACCAAGTTTCTTCAGTTGAAAAGTTCTAACGACTTGTTCTTGAAGAGAGGCTAGAAAACTTTTTTTTGTCGATTTTTTTCAAATCTGTTTAGTTAAAAATGACTACTCCTACAACAAAAGTGTTGTATGGGTGATTATCACAAAATAAGTCGAGCGTTAAGAAAAAATATTGAAAATAACCGAAATGCGGCTTCATTAATCAGAAAAAAATCATTGGAAAAAATATTTAAAGTCGATTTAAAAAAAATACCATTTTTAATTTCGATGCAATTTTGTCTCAAGATAGGTAATTTTGTTCCCTATCAACCGTTGATATTTCACAAGATGGGCCCTGTTAAGGAAACAAAGTTTTTCTAACAAAATGTTTTTCACGTCCCATTGATTTTTTTCAGTGTATTGTGTTATCAAAAACTAAACCAGTGAAGGTTATACGACTATGTTGTCATCTCAAAATGCAAGAACTAATTTGTGGTGTGTTATCAGAGCGAAGCACCATATCACGCAACCTTCTCAAGAATTACGATCAATATACATATTAGAACACGCATTTTCATACGTGCATACTTTTGTAATCTTCCTACCAAAACGTTTTCTTCTTTTCTTACCAAATACTACTTGGTCCATTATGACATTTTTCAGAACTGCTTTTAACCGCCTTTCGCAAAAAGAAGTAGCACATGATTAGCTGTCACTGATTCTACTTTGGGATGGTTTAGTTTTATATTGGTTTAGGTACAACTCTTGGATTCGTTTCTTTCGATTAGGTAGTTCGATTCTAGTAAATAGCCTATTCTAGTATTAGGTAAGAGAAGGGCTAGCAATGTTTTGGTAGAAATCACAGTAGCACTTATGAAATGCGTGTTCTAATATTGTATATTGAGTCGTACTTCATGAATGCTGCTGCGTGAATATGCGTGGTTCACTTTGTCTCTATTAATACAAATTGGGTTTTATTGCACTTCTTGAGATGACCACATAGTCGTATAATCTTCGCTGGTTTAGATTTTGGATAAAAAATACACTGAAAAAATTGACGGACATGAAAAAGTTTTGATAGAAGAACTGTTGTCCTTCAAATGTGCCATTTTGTAACATGAACGGTAGGTAGGGAGGCTATAATTACCTAATCTTGAGACAAAATCTCATAAAAAAAAAAAAAAAATATCAATATTTTTTTCCTAAGACTTGACCTATTTTGTGATAATCACCCATACAACACTTTTTTGTAGGAGTAGTCTTTTTTTTTATTAAACACATTTGAAAAAAAATCGATAAAAAAAGTTTAGCCCTTTTCAAAGGCAGTCTAGAAAAAAATAATTAAGAAACTAAGTATGTAAAGTGGCTTATCAAGTAATGGTCTACACACCCAGAAAGTTTCGTTGTAATCTGAGAGGGTGCTGCCAACTCCGAATACGATATGGGGCGAAAACCGTCTATGAGTGCCACCGTGTCTGAAATAAGGTCTGTTTTTCAATAATCTGTAATTAAAAATACATTTTGGTGTGGACATCACGAGTAACAATCAACAAGGGCCAAAAAAATAGCAAAAACATTAATTTCTGTTATTAAAATTCGCAATAACTTGAGAACGGCTAGGCTTACGAAAAAAAAAAGTTTTTATGAGCTTTTCAATTGAAAATAATGCTTATAATCTATTTTTGGTATAAAAATCATTTTCTCAACGTTGTTTTCAAAAACTCATATATATCTAAACACAAAAATTAAAAAAATTGAAAAAAGCGACCATCTTACACTCTTTCACCAAGCTTAAGAACCTAACTTCTCAGCTCTTAAAAAAAATAGGGGGATCAAAGAGGGGGTTCGTTGAGAAAAGTAACATTTTATTTGTTTTAAGCGTGAATTTACGAATTTTTTAGTTTCAGTGTATTATTTTCTTCAAGAACACTTCATCAACTACAACTTTTTAAGACAGCGTTTTCATCAGATGAGTCGTTTGCGAAAAAAATAGCTTGAAAAAATAAAATCCACATTTTAAATGCGCCCTTATAGAAAATTTGTCGAGAATAATTTTGGATTGTTTAATGGAAAACGAAATTTTGGGTAGAAACCAACGTATGGACAAAATTTCATTCAGATCGGAGAGAGTAGGGCCCAACCGGTTTGCTATTCTGGCTGGAAATGCTCTTAAACCTTCTACGACTGCATCGCAATCGGCGGCATGAAAACAACACCAAGCTTATTTCCCCATCAACTTAGCTCTAACAAGAAGCTATCAATCACACTCAACGAATCGTATGTAAGACTTGTCAATTAGTTATAATTCACTAAAATTCCGGTCGCAGCATAAATGGGGAATAGTTGTTCGTTTTAAAAGTGATTTCCGGTGTACAGTCCCAAAACGCAGCGAACATATTGCTCAATTAGTTTCGCTTCGTTTGGGAAATCGGTTTAAACGGTAGTCACATAAGCCACGACAGTTCCCCTTGAAAATGATCGAAAAATAAAAAAAGAAACAAGTGATAAATGACTCTACATTAATCGAAATCCTTCCTGTGAAAGTACCGTGCCGCACCACACTGCATCTGTCATTCTTCTAAATGCACTTTCAAATAACTGACGCTGCTGCTGTTGAAGCACTTAACATTCTTGTCAAACCAGGATGTGTCCCTTATTCCCGTATAGCCTAGAATGTGGAGCGGCGACCAGACGAATTGAAACGTTGTTATTAATGACGTTAATTTGTTCCATGTTCCCGATCGCGTTGGGACAGAGACTTCAAAGGGTCCCCACAGCAACCGATTCCGAGGTGGGAACGACTTGTCTAATAACATGCCAATGGTTCGTTTAATCACTGATGTTAAATAGGAGAAGTCACTCTTGCTCTCGCTCACAACACAAGCCCCTATCAACAGGTGAGATCGAGTTGTGATGATTGTCATACAGCCAAGATAGTTTACAAGCCTAGCGGTAGCAAATGACAGTTTGATTGACACGTCTGTGCACCACCGCGTTACAATTAAGGTCGAAAGTGCTGGCTGGCGACAGCTCTAATTAAGACTTGTCTTGCCGTGAACATTCATGCAATGTTCAACCAAAAAGCGATAAAAAGCGTTCTCCTAATTTCATTCCACAGCTAGAAACAACCATCAGCGCAGCGACTACTGCATTTTATCACTTTCACCACGCTTCCTTTCAGCTAAAGAAGAAAAATAATTATAACAGGACAAAACCCGAAAAACCTCTGACGCCACCACACTAAGAAAAAACAGGATGCGGGAACGAACATCCATTCAAGTGTTAGCTCCCTAATTATATTAGAGTCAAGAGCAATAACAGTATCAAATAAACAGATCGGAACGAAGTCACAAAACAAAACGCAATTGGAATTGGTCAAATCTTACTTCTTGCACATGGTTGTTTAGGGATTAAATCAAGAAGAGGCGAAGATGCCGGGTTAAAAAAAGACAAAAACTACTCCCCAGGGTAACATCGAAAAGGACAATGTCCTCCTGTGCAAACGACTCTATTCGAAATATTTTTTTTGTCATTTAGGATTATAAGAAACATGATACCCATCGTTGGCAGAGTGCGATCCGAACAGAAAAGGCCACTCGGATCGGAACAAAGAACTTCGACTTGGGACGCATTTTGAGCGGGTAAAAGGATGAAAACCGAGACACATAAACTGTGTGAGATTATCTAATCCGGTGTCATCCAATCAGACAACGGAAAAAACACACACACCAAAGTGGTGAGGCAATCAAGGCCAATGCAATACAAGAATGGAACTGTATCTGCATAGAATTTTCCGTAGTCATTTAGATCTCATCAATGAAATGACGGCTTTGCATTACCCTTTCGTATGTAGCAAAAATGGGTTCAGTAAAAAGTTTCTTAAAAACGCCTTTCCATGTTACCATGGAAAAGCAATTTTTTCATTTTCAGATGGCATTTCAATTTCTGATATCAGGTGAAATCCACAAATGGCCGCTATTATGGCTTATTTGCTTTAGCACTTCGCATTTTTAATGGCACAAATGTAAGAAAACACAAATATTTCTTGAAGGAAATTTGAAGCATTAGTACAAAGCAGCAGAAATGTGACCAAAGTTGTGCATGCGAAAGCTCTATATTTTGTGGCTTTGAAGATTCTAAGTGGCGATGCAAATTTCACACTGAACCAGAAATGAAATATAGCTGAAAAAAATACTAGCGCTCTGAGCTTCCAATTCAGTTAACGTCTTCTGATATTTGGCTTAAATTTACACGAAAGATCCCATAAAGTTATGCCAAATCTAGCATTCTTTCTTTGTGAATTATAAAACGCGGAAGTAAAATGAAAAAAGAAACCCGCATTAATCCACCGATGGTGAGAACCCTTCTTACATTTCACCAGAATTACAAACTCAAATGTGGACAATATTGTACTAGATACATATTTTCATCAGAAATTCCAAGAAGATTCAGAAATATTCAATATGCCATACATTCAGTTGATAAAATGAACATTTTATCAATCCTGAACGTATTGTTCAGGATTGAACAAAAATTAAAATATTCCCATTAATAGTCTTTAATGACCTGTGTATGTTAGTTATATAAAAGGGGAAATTACATAAATATTAGAAATTTCATATAATCAGTCCATAGCATGAATTATTAGACAATCCTAAGCGTCAATTTTGATTATCGATATGGATTCAAGATGCTTAATAAGTACATATTCGTTGAAAATAGTAAATGGAGACTTTGTGTAATTTTCGAATATACTCGTTGCAGTTCAAAACCAGACCACTCGAGCCAATCGATGCTGCTCTAATTCTATACAGTCGCATAGTGTGGCTAGTCCGCTGTATGTGCTATACAACGCTTTAGATGCGACACAATAGAATGCAAGCGGCATCAATTGATGTGATTGGTCTTGTTCGGTTTTGCACTGCAACGAGTATATTGTCATCTCACAATTATGTGCTCTCAGGTATTGTTTTGGTCATATATCCATGAAGGATTATTCAATCATAATGAAATTTTGACCAGTTATTAGGAGATTTCTTTGATTTGTCAACAACAAAACTAAAATCGGTACAAAAATAGCTCAGCATGTAATCGGAGACTAAACTGTTTGATTACTATTATAATAGGCCGCCAAGTACTGTTTCGTTCAAATCTTCGTAACGAAATGTCCGAATGAAAAAAATCAACAGCGTTCTATGAGAATGTTGTAGCTTTCATTTGCCGGCAACAGAACTGAAATCGGTTCACGAATGGCTGAGAAACCGATGTGATATTATTTGTAACACACACACACACACACACACACACACACACACACACACACACACACACACACACACACACACACACACACACACACACACACACACACACACACACACACACACACATACACACAGACATGTGCTCAGTTCGTCGAGCTGAGTCGAATGGTATATGACACTCGGCCCTGTGGGCCTCGGATAAAAAGTCGAGTTTTCAAGCGATCTTAATACCCTTCTATTGATGTAAGAAGGGTAAAAAACGAAGTGTGCTTTGCTAGATGATGGAAGCATTTTTTTTCTCCCTTTGAATTTCAGAATTTTACTACAAAGTTATTTATTATTGGTATTATTAGCCAATTTGAAGAAAGCCGGAAGCATGAACTGCGATAATCGGTGAATCCAAAAAAAAAAAACAAAACATTATCAAACTAAACGTTGAAGTTACAATCACGTGCGTTTAAGTGCGGTTAAACGTTAGTATCAAACTGTATTATGTTTTAATTATCTTTTTTCTTCTGTGTGGGATTGTGCGAGACTGGATGAAAAGATTGTGATTGAATTGTTGTGGAGAAATATAAGCATAGCAGAATAGTAAAAAAAGAATAGTAAATTGCTGGAGAAATCGTTAGACTGCTCTGAAACCTGACGAGTAAACATTTTCTGCGGCGTAATATTATGTTTTCAATTAAGTGAAATGTCAAAAAGTGCAAGGAAAGGTGTACATAGTTTGCTATAAAAAAATTAAACGTGGATTTATGCAAGCAGCTATTTTTGTCACGGAGAATTTATACAATTTCAATGATGAAGGTCCACTTTTGGAATTGGAGGAGCACGATTTTCAATCTCTACACTGAAAATAAATGTTAGTTCATATTACAAAATCGTAGGTAGAACTAATTCTACTAATTCTATTCGTTGTTTTCTGCAACGAAACTGATTTGTACGTTGTATGAAACTATATTCGAAACTAATTTCTTGGATGAACGACTTTGGCAACGCAAATTTTGACGAAATGAACAACGTCTTCCTAGCTGGGAGTGATTGGGATGAGATATTTAGCGATCTTGATGCAAATCTAGCGGCTTCGACTTTGTCTGCTATCCTGCTGTATGCCATCGAACAATTTGTGCTAAAAAAATGCTGCCAAGTACCACCTAAATCTGCTTGGTCGAATGCGGAACTAAGACAGCTGAAAAAAATGAAACGCTCCGCACTCAGGAAGCACAGCAAATACCGCACGGATCTAACTAGATCTGTCTACGCTCGAGCAAACAATGAATACAAAGAACTGAACGACCATTTGTACAACGCAACGGTCATATCGACCAGCTTCAACGACGCCTCAAATCCAATCCTAAGCGCTTCTGGCGTTGTGTAAATGAGCAATGGAAAGAATATGGATTGCCTTCGAATATGACCAACGGCACTTTGGAAGCTGACTCAAT
Source organism: Aedes japonicus (assembly GCA_034211315.2). NCBI lineage: Eukaryota > Metazoa > Arthropoda > Insecta > Diptera > Culicidae > Aedes > Aedes japonicus. Next base: position 620,178 of record JASCZW010005225.1, on the reverse strand, counting down.
CCCGGGAATCGTAGATCTTTTTCGCTCACAGTTCAGCAGTGTATTCACCGATGAAATTCTCGACTCTGATGATATTGTCGCAGCTGCTAATAACGTACCTCATCTCACTGCTTCCAGTCCACATATTTATTATTATCACCGTCTTCGACAACTAGATCGTACAGACTGTACCTATTCTAACTGAACTTATGTAACTAAACAATTCGTATAATTCGGTTTTTAAAAATACTCCTGGACATGTTAAAATCAAACTCGTCAGAAATGTCATTGAATGACCGAATACAAGCGTCAAGAGGGTTGTTGTAACCGTAATTGGTTCGGTGATACGGAACAGCAAGCAAGTTGGAGTTCCGAACGCACATATGTCGGTCTGCCATGGTGGTCGCAGCAGGGAAGCAACTAAAGTCACCAAAAAGCAGCGGTCCTGATTGCATTCCTTCTTTTATTCTCAAACATTGCCTTGTTCCGCTCGCGAAGCCTCTAGCAACGGATTTCAACCTTTCCTTAACGACAGGCATTTTTCTGTGATGTGTACTGTCTTAGGGCGCTGTACTGCTCTATTGGAATATTCAGCAGTGGTTTGGTCCCCCTACTACCAAATCAATACTTTACGGATAGAAGTTATTCAGAAGATGTTTGGCTACTTCGCATTACGACGACTTCCTTGGAGCGAACCCATCAATTTACCTAGTTATGCCGATCGCTGTAAACTTATGAACCTTGCATTGGTGAAAGCGAGGCGTGACGTCGCTGAAGCTTGCTTTGTTGGTGATCTTCTTGAAGGCCAGATTGATTGCTTGGTCTTCTAGACATCAGCACTAGATTCTGTACATTTGACACTCTAGAATAAATTACGAACTGAACGAACCGATAAAAAGTATGTGCCGTGTGTTCAACCGTAGTTATTCCGTATTTGATTTTAACGTTAGCCGTAAATGTAATAAGAATAGTTTTAAAAGGTTTTGAGCTAAGTTTGTAGTATGTTTCTATGTGTCAGTTAGAATTATATTGAACGGTCATAGGGGTAAACATCTTACATGTTGACAAATAAACTAAACTAAACTAAACTAACTAATGGCACATGCCCAACTGTCAAAAGTACGAAGCATTTATTAACGCAGAAAGAACATTCGAGCATTGTACAAAAACAATGAAATGAGCTATGCATATTTTGTTAGAAATTAAAAAGAAACATTTACAATATCGAGACGAAATGTTATTGAAAAAAAAGGCTACCGCGGCGTGGAGTTGCCAGCGTTTTTATTTATGCTACTGCTATGCACAGAAAAAAAAAATTACAAGCGAGAAAAATTTTTCCTCGTTTAATTCCAAGCCAAAGAAATCGTAAACAACAAAATTGTTTGCAATTTTTCATGGCCATTCAACAATATTTGCAATCTTTCATACAACATGCTAGATTCATTCGTTATCTGGCTTCAATTTACAAGAAATATTCCATTACTTGCTTCTTTTTATGTGCATTAGATATCGCAGAAAATTCATTGATTCTTTTTATTTGTGTGGGCTTCAACTCTATATTTTTGGAGAGCGCTGTTTCTGAATCCGTGGTTGATCTCACTAGGCAACGGTGCAGCAGATTCTTAAGTAGACATCTAATCAACACTTCCCTTCGATTTCTTGCTGATTATAAGAACCTGGCCAGATGTTGTGCAAGAGAATCGGTAGATGAAGAGCCTGTCATACACAGAAAAAAATAATTAAATTTAACAAGCGTGTAAAATTTGCCCTCCCTCAATTCCAAAACAAAGGAGGCATAAACAACGAAATTGTTTACAATCTTTCATGTGCCATACAACAATGTTTGCAATCGTTCATTCAAAAGGCTACCTTCGGGTGTTATCTCCATCAAATTTACATCAAATATCCCTTCATTTCCTGCCAAATCTGGCATTCCCTTTATGTGCATTAGATAACGCAGAAAATTCAATGTTTCTTTTTATCTGTGCACCCATGGCAGCTCTTCTGGCTCTTCTCTTCAACCATCTCTACAACATCCAACCCAGGATTGTGTATGGTCGGAAAATGCTATGCTATGCTATGCTATGCTTTTATATAACGCGGAAGTTAAATGTGTACGTATCAAGGGTAAGTCGCTTAGAACAGTGTGCCAGCCACGATGTGTAAGACATCGACTTGACGAATATGCTTCATAACTGCGGCACTTCGATTTACAATCCATACCACATGTGGCACACTGAAGAAAATTGTTGACAGTTGAGCTTATAGAAATAAGAAACCAGCCACCTTGTCAATATGCATTGACTTGCCAGACTCAGCAGAAAACAAAATTTGGGCTCTCAACACATTTGGCACCTTCGGCACATAACGGGAACTCCCAGAACATTGCAACGCTTGTAGACACACACAAAAAAGGCCCAGGAGAAAAGTGTGCTGAGCAATCCACCCCTTGGTACGTATCATATTATTCAATAGTTAAGAGCATTATGATTGGATAATGTGTCGAAAAATATAAGTTTAATCCACATGCAGTTTGAAGGAAACGTTAAATTTTCTGCGTTATCTAATCCACGTAACGGAAATGTTAGATTTGGCATAAAATAATGGAAAATTCATGTAAATTTAGGCCCGAGATCACTCGAATCAGGTCTGTTGTATGAAAATGTTCACTTGCTCAAAATATTTAGGAAATATCCTCCTAAGAGCGCTGTTCTGCAAGATAAGATCACATAAGTATTCGAAATGGGCTCGAAGATTTTACTGGACGTCAACACTCTGTGGAACAGAACCGAAATAATGTTGGAACGATTTTTGCAGGTCTGGAACTGCATCGAAGAATCGCCAAAAGAGCTTGGCCAGAAGGATTTGTCATTGGGAAACACAGAGGTTGAACCCGTGCAGAAACGAATAACTTGATAACTGGCCTTGGAATTTAGAAGCGCTGCATAACAGTTAAAAAACCTGAGAATAATACCCTGAAAATGTTCTTACAATGTTTTTTTTACATGTTTATTTATTTGTTCAGGCTAAATCGAATCATCTTGACAGAGCCAAGCTTTTGCTTTATGTCCATTGAATTTTAATAAATTTAAGATAAAAATATCTAAAAATATGTTAAGGGTATAGATCCGATCACTCACGGTCGTCTCAAGGTTAATTGTAATTACAACTTTATGAATGGGAAAATCAGACACACTTCATTAAATAATAAGTTTCTTCAAGGTTGTTCAAGGTAACAACTTTTTCAAAAAAAAAAAACACTCGTACAGTCCTCAAATATTTAGCCTAAACATGTAAGTTAATCAAACTACAGTCTAAGATTAATGTTAATCAAAACACAAAAATAAGTTTCGTGAATTCCAGATCGCGCACAGGCAAAATGTCTCGAATCGATACATTGGGTTGTCTACCTAGAGCCCTAAGGGAATCAGGGTTTGCCTTACCGCGAATTCCAAATTGAGGTAAGACAATAGCAAAATAGTGCCTCTCAGGTATTCCCAGGTATTTCAAATAAGAAGTTTTGTGTTTCGAGAGATATTTTGCAAGCAATTCTAAGTTATTCAGCTTGGGTATTTTACCTCTTATGCTGTGGTCGTAAATAACATGGCCAGTTATCAAAATCAAAATTGATATTTTCTCCTACTTGGGCAGCAATGCGAAATCTAATGAACGCATTTAAAAGCCTCGAAAGCTCTTGGCGCAGATATGTTAACAGCTGAATTTTAAGCTTTTTGTTCACCACACTGGACACTCAGAGGATTTCAATTGCAAATTTGGATTGCGGCTCAGCAAACTCTCGAATGAGACAAAGCGGCGATAAGTGTGCAGCTCAAACTGAATTGTATCGGCAGGGGCACGGGATTGAATGATTTGGGGTTAAGAACAAAGAGCAGTTAAAAATACCAGCGATAGAGTAAAAAGGAAGTGTAATCGGCAAGTATCAGAGAGATCTGGTGACAATCGTGCCCAAAATAAACTTTTTAATTGACTAAAGGGTGTCCACGATGAAATTGCCACACACAAAATTGATTCGCAAAATTCGAGTTTTCATCCGATTGCCATCAAATTTTCAGGGATTGAGAAATACCTAATAAACTTCATTTTACCATTTTACTCGTATTTTATTGACAGTCCATACGCAAATGCCCGCACCTTGGCCTTAACCCCGGCCATAAGATTCTGCACAACCTGTGAATCAACCGTTTTTTGCATGTAAACCCATACTTTCTTCAGTTCCTCGACTGTCTTCACTACCTAAGGTCGTTTAAGAAGGTGCTGCTTCATAATCGCCCAGTACTTCTCGATGGGGCGGAGCTCCGGAGTGTTGGGAGGTTTGAACATTTTCGGCACGAAATTGACCTTATTGTCCGCATACCACTTCAGCACGTCGTTGGAGTAGTGGCATGAGGCCAAATCCGGCCAGAAGATTGTCGGGACGTTGTGGCCTTTCAGGAGAGGAAGCAGCTGCTTCTGGAGGCACTCTTTTATGTACACCTGTCCGTTCATCGTGTCCTGGGTCACGAAAGGTGCACTCCGCTTCCCGCACGTGCAGATGGCTTGCCAAAACAGGAGTTTCTTCGCAAATTTGGACATCTTCTGAGTGCGGACATGCTCCGGAACGCTGAACTTATCCTTGGCCGTGAAAACAGGTTGCCGGGGATTTGTTTGAAGTCGGCCTTCACATATGTTTCGTCGTCCATGATGCAGCATTCAACTTTCGTCAGCATGTTGAGGTACAACTTCCTGGCACGGGTTTTGGCGGACTTGTTCTGCTTCTCGTCGCGATTAGGGGCCTTTGTACCTTGAACGTTCGAAGCCCAGCCTTAGCTTTGGCCTTCTGGACAAAACTTCGGCTTAGGTGCAGCTTCTTAGCCACATCCCGAACGGAGGCGTTCGGATTTCGGTTGAAGGCCCCAACTACGCGGTTGTGATTTTTGATGTTGTACGGAATACTTTTTCCTCCACTTCTGGGCTTCCGATCGGTGGTCAACCGTTCCTCGAACCGCTTAGTCACTCGCGACACCGTGGAATTCGCGATTCCCAACGTTTTAGCGATGGAACGATGCGAGAGATCCTTCTTCTCGTGATGAATGCGCAGAATTTCATCACGCACGAGCTGTTCTTTTGACTTCATTTCCGCGAGTTTTGATCACAGGACTTTAAAACTTGCAGGATGTAAATAATGCACTATGAACTAAATCCACTCAAATTAAAATTCTACCCAACGGTTAAAAAGTTAGAGCAATTTCATAGTGTGGCAATTTCATCGTGGACACCCTGTATACAGTATGTGAGCAGTGCAACATCAAGCGATTACGTCGATTGTAAACACGGTTCTAAATAAATTTAAATTATTGTGAAAATTAATTCCATAGTTTTTTAGTATTTTATCACGTATTCGTAGATTCTCGTGTGGCTAGTGTAATAAGTGGAGTGTGATTTTTATGGTTTGTGCAATCACGCAACGAAAATGTGTGAGCATATAGTGCATTTAAAGAGAAAACTTGGAGTTTGGCTCGAGTATATTTCCTAGTACGGTTAGATCAATACGACGAATTTGTAGTTTAAAGGTTAGCAATTGTGTTGTAAATCTGATTATTCATTATTTTCACGAATTTTAAGTTTCCGAAACGTTTTTGTAGCTTTCAATTATATTCAAGACCTAATATTATTTCAGGACTATATATTCTTGGATACTGCGTCCATTTATTGGAGAAATTTAACATCATGATGAGCATAGGTTCCGCTTCCCTACTTCTTTCCGTGGTTATCATAGCGGAAACAAGCCTTTTCAAAATAAACCTACAGAAGGTTAATTATAGCAGGTTCTAGCATTTACTTTCGGTTGTCTTAGAATCCAGCCGACAGAATTCTATCCGTTTGTATCTTGTAATATTATCACAGAGAAAACGTGAATAAAAAATTAATCCCGGATAGTTTCTGCTGTCTTAGCAACAGTATTAAACTGTTCACTTCATGTTGAGCAATTTTGAAATGTCTGCGTCTTTCAACTACAAAAATCGAAATGAGCGAAACTTGGCGATTTTGAACGAATATTTTCGACAGCATGAAGTCATGTGACGGTAACACATACGCATCAGAAAAACGCCAAACAAAAATTACTGTTTTACACAACAGTTCCCTTGATTATGTAAGTGTGCTGAAAACTTTCATGCGTAATATCGAGACTCATTCAAAACATTGTAGGGTAGGGAACGGCTTAAGCACCCCAAGACTCTATTCCAAGCACCGGGTAAACGTTAACCTACAGCGCTCATTTTTTGCAGTATGGTGCTCCATGTAGTGAAGCACGTTAACCCCGTGCTTGGAATAGGGTCTTGGGGTGCTTAAGCCGATTCCTACCCTATCTGTAGTATTTGTTTCTCCCAGAGACTGAAATTTTCGCCTACTCGAGAAGAGAAACGTTCTTTTTCACCCGCTTGGAGAAACAGATGAGAATGTGAGAAGCGAGAAACTATTATACGCTCACAGCAGTTTTCGCGAGAAAAGCAACGCAACGACGATTTATAATTTTCGGAGAGCATGAATAGCTGATAAATCGTTTCTTTTTCAGTGAATCCTAGATGCCGATAATTATTTGTCACTTACTTTTTGACACCTGAAAATGCACCAGTCTTCATGCTTGTTTTATTCTGACATTATAATTCTTTAATGATGGCGCATGGCGGTACCAGTGTGCACCGGCTTGGCCTTATTTTCGACCTTTGCTCCTCGTCAACGATCTATACGATCTAGGTAGCATGTTCTCAGTGAAAAATGTGACATGAGAAAAATTTTTCTTTGAATTTTGGAGAGAGATGTTTTCGCATATGCAAGAGAGAGAGAGAGGATAATGAATTATCGGCGAAAAAGGAGAGATTAAAATGTGAACGGTTCGCTACTCATCGACAACCTGCTTGAGAGAGAGCATAGTTTTCACTGAGCTGAGTGAGCATTTCGATCTCTGGTTTCTCCCTTCCAAATGCCAACCATCTATGTAGCTTACTTTGATCGAAATAAATGATTGTCAATTGTAAATGTGTTGAAGTGAAACACAAATTTCGCAATTCTAGTCAAAATAGTCAAAAGGTCGAAAGTAACCAATTGAAAACAATGACTTAAAACGTAAATTTCCTGGAAATTCCAGGTTGCTGACACCTATATCCACTACCGACGGAAAGGTTATAACTCCCTGTATCTGTTTTTGGTGCTGTTTTGTGGGAGTAAGCAGATCCCAGGAAAATACGCTAGAAGTCATTGTTCACAAATGTTACTTTCGACCTTTTGACTTTTTTGTCTAGAATTTTTCGCGATCAAAGTTTGTATAAGACCTACTTATTTAAGACTGTTTTCCTTTCGCGGTGAACCGTATCCATCGCCGTATTTCACCACACAAACTAAAGAGCCTTCGATGGGCACGTGTATTTGGTCTCATTGGTGATCGAAATATTAAGACTATTAATAATCACCGTCCTGAAACACCTTCATATTTAACATTATTCTGAAACACCTTCATATATAACATTATTCAGAAAAAAAAGGCAATTGCTCCCTTTCCCTTTCTTTCCACGCTAACATACACCCCTTGCACATCTTGAAGACATATTTTTTCCGCAAGGCAGCGATTATTTATGACCGTGAGTACATTTCACCTAAACAATCTAACTGTAGCTAGATTGTTCTTGAGCGTCAAGTAGCATGTTTAGCGCGTTTGTTTATTGGTCATATTTTATTTATTTTTGATACTTTATTAACCAACCTGACGTCAAGCACCCGCTCCCGCAAGCACTTTCTTACTTTGATAAGTTACTGAGCTGGCTCCCTTTATGTGGGAACGAAACGAATGGCGATGCCATAAAATATTAAAACATATCACACCATGCAGTAATACGTTGTATTGCAATATTCGGGTAGTTGTGGCAGTAGAAGCAATATAACGAGCTCAAACGAGTTTTTTTTTTGTTCATTCTCCAAATGTGGAACCTTTGTGAAATTATAATATATGGTATGCTGATATCGTAACGCAAGAACAACGACGACAACTGGGAGCTTATAACCGTATGAGGGATGTATGCTTCGGGAAGAATATGCTTAAATTGCGATACCCCAGCTAGGGAGGGTATCAGGCAGAAAGTGCTTTTTTATGATTTAACTTTTAAATGGCAATTTTATGTCAACATATGCGATATGCACAGAATTACAACGTGAAATATGTACACCGATGAATGAATCGAAGTGACTTACGTGGTTGCCATCCTGAAAATCATACATCAAATTTCAAATCAACAAAGTTGACATAGCCCAAGATGAATACACAATTATGCCAACGTGCGGGCAGATATGATAATAAAATCATAAATTGCTTTCTAATATCCTGCTGATCCCGAGAAATGTTCAGCACAGAAGCAAAGCGCTTCCCTAATATGTATACAAACAGCACTGGGATAACCGTTGCGCCATCGGTTTCCCCCGTTCGAACGAAAATGAACGGAATCAGCATGGTACCTACAGTGACGGACCAAAAAATTAAACTTTTCGATAATTTCTAACATTCTTTCTTCTTAAATTTTCATCATGATCGGATCAAGAGAGCAGAATAACATGCCATATTATGGCAGCTCAAATATTCCATCCGTTACTGTATACGCCAGGACGATGACGTTCTCCAGCGATTCGTCTACCTCCTGGGTGGTTTGCCTTTGATAAAACATTGCTTTCCAGCCTCAAACGAGAGAAGAAAAAAAAAACAAACGCGAGCTACGCAGGGCTCATCCACGCAGAGCAACGCATCGACATTCCAGATGGAAATTTCAATCAATAGCGAGGGGAATTGAAAAACTCTCCGAGGAAATTTAGGGGCTCGGCTGTTCCCATGTCGTAACTTTTCCATCCTCGTGTAAGGCGCTGCGAAAAAAAAACATTGTGTACGCATTTTCCATACTCATCTCGATTGTATGTTTATTCAATTATGAAAATAGCAAGCATTAGGCATGTTCGCTTTAATGTTTGATCTCACTTGCAAAGTGCTCCCTAAATGGTTTTGTATATTATGTTCTTGTTTTCTTTTTCTCAGCCTTTCGAGTGGTGCAAATGATTCTCTCAAGGGATGCATGATAATATTGCACGTGCTTGTGTGTTTTGGTTAACAAATTTGAATTATTTGTTTGTTATTAAAGGGTGTCCCACATCAAATTGCATCACGGAAAAAAACGCTGTAATAAATTTCCCATTGGGTATTTTCTCTTGAAAATTAGGGTAGAAGTAGTTTAGAGTGTTTGTTGGTTGGCCCAGAGGTCAGCACGCGCCAGCAATGCAACTTTCACAGCCTTACCCCTCAATGTGCTGGCGATACAGGGACAAATGACAGCGCAGCTATCCGTCAAGAATTATTAGTAAAAGAAGAATAGGAAAATGAGCATCAATTCAGCTACTGTCTAGATAACTTATTCTATCTTAAATACTGAAGGTATCCCTATTTTCTAAACTAGTGAACGTAGGTAATGCCATATGATGTACTATATAAGTAAGATGTTATCTTCATATATTAGATTAAAATGCTACAAACCTATCAAATATCGCTAGAATTTACTTAATAGCTAGGAGCTAAATCAAGACAATCCTTAAGCTTAATAGACACAGGTAAGGATACATGAATCATACAATAGGGAACTAAACGTAAGTTATATATTCACATATTTACCTGAAAGTTATACATACGATTATTGCATAACACATGTATTCAAAGAATCTATAACCGTACAGTCTACCTCATATTATGTTAATTAATATTATTGTTCTGTATATATATTCCCAACTTGAAAGGATTTCAAAATTCCCTTAGCTGCGAGAGCCGGTCGCTTTGCAGGTTGGCAAAACGTAAGAATACCCTTGATAGTCCGACGTGGCAAACTTTGACAAGTTTTTAAATTGTTTACGTCAACGATGTCGGGTCGGACAAACGGAATAGATGGCAAACATGGTTCGAAGGAAAAGCAGTTAGAAGTGAGCGATTTAAGTGGTGAGAATAATTGAGTGTTGATGGTCACGGAGGAAGCCGGAGATAACCAAGTCGCCGGTCAAAACTGTACGTTCTCTCAAAAGCCGGATGATGAAGAAATGGTTCAATGCGACAAGTGATGAATCCATTTTGTATGTGTCGGCGTCACACAAGAAGTCGAAAACGTCAACTGAAGCTGTTCGAAATGTGCTGCTAACGTTTGCATTAAAAAAATGGACCAAATTTGCCGATTTTTCATGGGTTTACCTTCACCCGCACCGACGAAACTAGCATGCAGCATCAATCATAGTAACCCATGAGTTTGACCCTGACAAAATTTGACAGCTCTATCAGTCGAACTCTAACCGTGATGGCAAAAACAGTGTAGAAACTCCGTTCAAATGTGTGCGCGTTCAAAGAACGGCACCCCACCGAGTCGAAAACGGACATCGTCTGGCACTTTGTGGACGCCGGATACGCCCGTTCCAGCATCTACAACATCTTGTCACTATTATACAACTATCAGAGCATCGAAAGAAAGCCCGGTTCCAGACGTCTGACGACAAGTTCCAAAGGATGCTGAAGAGGAAGACCGAGGGAAATGTGGCGTGCGCTTGGCCGGAATATCGGTTCAACCGGCCAAACAGTGAAAAAGTACCTGTCGAACATGAACATACATGTCTGGAAGCGGAGTTCGCATCCACTGGTTTTGGAGCTGCAGGCAATGACGCAACGGCAGCGGCTGAATAAGATGGTCAACTCGATTTTACGCGACGCGACGTGGCACCCTGGATGGCAACGACTGGCAGGGCACTTAGTATTTAACTTCTCCCACGAAGGAAGTAAGCTCTGAGGTGAAGTTCATTTCACACACCAAGTTCCCCAAGAAGGTGCTGCTGTGGCTGATAATCAGCGAGAAGGGGATGTCAAAGCCGCTCTTCTTTCGATCCGGACTGGCGATAAACGGGACAATTTATAGTACGAAATCCCTGCCAGAAGTTGCGTCGTTCATCAAGAAATACCATAAGGGCGAAGACGCGGTGTTCTGGCCGGATCTGGCGTCGGCCCACCACTCGAAGCGATCATTGGAGGAGATAGAGTGGCTGAATATCGATGTGGTACCCAAGCTGGCGAACCCGCCCAACGTCCCCCAGCTGCGTCCCATCGAGATTTTCTGGGCCAACCTGAAGCGTTGATCGACTCCAACAATTTTGTCGTGAAAACTGAGGAGGAATTGATAATTAAAACGAAGAAAGAACTTAAATACATGTCTACACGCATGTTTTTTTCGTCCGCCATGGCGAATGCTCCGGTTAACTCCCGGAAGGCCACTTGCAAGGGCGTAGATTTTTTTTTGCAAGTTAGCTTAAATAATTACCTTCCATGGGAAATTTATCAAAAGTAATTATCTGTCTGTAATTTTTATCACCATACGAAAAAAGTCCATTTTTAAATGCAAACGTAACAACCGTGTTCTAGCATTCTTCGTCTTTGGTTTTGAAACCTCTCATACCCGCAGCTGCAGAAAGCGATCGCGGAACGAACGTTTCAACTCATTGAGATCAGCAATTGCCACTATAAGTTACTTCTTCTTACTTATTTATTTATTTTCCGTCGGCCTATTTCCTCACATGGTGACAATCACCGACGCCAGGGAGACGACTCCACCACCTGGACCCTACCTAACGACTCATGACTATGAACCGGGACCAACGGCTTTGCTTCCCTTCCGAAGGAAGACGTGACCAAGATTTTTTGAAAACGCTGAACATGCGATTTTGGCAGCCTTATGCCGGGGTTCATTCCTTGATTCAGAAAGTGAATGTACTACCGGTGATACGTGAGGACAGACTAGAAACATTGGCGGAATTTGCAGTAAACGTAAAGAACGCCACTGTGGATGCATACGAATTTGACGATTATTTATTTAACGCCATCCTCCTTCACCAATTGGTGATCAAGCTGCCGTCATCGCTCAAATTAGACTAGGCACGATGTTGACAATCCATGCAACGGATCAACCTATCTTCCTTTAGAAACTGTGTATTGCACTGTCGTGATTCCAGTAGACTTGAACGATCCGAAACTCTCACGTACTGAAGGACGAGGAAACAAGAAATCCACCGAATTCCTGAATGCTCACGCCGAAACATTATCAGAACCTAACGGGCTTTCGAATCTATGCAGTACACACTCAGATTATTTTACAGAAATCTGTAAAATTTTACCGAATTCTCAACAGCTTAACGTTCGGTAATCCGATGATACGGATTTCAGTAAAATTTTACCGAAATCCGGTAATTTTTTTACAGATATCTGTAAAATTTCACCAAAATCCGTTTAATCGGATTACTGAACGTTCAGCTGTTGAGTATTCGGTAAAACTTTACAGATTTCTGTAAAAAAAAATTAAGTGTGTAGTGGACCAGTAGTATGTAAGGGTGGATGTACGGTTCCGTTTAAATGCAAGCGGTTTCTTGAGGTGTCCCGTGAGTCAAGATGGCAAGGGAGTTCGGGCTATGCCGAAAAAGTTTGTATAGACACAAAGAAGAATGTGACGCTAAACCATGTGGGCGGAATGGATGCACCTCCAAGTACCACGAGCTACTTCACAATGACAAGAAGGATCAGCAGCCCACGAAACCAATAGTACTCTCCATGTTCACAGCTTCAGGTCCAAGTGCACCATTATCTCTAGTAAACGTGACACCACACAACTGCAACATTCACCAATTAAAATCGAGTGCCGTGTTATTCCGATATACATATTCCCGTGGTATTAAGTACACAGTAAAAATTTTTTAATATTCCGTGTAACATAAACAGAAACATAACATAAAAAAATTCCATGCAATCGATTGTATACCATAAAGTTGTGTCGAATATAATGCACATAAATGGAGCATCAGATGAACTGAAATATTCAATTACCATATAGTTTATTTACATTTTCCAATGTAGAATACTGTTAGATACAATTAAACATCAAGGAAAATTCATTGATCTTTACATGCACTCAATGTAAACTGTCAAACACAGTCGCTGTCATTTAATTCGGAAAACACAAGATGGCTGCTATCCAGTTCTAGCCGCGATTATCTTCGTTTTTGTTCGTGCGTAAGTTTTAAAATGATTCAGTGAAATGGAATGTGTAAGTTGCAATCTACAGTACGACAATGTTCGATCGTATCTGCATCACGTGAAAATTCATCGGAATTCTAAAGTTTTCGACTGTTCGATCGAAGAGGTTCAGATCGTTCATAGCTTTTCGGCAACATCTTGTATTTCAGCATGAACCGACCCATAAATGCCTTATTCCGTCGTGTGGATATGAGGAAAATGATATTCACAAAGTTATGAAGCACGCTATGATGCATATTTCTGCTGGGATTCTCGTGTGTTATCCTCTTAGGTTTCCCACATGAAAACTTCTCCAAATAGTTTATGTATCCATAGGATGTACGCACACAGAAGCAAAGTGCCCTCACTATTTAATCATACGCTGGTTAGTATCAGTGACGTGGTTCCGGAGCTTTCTAGTGATTCTGGACATTTTAAAGAAGAAGATGCATGCCGTAAGAACCTCAGTATGTCAGCGGGACTGGTGTTTTGGAGTCTCTTTTTGAAACTCTTTTCCAAGTACCATTTCACGAATACGGCGATTCAGGAAATCGTAAAGGTGCTTCGTGAAGTTATTCCATGTAAAGTATCAAAATCCAGCGCAACTAGAGTCGGCCAGATCCAACGCGTCGGCCAGAAGTGAAGAAAGTTCACACTTAGAAATTATGAATTTTACACGAGACCTAATTCATGTTTGTAAATAGTCCGGGAACGTAAAGTCGGGGAATGTAATATTCGGAGAACGTAAAGAAAGATTTCGTGTAAAATTATGTCTCCTGAAACTGAAACATACGCAATTCGACAAAAGATGTGTTCGGTTGAATTTATTTTCTCATCTCTTTCAACAAATCCTTATGCGCTAAAGGACGCTTGCATGTGTCGGTCTCAGGGACAGAAATTTACACGAGATTTTGGTAGTGTGTAATATCCACTCTCTCTTTGTATGAAATCACACAACCCAGCTCATCAAACTAAAAATATAACTGTACTATTCCGAAATGTTCTGTATATCAATCGAAAACATGTATTTTAATCAATTTGAATTCAAAATAAAAAAATGAAAATGCAATCAAATGCTTTAAATCTTATTATTTCATGAGTCAATATGCGAGAAATGTGGAATACCGTTGATTAAGCGTATTTTTATATCTTGGAATTAAACTTACATCCTATTGTAAATCTACATTAACCTATCTTAGTTTTACTTTGGGTCAATCAAAACATCAATGTAAAATTAAAATGCAATGTAATAGCACATATTTTGTCACGCTCCATTTATGTGCATGTTAAATAATGTAAATGTACGCTACTTCTTCGAACTGTGTAGATTCCAAGGCTCGAATCAAACTTACTCGCAATTTGTCACTCTTCACAACTCTGGAATGAGCCACACGGCTCAGAGCTATCTGTGAACTGGAGTGGGAACCGTTGAAAAGCTAATTCTGCCACATCAAACACTCAATGCGGACGACCTGAAACAAAGAAATTCCTATCTTCAAGGATTTCTCATCTACTACGATGCACGACCAAGAATCCTCATCTGTATGAAGCATGTGTAAGTCAGCTTAGTGTTGAATGGTAGAGAAGGGAGCGATGGAGACCTACCCTAGTAGCATACTTGTTGCCATTCGGTTGATATTACATAAATATGACTAGCTAAGTCAAAATCAAGTAACTACAACTAATTATGATCGTAGTGTGCTACTTGGGTAGTAGGCATCAAAAAACCGTTTAAGCAGAACAGTATGCGGTGGGAGCAATGCAGAAGGGGACAATATAGGGAACTTGATCCACTATACCATCCACGTTTGTTCATTTGAACGAGCGAAAGACGATGAACTGTATCAAGCTGTGAATAACCATTTCTCCCTAGAGAGTCTTGGAATTGCGAAACCGAATAAGCTTCTTCTTTCAGCAGATGATCAGCAAGCACAAGACCTCTTGAAGCAACTAAAATCTTACGACAACTACTCTGTGGCCCTTTGAAGACACCAATGCCTACAGCAGCGTCTCTTCAAGATAGTGTTGTCAGTTTTTCGAAAATTGGAAAAAATGCCGTCACCCGAAAAATAACGTTGCGATTTGAGTTTGCGCATGCGCCTGGAAAATCCTAAACTCTTCCATCGGGACATCGGAAAACAACTCGGAATCGTGCAGTCAACGGTGGCTCGTGTGATTAAACGTTACTACAAAACTCTGGATGTTCTATTAGTGGACCACAAGCGTGTCGTGAAAGCGTTTAAGCGGAAACTCTATGTTTCGGTCAGGGATGTGGCCAAAAAGTAGAATCTGTCCAAGTCTTTCGTTCAGAAGGCCAAGGACCGGGAGGGACTGCATACGTACAAAGTGCAGAAGGCTACAAATCGCTGCGAACTGCAAAATACGGTGGGAAAGTCACGAGCCCGGAAACTGTACACTCAGATGCTAACTAAACCTCATTGTTTCATCATCTAACGATATATCTACCTCAAGGAGTGTCTACAGAAGCGTCTGCGCTTCCTATTTTGAAGCAACACAAGGGCCCAACGATCTTCTGGCCAGATCTAGCTTTTTTCCACTATTGAAATGTTATCCTGGAGTGATGCGACGCCAACGGGGTCACATGCGTAACCAAGGACATGAATTTCCCAACGCACTGGAACTAGGGCCCATCGAAAAATACTGGGCTGTTATGAAGCAGGAACTACGAAAGCATTCCAAGGACGACAAATATGAGAAGATGAGAAGAACTCATGTTGGGAGGTTAACACTGTCTTCTCATGCACCTAGTCTCTTCATATATTTCAACGCATTA
The DNA here is from genome assembly GCA_034211315.2 of Aedes japonicus. Taxonomy (NCBI): domain Eukaryota; kingdom Metazoa; phylum Arthropoda; class Insecta; order Diptera; family Culicidae; genus Aedes; species Aedes japonicus. The sequence goes on along the minus strand of JASCZW010005225.1, from coordinate 604,288 downwards.
ATCACAAGCACAGTCCTACTAATTTCTCAGTTTCAGCGTTAAGTTTGATGTACGTTTCCGCCATCGTATCGAAGTGACGTGCTACGATACCAACGTCGTCGGCGAAGCCAAAAAGTTAGACAAACTTCCTGAAGATGATCTGTCTATTGGTATCTACTTTGATACCTTTGCGTACAACCCCATTCGACTGTTGCTTGTAGGTTTTTGTTTTGGTTAACCTTTTCGATCCCGCCTTACCTTTGTTATGGTTAAGAAAGAGTGCTAATCTCCCCGAATAACAAAATTGTTCAACGATTCGTTAAAATTTTGGGACATTCCCAACCCCACTACACTGTAGGATTTTTACGAATACTGCCGTTCAATGGAATTGGCTTAGTTGGGTTTTTGATTGCAGTTTGTATGCTAGAATCAATCAGATTCTTTGGGTATCGTAGTGGGTATCGCTAGTGAATCTTCAAAGTGACCGAAACCAGAAACGGGCATACTCAACTTCCGCTTATGTCTTTTTCAATCGATGTGCTGAGTCAAAACATAGTTGGTCGTGGAATTCGATTTTCTTTCACTAGATTGAAGTGGCACAATTATTGGGAGATGATCGCTTACTGATGGATTCTCGACTATTTTCCATATACCATTTCAAAGCTTATCTTGATGAGCACCATACTATTCTAGCTATTTCACCAGTTTTAAATACACTAAATCGGGCATTTTTCATCCAGTGTTAGTTATGAATTATTTAATCGGTGCACATAGGAGTGGAACATTTTAATTACAACATTTGTAAAAGGTGTGTGTGTGTGTGTGTGTGTGTGTGTGTGTGTGTGTGTGACGCTCAATCTTCCGTTTCATAATCGCTGCTTTCATCCTCTGCCTCTGTTACAAACTGATTGGGTGCCAGTATCTGTAATGTTTCGGCTGAAAAAGCTTTACTTTTGTTTCGTGGTTTTTGCTTTCAGCTGCTGAGGAACGGATCCAAACTGAGGAGAAATCTATTCAGCACATCCCTGCTACATTGTGTCCTACAAAATTTCCTGCAAAGTTTAGTTTGTTAAGATTTATGTACTTTAAACAAGTCATTTTTAACAAACCTTCCAAAGTTGCGTCTGAAGTTTCTAAAATGCTTGTTCCTTACTCCGGCCAGTTCTTTGGACAGCTGACCAATCGGCAATAAGGCATGTTCGATAACTTCTGCCCCGTGGACAAGAATCTTGTGAAGAGTTGGAGTCATTGGATGCCAGCCGTTCAAGTCCACATATAATTTTACGGTTTCCATTGCAAAATCTGCAAACCTCCCTGTACCAATTCGGAAACCACTAGATAATGTTTACAATATAATTCCAAATTTGCGAATAAGATCAAAGTTGAGTCCGGTTATCGCAGCTGCCTTTTTTGGATCGGCATAAAATCTTCTGGATGTGTTCGTGTTACCCAAGCCAGCTTTTGGTATATCGAACAAAAGCCCCATTTCGTTTTTGAACGATTTCTGGATCTCACTCTTTCTTCGCGTTACGATTTCCTTATCTTCTGAAGTTTTGACGTGCCATTTTTGTAATGGAAGCTTGCACGAAACATGCAACAAAGATTCAAATAATCTTATTCTTGCATGCAATATGGAGAGCCCAAATTTGAATGTCTCTAGATTGGATGGCTGAGTCTCGTCCAAGTTGTTAAAACTTTTTGATGTTTTTCACAGATGTAACAGCGCATCGTTGAAGCAGTTCCTGTGGCAGAGCTGCATACTTTGCCATCCACCATTGTTAGAAATAAGACATGCTATTTATTTATACATGTGCCGCTATTTGTTTTGATGTATGTTGGAGATTATTTATTTGCTTCTCAATATAGGAAACTTTCTCATTCGTAATGTCATAAGATTACTTCACAAAGCGTATCCTTATTGGCCGGCAATATCTGGGCAACGAGGTAAGCGGGTTTTGCCATATCAATATGGTTTGTCCTCCGATAACGATTATCAGTTGAATGGGTACCAAAGAACTCTGGAAAATATTGAAATCATCGCTTCCGCCATCCTCGAACTTTTGTTTGTATTGGGTCTATTGAGACCCATCACCCCCCATTTAGTCAACAGTTTGAAACTACGTTTTTCGTCATCCGATATCTGCTCCAAAACTTCATCAAGATACTTGCAAAGTCGTTCAGCCGTGTAGTCCAGGAGGTTCTGTAGACGTACTTCTGAAAGCGTTTCGAAAACTGAAATGGATTCTTCTTTAGGGTAGCATTTTTTCTTTGCTTGTTGAAAAACCGAATAAAAAGGGTAGAGGGAATCCTAGAGGGTTTGAGCCGTTCAGTGGAATACCTGTAACTATAAATGAGAAGAAAAATTAGTATTTAACATTTAATTCCTACTACCTTTGCTTATCTTGATAGATACGCGTATTTTGTCTACAATGTGCAGACTTCTTCAGTGTCTCGTACTAAAAACTCGACTTCAGTTCAGTTCATACCCCAACTCAAGTCGAATTATTATTATTCGATCTCTGTTTAAAATTTGTTTTAAGTTACTGAACTCATGCTTCAGTGTTTTTCTTCCATCAAAAGGGTATCTTAAAATGTTGACTAACTCGTTTTCAACATACGATAATTGGATATCCAGCGATTTTCCAGAACATTGTTCCATCATCTGACATAGATATTGCCTCGAAATAGAATAATGCGATGTTCCTGATACTGAAAAAAAAAGGAATAAACAGTTGTTTGAACAAAAAATGCGCATAATTCTTGATTAAAAAAATGTCAATAAAATGGCAAAGAGGAACCAGGAGGAAGATTTTCTCCCGCATTTATACTCAATAGACTTTGACCTTTCCGATGGTATAGAAGAACCTGCCAAGATTTGCCCATAAGGTTACTAAAAAGATTATTGAACATCACAATACTACGTATCCTTTTGGGTATGTTGCGGTAATGGCTTCCCGTATTGAAAGTTTTTGTTACTATAAATTAGAAGAAAAATTAGAAATCTCCATTTAATTCCAACTACCTTTGCTTATCTTCGACAGATACGCGTATTTCGTCTACAATGTGCAGACTTCTTCAGTGTCTTGTAGTAATAACTCGACTGAGATTACTAATTTTTCTTCTAATTTATAGTTACAAGGATTCCACTAAACAGCTCAAACCCTCTAGGATTCAAGTTTTTGTTTATTATGTACTTTTATACATGGAAACTGAAGATAAACATTCAACCTACCTTCTGAACGTTCATCCATATTGAATAAACACTATTTCCTTCAAATTCACAACTTTTTATACCACACGACTGGCAATACACACTTTCAAATCTGACCAAGTGATAGTAACAAATGACAGTTGGGTGGGCGTAAAAAAAACATTGACAGGGTCTAAAATGGTATGAGTGTGACAAGTAGATGTTGCTACTCACACCAGCATAAAATAATGGAAATCATGCATTTCATCATTCGGAGTTATGGCCAGCTTTCTGGGACATTTACTCCTATGTGCGGTGGAACGTTTCAGTTAGATGACAACAGAATCTCTCCACTTAATTTCGTGGTACAACATGTTTATCTTGTTGTATTCGGTAAAATGGCGTGAAATCAAGTGGAAGTGCAAAAACGCTTTTCTGCTACTCTTGATCTGATAAAGGAGCACGGTATCATTTTTGTGCAAAAAGAGAATTATCCACCAAATTGTCCTGAATTGCGTCTAATCACGCGCTACTGGGCAATAATCAAGTGGAACATCCAAGAGGATGGAAGAGAGGTACAACCTGTCAATGAGTTAAAAGAAATGTGGTCATCTGCTAGCCGAAAGGTATCACAGAGAACTGTGGAAAAGCTAATGAAGGGTATAGGAGCATTTTCATGACAATTATATTTTTTCTGTAATACAAACAACAGTGATTGAATGTTATACTAATCAGTAAAACAGCTGCAATGCAATGTGTCATTTTAATAAAATGAACAGTTTTAACTCTAACACTACTCGTACTCTCCCAGCGGCCCGATATGGAAAAAAATTGGGAAATGTATGAAAATCTTTGCCATAAGAGGCCATTGAGGTGATTGGAAATTAGCTAATTAATCCCTCAACAATACATGTATCGTTAATTATAACCATGACCTGCATTCGAGAACGGTACGTAGTAGGTTGGTTTCAATTTTCAGATATCTGTACCGCAGCTTAATCTCTAACTTAGAATGTACTTCTCTATCTTTCGTTCAGCATGAACACTGACCAAAGTCGGTCATAAGCAGCTTTCAGGCAATACAGTTCTGGGACCAGTATTGAAATTTTAATTGAGGAAGAACAAGTAAAATGTTATTACCGAATGCGGGAAAGTGGAAGCTATCTAATAATCCAAATAGTTGGAGAAGAGTGCATTGAGACGTTCCGTAATAGGGAGTTTAAAGTGTACTTGGCCCATTAAAGGCAGAGGATACGAACCTTAGTGTGAGAGTGTGAGTTCGAGGAAAACGTCGGTTCTAATTACACAGAGTGGAATAAACATTAAAAAGGGCATTAAGAATTTCAGTGTCATAAAAGTGGCATGTGGTGCCTTTTCTTGGTTTTCTCTTACGCAAATCTCCTGCCGACGATGCTAGGCACGATTTCGCAATACATGAACGACTGCAAACCGAAATCGTAAAATTCCAGTAAAAATATGTCGCTTGTTTCGGAAGCGCTGAAAATTATTTTATGACTCACTTGATAGAATAGATAAACTTTGAGGATTTTCAGGAAGCTACGCGGAGAGAAAGAGGGAGCCACTGGTGGCACTCCCAAAGTGAAATTAAATAGTAATTATTTTTTTCCTCGCGGAAATTGAACAGCCGAAATATGAACATAAAAATAAATCCCAAAACATTTGGCCACAGAGCACGAGCATTGGTTGGCCATACTGGGCCTGTCACTTCTCCGCAGATCTGGTGCTGCTGGTGCTTCATTGCTAGCAATTATTTTCTTTTTTCCCCGCGATTCTCATTTAAATTTTAAATGGCCGTAAAAGCATTTTTGTCGTCAGGACATTTTTTCCATCTCCATCATCATCATCCATCTTACTTCGAGGGAAATATTTTCTCTGCGCATTTATGCGGTTTTCAATTTAAAGCTGGAATTCTCGTCAAGCTTATTTTGATAGCTGACACTTAATAAACGTTAAGAAACATTCGCACATAATTATCACTAAGCTTACTATCTTCCCGTGTAATTCAAAGTCTTTGAAAGTCTTCAAACAAAATTATTCCCAACTTACAAAACTGAATTCCATTCAATCACACTGGTAGCGTTTTGTCGCTCGACCGACAAAAACTTCATGTAAGTATCTTCCAAAAGTTTTCCTTTGTTTTCACCACTCGCGATTGCTCCTCGGAAATGGAATAGGGTACACGCTCCTAAAGTTGCTGTACTTCATAACCGTTTATCCCAACGCTTGCTGATGGAGTTCCAATAAGCTGCGCCTTAAGGAGCGTTTACCCTTTTATGAAACAACACACGTGGGAAACAACAAGCTTCGTATCTTCCGTGCTCATAGTTATGCCGCATTGGAAAACTTTACTCCCGCTCAGCGGTAACAAAACGCTTCCTAAAGTGCTATAATTACTTTGCTAAATAATTTTCCTAAGACAATACCCATTACAGCTGGTTCGCCTTTTCAAAAGAAACGCGATGTTAGGATCCAACCCGTACCCTCCTCTACAACTGCTATGCCAAAGGCCTACATGCTGCTCTGCGAATAATTCGGGGAAACTTTTTCCGAAAGCTTGTCATCATTATTTCGCCACGATACCTGTTAACCCTTCCTGGGGCTGTATCGCGTCGGAAACTCAGTTCAACTCGTTTTTGGCCATTGAACTAGGGTAACCATATCATAGAGCACTCAAATTGATTATGTCCCTCAGCATCAGTGCACGCAGTGCACGGATTCCCACGCAGCTAACAACTGCTTAATGAAGTTTCTCTTTCTATTAGGCCGTACTGACACCGTTATCAGAGTGGGGAATAATAATTTCAATATTTTTTTATGATGAAAGTATAATATTGTTAGTCAGAGTTTTCAACTAAAGCCCGATTCAAAGTAAATTTGAACGCATTCAAGTGATCATAACTGAAGAATTATACAACATACCCGGTTGATCAAAACGTCAAATAAAAGGGTTACAAGTCATTACATTTCACCGTTTCGAACGAACTGTCGCACTTTACTTGTGATCGATGCCATCATGATCTGCACAGTCGCTGGTGACACTGTATCGGCGAACTTATTCCACTTTAAACGCATTTGTTGTGCATTTGTCACTTCTTTACTGCATCCTCGAAGTTTTCGCTTGACAAGTGCCCAATATTTTTCGATCGGTCTGAACTCAGGGCAATTCCGAAGATTAATCTTTTTGGCGACGAAATTAACATTGTTTGTAGCAAACCATTCTGGTACCTCCTTAGAGTAGTGGCAGCTGGCTAGATCGGGCCAAATCATAACGTTGGTCTTGTGTTGCCAAAAGAAGGGTAAAATCCGCTTTTCCGACACTCTTCAGTGTAAACCTTCGACGTCATTGTGTGAGATGTGATGAAAACTTTGGATTTAAGGCCACAGCTGCAGATTCCTTGCCAAATCATCAGTTTCCGGGAAAAATTATCATCAAAAACAAATTTATACCTGGAAGGGACATCTCCTCGACCAGTTGACAGGAAAATTTTCCGTCTGGGGATTTGTTGTCGTCATCTATTAAAATACAGCCATCAAATACAGCCATCGTTCGTATAGTAATCGTGCTCGCTTTTTGGCCACTAAATATTGTTTCATGGAGTGATTCGGATGTTTCCTGTCACAATAAGGCTTATATACTTTTTTTGAAAGGATGTTACGCACTTTGGAAAAGTTGGAATCGTATTTCTTTGCGAAATCACGTATGGAGACACCTTGATTGCCTTTCACACCTCAACACCTTTCTCCTCAGCTCTTTGTCCTTAGTGCCACTTTTATGATAGATACGCTCTGCACTAGCGTATCAATAGGATGCTCAGAGTATCCTTGTAACGTTTGACAACACACCGTTGGCTATGGGAATTTTAACATTTTTGCTATTTTGAGGCAGACCACAAAGGATTCTCTAGATGTTTGGGCACAATTAATTTTCTTTTCTCAAGTTCCATGATCCGTAATTTCGAGATGCGTCGATCAATCGAGAAAAACTTTTCACCAATTTCCCGAATAAACAAGAATTTTAAAGGTATTATACCACTTACCGTTTCATAATTATTCAAGTTATCTTCCAACAATTATAAACTGTATGTTATGGAGAATCAAAAACCATACAAAAAATGACTTTTTCTCGAAAATTTTCGATGTATCATACAGTAAATAATTTGTGTATAATATTTTTTTCTGCAGTTTTACTTAAGGTGGTATCGTTCAATTGTGGTTATATCATAACATATTTTTTTGAGCCACTACGATATACTTTAACATTATTCAATAATAAATACGATATAAAAAGATAATAGATATCGTTACAGTATAGTAATATTATATGAGACATTCAATCAGGATGATAACTGCTTCAATCATGATACAATAATGAATAATACTTTTCCCGTTTTTTTGTCTCCCAATCCAAGTAAATAAAAACACACCTTTGATGTTGACGTTTGTTTTATTAAAAGCTTTTCGTTGTGAAATGTGTATAGAAATTGAGGGAATATAATTAAAAAAACACCAGCAAAAGTAAATTCAAACCAAAGCAAAGGTAATCCAAAAAAACATCAACATTTATGGAACTTTAAGTAAACTAAGATAACTAGAAATACTATAATAAGAGATTAGCGGACTCAAAAACCGTAAAAATGTCACTCGGGTCCATCGGAATTTTTAAGAAAAGGAAATTTTAACCATTTCATGTTCAGTGCAGTCTTTCATACTATCTCCAATGTAAAACATAAGAAAATAGCTCATAATGATTGTTATTTCTCTATATAAAATGAGATTTTGAAAGCTTTAAATGGCACATTTTTTTTTATTCAACTCAATACTTGCAAAAAGCACATTCAAAAGCACATTGAGGTTTCATCAATCGAAAATCAAAGGCATTTTATTAAAGTCAACAATACTGTTCATAAGTGGATTAAAATTCAGTTTGAAAGTAAAATCTACTTAATAAAATTGCAACATACCTTTCACGTAGACTGATAAAACCGCTCCCTTAAGGTTTGAACGCAGTGATAACGGAAGCGGAACGGCGATTGATTCTAATTGGACACATCAATGTCATTTGCGACAACTGTCAAACTTGCCGTTTCAGTTCCGCTTCCGTCCACATTACGTTTGGGCCTTTAAAAATACATATTATAATTAGCAAGGGATATACAATACGGCACTGTTAATTTCTTGTTTATGAAATCATTATCATATATAGAATACGTTATTTATGGTTGTTCAAAGTTTCAATGGTTTCTTACATTACACCAGCATTATACACGGATTATACGTATCATGGTGATTACAACATGAATGGAAAATGTATAATAATGATCATACAGCTAATGGTAATTTTCTATTCGGGTAGCACACCGGTCTCAAGCTCGGTCCCAAGCTTGGTCCCAAGCTTAATGATTCGCCCCTAATAACGTAACTCTCACCAACGCAACCTAAAGTATTGTGTCAAAAAACATAGCGAATCAAAACAACAACAAAGATACTAGTACCGAAAGGTACAGAAAAGCGCAAGAATTATTGCAAGGTGCAGACTACGGACCTAGAGGTTCTACAACAGTGAACAAATTTCAAATATCTAGTTGCATATTAATTGTTGGATATACAATACGGCACTGTTAATTTCTTTATCATTGTCATATTTAGAATACGCTATTTATGGTTGTTTAAAGTTTGAATGGTTTCTTACATTACATCAGCATTACACACGGATGATACGTATAATAGTGATTATAACATGAATGGAAAATGTATAATAATGATTATACAGCTAATGGTAATTTTCTATTCGGGTTTTCCGTCAATGAAACATCCACAAATGCCTGAATCCTAGAGAGTTTGAGCTGTTTAGTGGAATACCTGTAACTAGAAATAAGAAGAAATATTAGTATTTTCCATTTAATTCCAACTACCTTTGCTTATCTTCGACAGATACGCGTATTTCGTCTTCAATGTGCAGACTTCTTCAGTGTCTTGTAGTCGAGTTATTAGTACAAGACACTGTAGAAGTCTACACATTGTAGATGAAATACGCGTATCTGTCAAGATGACCAAAGGTAGTTGAAATTAAATGGAAAATATCAATCTTTCTTCTCATTTCTAGTAACAAATGCCTGTCAAACATTTCTTGTTCCAACCACCAGGGATACGGTGGTGTATTAAACCGTGCGTCCAGATTTACTATAAATCGAGCTTTAAGATACCGGATAGGAAGAGAGCTTCTGGTAATAGTCTGAGTAAAAGATCTGTAGACTGTGCCGATAATTATAATTCCTTGCGACGGGGTAGATAACCCGATCCGGCTGACTCTATAGTTGACAGAGAAGTAAGAGACTATTTCAAGCATCATCCTTCAGTATCAGTTCAAGATGTGGTAAAAAAGCTCAGTACTTCGGTAACTAATGTTATGCTTGCCAAGGAGAGAATGGGCCTGCAGACTCGTTGAAAGCAGAAGCAGCCAAACCGAAGCACCAAACAGGCTGAGTCTATGAAACCGAGGGCTCGAAAGCTGTACGACCAAATAGTAGGGCTGTGTTATCATGGTCCATGAAACCAACATACAACTCGATTATAAAACTCTGCCGGGATCACAGTTTTATACCTCGCCGATGGGAAAGAATGTTCCTGGATTAGTGAAAGCCATTTACATCGAAGTAAATTGTGGGGCAGGCCATATGTGGATGTGGAAAAATATCTTGTCCTTTCATTGCGACAGACACAATGAATGATCAAATCTACGTTAAGGAGTATCTGCGAAAAAGTTTGATCAAACAGCATAACAAGTCTACAATATTTTGGCCTGATCTTGCTTCCTGCCATTACGCCAGATATGCACTAGAGTACACTAGGTGCAAACGGAAACTGTCTTATTTGTACCAAAGGATATGAGTCCACAGACTGCCCAGATATAAGCCCTATCGAAGCTTTCTGGGTTTTGACAAAGGCGAAGCTGAGAAAACACACGAAACCAGCGGACCAGCGCTGACAAATTTAAGAATGTTTGGCCAAAAGTGGTGAAAATTGTAGGAGAAAGCACTGTGCAGAAGCTTATCTCAAGTAACAATATTAGTTTTATTCCAACCGTATAGCACTCCTCCCGGATTTGTTGATAAAACTACATTCAAAGCTGTTTTGTCCAACAACACCTCCTCTATGCATCTTTAAAGCCAAAATGCGAACAAAATAGCCTACTCTTTAGACGGTCGTGCAAACAAATGTATAAAACTTGAGAACCTTCATAAAACCTATTGGCAGCCATCAAAACCAGCAAAGGGCCAAATGGCCACAGCTGTTAAACTTCACGGTGATATCTTGGTTGGTTTTTGTTGTTCTGCTTTGTTCGATTCTCTGCTTTTCTGATTTCAGTAAATAACATCGAAGAAAAAAAGTTCAAGCGTTTCGGGAAATTTTGTTTGATAGCAAAATATCCAAAGCAAATTGAGTTTTTTTTAGATTTTGCGAGTTTACATCAACAAAAACAAAATTGAAATAAATATATTCGATTAATTATAAATTAATTTCCTAAAAATTTATGGAATTCAGTAAGGCTATCAAAAAGAATGCCAAAGTCGTTCTCTGTTCTACAGTTTATTTTAATTACATCTAAAATTTGGAATTTATTTTTCCACATTTCAATTATTTCATAAATTTCATTATGGCGATTGGAAAAAAACACAGTTTTGCCAAGAAGCCAAATTATCTTCGCAATGGCTACTATAAAACTATTTGGTCATTTGGTGACTTTCCTCAATGCCAATTTGCCGTTTAATGCATTTACTGGAGGCAAAATGGTTTTTAAATGCTTTTTCAACTCACTATGATAAGATAATTTGAAAGAGTCCTAAAACGGCATTTCAAAATAGCATTTTACGAGTTCATAAAGTCAAAATAACACCTTTGATAGGAGTAAAAGAAATTTTAGAAGACAAGGTTTTAAGATCGTTGCAAAGAAGTTGTGTAGGTTCTCATAAACCTAACTTAAACATGAAACCTATTGGCACCTACTGCCATTATAAAACCAAATTGATTTCTAGTGGCTTTCATAAAACTTTAATAAAACTAAATAAAACTTTATGGTTTTGCAATGTTACTTGGGATGAGTAGTGTTAAGGGAAAAGTTAGAGATTTTGCCTTCCCAAGCAAAGAAACCATTGTTATTTACGATGCTTGAGAATAAAATAATCAAAAAACACAGTATGGTCTTTTTTATTTGAACAAGAAAGTGTATATATATTTTTCAGAACAGCGGTAGTAGTGAAGGATTGTTAAAGAAATAATTAGAAAGAAATGAACGATACCTACACAAAAAAAATCAAACAACCGCGTAAAATCTCCCCCTGTTCAATTCTAGGTCAAAGTAATCGTAAACATCTTAATAGTGTGCAATTTTTCATAGAACATACAAGGTTTTTTGCAATCTTCCATGCAACAGACCTCATTCTAGCGATATCTAGATTAAATAGGCATTATAGTTCCTATAAATAAATATCAAATCTAGCATTCCCTGTGAGGGTGTGGGGATCAGGGCACCAATTCCTCGACCCACTAAAAACCCACCAGTGCCTTGAGCCCCGGCCCCCTCCGGTCTTTAGTAGCAAGATTCGCTGACCTAACCCGGATTTGATCGCGATGCTCCTAGATCCTAGCAGTCCATGCCCGATCTTCCGTGATTTTCCAGCCCGACCACTTACGGTACCTTCCAAACCTCACGTCATATGGTCCTTCCTTCGATCGAGAAAGCCAGGGCCAGGACCATTGGAACGTCTGGGGCCTTGGTTGCCTCAGGGTCGTCCATGTTCTCCATGTCACGACCGCTCACGACTTCATGCTGAATCTCGCATGGCGCTTCCTTGTTTAGCCTTCAACAGAAATTTCACATCGCTAGAACTGTTCTGTGCCATTGGTGGAATATGAACACGATCAAGCGCGCACTCTTTTGCCAGGGGGAGTCCCTTCCCCTCCCTTGCTTACCCCGCACTGGAGCAGTTTGGCAAAAGACTGTGTGCTTGATTTAATACCACTTTTTCAAAATAGCCCGGCGCTCAATTTCAACTGCTTCTATTCAATTGCACAGTCTTCCGTACTAAAACGGACCTATAAATAGTGTCTCTTCACATATTTGGTTCTAGTAGAAATTGCTGTTCACTCCTAGAGTGTCATGTTGATGAGAAGATATTTCCGTTTTCAAAAAAAGCCATATTATATTGAAAAATTTCCAAGAAAACTTTACTTCGAAAACCGCAAAGCGATCCGACTCTTGTGGAAAATGTTAAATAAGGCTTTTTCGCGACCAAATCTGGACACCCCTAAATACGTAAATCTCGCGTGAAATATTTCGCAGACTGATGAATATATGTCTGTTCGTTGTGTAAAATCAATGGTGATGCAAGCTACAGTCACCCCCAAAATAAAGTGCCCACTTTTCTCATGAACACGCTTCATCTCTGAAGTCATTGAAAAACTCGTTATATCGTATTCATATCTTTTTCTCAGCATGATAATATTATTATTTTAAAGATGCATGTGTATTTTTGCAATGGATAATACACGTTTTTGCAAAATTATTTTTTGAACCATACGTGGTTTAAATTTGGTGTGAATGTGTTTATGTATTAAAATATATTATGTGTATGCATTTTTTACATCCAAACGCCCCTCGTATTCAATTTTTTTTACGTTTCCAAGTGTTTGCTGATCTTCTTACGGATTTCAGTTGTCGGTCAGAAAGATTCAGTGCGAGTTATCTAAATAACCATGGATAATACGGTGGCAAGCAAAACTATTCCCTTGCAGATCCGAAAATGTGTTATTCGTGACATCGAGAAAGGTGAATCGCATCGCAAGATTGGTGAAAAGTATGGATACAGCTAAGCAGCGGTTACCACACTTTTCGCAAAGTACAAAACCTATGGTTCAGTAGCTGATCACCCAGGAAGGGGAAGGAAACGTAGAACATATTCCCGAACATATGCAAGAATCATTCGAGAAATTAAGAAAAATCCGAAGGTTACCCTCAGGGAGATCAAGGAAGTGATTCAACAACCGATCTCGGGCAGTACTCTACGCAGAAGGATCGCTGAACACGGTATGAAGAGCAGGTTTTGTAAGAAGTTGCCTTTTATTAGCAAAGTCAAAAAAGCGAAACGACTCTAATTTGCTCGGGAACATGCTGATAAACCTTTAGAATATTGGAAGACTGTTTTGTGGACTGATGAGTCCAAATTCGATTTGTCCAACAGCAAAAAACGAGCTCGTGTTTGGCGTAGACCTGGAGAGGCGCTTCATGATCGACATATCCAGGGCACAGATAAGCATGATGGAGGGAACGTGATGGTGTGGGGGTGTTTTTCTTGGGCGGGTGTTGATGCTTTGCTAAAAATCAATGGTATTATGACCGCAGATTCCTACATCGACTTATTGCGTGAGAATTTGGAGGTTTCGTTGGTTAAAACTGGGCTGGAAAACAAATTTTTGTTCCAGCAAAATAATGACCCAAAACATACCGCGAAGAAGTCAAAGGCATTCTTCCGTTCCTGCCGTATTAAACCTATGGAATGGCCCCCACAGAGACCAGATCTGAACCCAATAGAGAATCTGTGGGCCATCTTGGATTCACGAGTTGATAAGACAGGAGTTACCAACAAACATAATTATTTTCAAGCTCTTGAGAACGCCTGGGAAGATCTTGACCCACAACACCTGAAGAATCTGGTGGAGAGTATGCCGAAACGTTTGCAAAAACTGTTGAAGGTCAGGGGAGGACACATCAACAACTGATCACTCAACAGACTGGATCTACAGCTTGTTTTTTTTTTAAAGAAAATAAGAGGTGGGCACTTTATTTTGACATGCACAATTTCTACTATAGTTTGATCTTTCTTAAAGAAAAAAGCTAAATCGGTTGTAGAGAAGTCTGCACAGACCCTAATGCCTGGAGTAAAATCAAAGGTTCGTAGTTACATCATGAAGACTAAATAAGCAACTGTAATTAGTTGAAAGATGACCAATAATGCATAATGTCTGCATCTTAGATGGAACTAACAGCCATTTTTTTGTATACATAAACTCTCGTTAATCATAAGATTGCATTTTGATTCGTCATAAGAAATCAGTATGAGTGTCATTAATTTGCCTCAAGAAATATAATGATTATGAAAAAATAAAAATATGGAGCAACCTGGATTCGAACCATGAACGTTGAGGATGGACGTCGGTTGGACAGCAATAAATTTTAGAAAAATAACTTTTTCCACACTTTACGGCTTTACACTTTACGGCTCCAAGGAAAAGTATCCTTGGAAAATGTTCCAGGAAGTGTTGGATTGGTTTATTTTTAGAGAACAATGGGTCATCTCGCCAGATTTTTCTCTGGAAAAGTAAGTTAAAATTGAAACCGCGGACGCTAACATATAGTTAACCCGATCGAGCTGAAATTTTGCAATCTGATTAAAGTGCTAAAACGGTTTCCGAAAATCATACTGGAACTGGATTTTAAATTTTGCCCCAGGCTTATGGACATCTAATAATTCTTGAAACGGCTAAGAAACAGGGTAGATCATTTAAATTATCATTGATCAAATTTAAATAAAAAAGCAATTTGTTTTTGTGTGTTTGTGTTTTTTTTTAAATTATTCTGAAGGACGTGTTTTCAGAAGTTAATAATTCAGCTACATTTCAAAGATAGCAATTTAAGTGATCGAAGAACTCGGTTTGATAATTCTGAAATGAATAGATTATCTTATAAACAAAAAAATTAGATAGAGAGAGAGTGTGAGAAGAGAGAGAGATAAAAGAGTGATAAAGAGAAGAGAGAGGGGGGTGGGGGTTACAGAGACTCAATTTCCTGCTTTATGCAAGTGAGCTCATGGAGTTCTCTGCATCTCTCTTAATTATGTTTGAGACTAAACGTTATGCGATGCTCATTAGATTGCCATCATCTCAGCGGTACATGTTTAATTGTTTTTAAAATCTTTTTTTTATTAACATTGAATTTCCACTTACATTCCATAGCACAAGCTTCCATTCCACTTATAAGAAGTATAGGATTATATATGAATATGTTTGTTTTAAGTTTTTAAAATAGTACTCAAACTTCACAAGTATTTTTGCATTACATTGAAATAAACCACTCGCACATTGGTATTTGTCTCGATATTTTAACACATTTTTGTATTCTGCGGAAATAAACCACCCGCAGATATGTTAGTGGCCCCAACGACTTTCCTACTGTTGGTTTAAATCGGTTCTCAAACTCGCTGTTTTAACGCATTCATAGCAACAAAAAAGCCGAGCAAAATTTTGCTTCCAAAATACGCGTTGTTCAACCTTCTGTAACTTTGTCAATTTTCAATATATTTGGCTAAAATTTTGGCATCACCATAACTAAATAATCCTTATGTGACCAAAATTTTATGTTGACGAAGTTTATAAATTTGAAGTTATCATAACATATGTAAAAAAAGTCATTTTTGACATATCAATTTCAAATATCCGTATTTCTGTGAAAAATTTAGGTAGGATATCAAAAATTTCTCCAAGGCTTAAAATAATACAGAGCCTACTTGACCTGCATTCAGGCGAGATATTGTCTTAGTTTGAGATCACTATTTTTTACACATTGAGGATGTATGCTAGCTAGTCCCAAGAATCATCTGTTGATTCTCTGTACATTAACAGCTGATCTGGTTATAACGGAGTAGCATCCTCGGGTGGTCAATCATGCTCATGATCATGCTCAATATTTCTAGACCAGTTAGGATCGGAACAATTAACATTGATGCCAAACCCGTGGCCATTCAACCAGAGGCGACAACTAACAACAAATTATACTATGACCAGCCCCGAACACCCTTCAATTGATTTCAGTCATTAATTAATGATTATTAAGCATGTTGGTTATCATTATTTATCTAAGAGAATCGTACAGTGGACTTTAAATCATACAGTTTAATTTTGCTCATTTCTACCAGTGTATTTAGAAAACCGGTCTAAAATTTTAAAGAGTTCTAGTAAAACGCATTAATGTTAAAAAAAAATTGTAGAATTATGCCTATCTTCGGAGTTCCAGTAGAATAAAACACAGCTCAACTAAATAGTCCATTGCAATAAATCATTAGAACTACTTCCACTCAAGTGTTAGAACAATTTCAGAGAAACTTGCAAAAAGGGTATACAGTAACTGTTCGCTAACTGGGCTATAGCCCAGTTAAAAAGCAAATAAACTTCAAAAATAAAAAATCAGATCGAGAGCCCCCTTAAAATTTATTTACATTTGAAATGCCAGCCCAGTTACCGAGCAGCATCCGCAAACTGAGCTTTGCACTTAGCCCAGTTAACGAACGGTTGCTGTATTTGAATTGTGTTCATGGATTTTCAATAGAAGAACTATAACAAGCCCTCGTTTGTATTTCAAATGTATTTGATTTCTCTATGACCTTTATTTATTTATTTCAGCCTTTATTCAATGCATCGAGCAAAACAAGCTCAGATAATTCACTGTTGGATAAAACATTCCAATCAATACCAATCAACCCTAAATACCCTCCCCTCTAATATGCTAGTTATCATCCATGGCTTCAGCAATCACCTGTTGAATCCTAATCCTAACCGAGAGATTCTTCTTCCCCGGTAGCTCCTTCATGAATGGGTGCAAGCTCATCAAAAAGTTGTAATCCGAATCCACCGCCATCCCGTAGCCACCTTCCATCACCTTCTCGGCAGGTTCCGTCTTGATGCGTGCTCGTAGCTTATTTTTAAAAGTCACCTCGCCAAAAATGTGCGTAGGTAATTCGATCATGTCCTGATCTGAAATCGCTTCCCTCTTGCCTTTAATAGCGGGTCCCCCTGCCTCGATGATAGCTAAATCCTCCGGATCACTCTCCACAGTCACCTCTGCGGCCGAGGTATCCGTTTCCAGACGCTCCACGTTGGTTGCAATGACTGTTTCGTAGGCGCTTGCCTTTTGGTCGTCATAAACTACAAAGGATTCCACCACTTCGCTTTCACTTTCACCCATGGAATATGTGCCATTATTGTGAACTGGTTCCTCGTCAGTTTGCGGCTCCTGTGATTTGATGCTCGAGGACTTCCAGGGATCATTGGATCTCATGTGACTCGGCGAGGAAGTGCCACTTTTCAAGTAGCTTTCTCGAGTTCGGAAATGGCCGATTAGAAACGACATCTTATCGAACAGGGGCCAACTGGGGGTGACAATTTCCCCGTCTTCAATCCGTTTCACCTCACGGCGAAAACTGTCGCGCAAGGTTTTCCAACGAACTTTGAGAGACGTGACTGAAACCGAAAGAAAAATCAAAACAAAACAGTTAATAAAGTGATAGTATCAATATTGCTTCCCCATATAACCACGCATTGTTCCCCTGTCCCGTAGTTCGCTACGAGTGCACACTCACTCACCTTCAGTGGCCTTGAATGCTTTGCGAATTTCTTCCCAGCCGCGGTGCGCAACCTGAACGCGCTGTCGGAGATGCTTGCGGTGCCACAGAGCCGGCCGGGCTTTCACACATTCGATCAGTTTGAATGTATCCTCGTTGAAGTAGCAATTTTTATTCGACGCCGTATGGCCACTAGAAACGCCGCTAACCGAACCGATCACCTCTACCGGCGATACACTACCGGGACCGCACGCCACAACAGAAGCAGTGGTAATCGGCGGCGCCATCTTGCTTGATGCGTCAAGAACTCAAAACTTAGCACTCACTCGATGGTGTCTAATGAAGAATAACCGGCTGTCAATTTGCGCAAGGTCACACGACTCTTCTGTTACAGTTTAGTATAAAATAGAACTATCGAAATCGGCGCTCCTCCTCACCCGGTGCAACAGATAAACACTTCCATGCCATAGGCACACTGCTTAACTGCGGCTTACTGGCGTAGTGCGCCGACGAACGACTAACTAGTGAACGATGATTTGCGCGAGAATATTGCGATGAGGCGCAAACGATTTAACGCAGACGAATAGGATAATGTGAAGCTAACGACGACCGACGCTGTTTTTTGCTCCTCTACGCCCGGACTCAGCAAAAAACTGTTCAGAACTCGCGCAACACGCAAACGAAACCGAATGGACTGCACTCTACACTGTGCACCAACACAAACGACGCTCCGGCAACGCGCTAGTGCTAGACGATATGTCACGGGGAATGTTTTGTTTTGGCTTTGGCGCGCAAATCGAAGAAGAAGTCGACGCTCAGGCGATGGTGATCGTGTGGCTTTCGGCAAAGGGATGATACATTTATTATCGACACACGCTCTAAGGGGGTTTCTAGGGGGAAGGAAGACGATGATTATTTATAAATAATAGTTCTATAGAATGCTGTAATATCAAGCGTTATTATGATCTTTCGATAAGAATCTATGAGGGCAACAGCGATGGTCAGTTCTTCGATTCTTTTAGTTTAAATTTTGCAATAATTCCTTCCCCATATACCGAAGGTTATTTATTAAACAGCCAAGCAACATCAAATGCGCTCCAATAATGTTTTAACAGCGGGCTAATTCACAGAGAAAAGATCGAATCAACTATTTCAAGAAGGATTTTTTCAAAATTTATTTTATTTCATTAGGTACATATTTAAAAATTAAGACAGTAGCGAAATTATCTGTCCAATGATAGGGATGGTCATCAAGATATTTATTCATTGTATAAAATAGTTAATGATTTTAAGTGACTCTTAGCTGAACCTCTATCAAACAAAACTATTTATTTGATTCGTCAAACAGTGTAGACTAATTGCTCGTTCACATATACACTGATAGGCAAAATAAAGTGCCCACCTCATCGTTTTTTTTTTTCAATTTCTCTCATTTACTTGGTTCAAATTAAAGTAAACACACTGTATTTTTTTTATTATCTTATTTTTTATATTCTTTTTAAATTTCACTTATGGGATACTGCAAAAAAAGGAGTTTCACTTAAAGAAAGAAATCAATTTGTGTTGAAAAAAAAAACAGTGACAAAATAAAGTGCCCACTTCATTTAGGCTACAGAAAACATAAATTAAAGTAAAATAAAAGCATTTCAATAATTGATGTGTCCTCCTTTGGCCTTCAGTACCTCCTGCAGGCGCTTCGATATGCTCTCGACCAGGTTCTTTAGGTGTTGTGGATCTAGCTCTTCCCAGGCGCGCTCCAGGGCTTAAAAATAGTTATTTTTATTGGTAACACCAGTTTTGTCAACCCTGGCATCTAGAATCGCCCATAAATTCTCGATGGGATTGAGGTACGGGCTTTGTGGAGGCCATTCCAGCGGTTTGATCCGACAAGACCGGAAGAAAGACTTGGTCTTCTTGGCAGTATGCTTCGGGTCGTTGTCCTGCTGGAATACGAACTTCTCTTCAAGGCCCGCCTGGATCAGCGAAATCTCCAGATTTTCTCGCAGGATGTTGATGTAAGAATCTGCCGTCATTATCCCGTCGATTTTTACAATACTTCCCACTCCACCCCACGAAAAACACCCCCAGACCATCACATTTCCTCCTCCATGCTTCATCGTGCCTTGGATGTGGCGCTCCTGAAGCTCCTCTCCCGATCTGCACCAAACACGAACCCACCGCTTTCGGTTAAACAGCTCGAATTCTGATTCGTCCGTCCAGAGAACCGTTTTCCAGAACTCTAGGGGCTTATCAGCATGCTCCTTAGCAAACTTAAGCCGTTTGGCTTTGTTTGCCTTGCTGATAAATGGGCGCTTCCGGGCAAGTTTGCTATTCAACCCTTGTGCTACGAGACGGCGACGGACAGTTCGACCGGAAACTGATAACTGAAGGGTTTCCTAGATCTCGCGGATAGTTACCTTCGGGTTCTTCTTGACTTCACGCATGATCTTGGTGTCCGTTCTCGCACCCGTTTTCCGCTTCCTGCCTCTGTCAGGGCGATCCACCACTGATCCAAACGTTTTAAGCTTCAGAAGAATTTTGCCAACCGCTGCCTTACTGATACTGTACTTCTTAGCGACAGCCCGGTGCGATTCACCGTTTTGCACATCACGAACGATCAATTTTCGGATACACAAGGGAATTGCTTTCGAAAGCATTGCGTTCTCCATATTTTTTTTCAATTGAATCAAATGCGATCACGTATACAAATGCACCAGGTTGAGCCGTTTGCTTCAAAACATGTCAAAATATCAAAACATAAACAATCGAGGGGTGTTCCAATGGAAACTTATCGAAAAAATATCGATTTTTGAAGTGGGCACTTTATTTTGTCACTGTTTTTATTTTCAACACAAATTATTTATTTTTCTTTAAGTAAAACTCCTTTTTTTCAGTATTCCATAAGTGAAACTTAAAAAGAATATAAACAATTTAATAAGAAAAAAAACTACACTGTGTTTACTTTAATTTGAACCAAGTAAATGAGTGAAATTAAAAAAAAACGAAGAGGTGGGCACTTTATTTTGCCTATCAGTGTATTCCTACTAAAGAAATTCTTGCATTTTATATATTTTTTAATGATTTTGGAAAAGTTAAATCAATAATTTCACAGATTTTTTTCTAAGCTTACATTATTCTATTGGTTGTTATCATCAACTTCATGCAATTATTGGGGTGGCAAAATTATAAGAAATAAGAACGACAAATAAATTGTTCAATTGGCCTCATAAAAACGAAATTATAAACAGTCCAAATGTTCATTCAGACGATTTTTCAAACCTTAAGCCCTGCTTTCAAATAAAATGTGGTTTTTCTTTGCATAGAGAAGATTTTTGGTCATGTTGATATAATATCTTGGATTGTTATTTTTGCTGTTTTTTCACAGTTATTTTAAACCTATTTGTTATCATAAAAATATTTTTAAAGTTTAACGAACAATAAATTATGTTTGAAACAACTTAACAACCTAAAGAACTATTCAGAAGTAAAAATAATTATGATTTCAATAAAATCAAGAAACCATAATCAAAACAAACATAAAATCATAAATGCAAATCATAAAATGCAATGGTGAAAATATTGTGGAAGATCTAATTGAAGTTGAAATTTTGTTGGATCACGATCTTTTAAACAAGCAAAAATCCTTTGAACACTCTGATCTGGCCATCGAAAAGTTTGTTAGTGAGTATACAATGAAATACACGCTCCTAATATTTTTTTTAAACATCGATTATGATTTTTTCCAAACGGCTACGATACTGCTTCGCTGAAAATTATTGAGTGGAAGGAAGTGGAAGCGTTGCTTCCGCCGCCAGTTTTATTGGACCGAACAAAAACAATTCATGGGTTGAATGATTGGTGAATGTTTCAGATAATTCCATACAACCGGGAAATTCGTGCGTTTGGGTATTCTTTTTTATTCTTTCAAATAATTGACAACCAGTCTTGCGCCTCTCAGAAAAAAAACGATTGAATGCCACACCTCGAACACCATTATACAGAGAACAGACATCCAGGCTAAAGTGCCCTCCGTGTGTAAATTTCTATAACTGCCATTTTAAAATTACAGCTCGTTTCCGTTAGTTTTAGTGAATCGTACGTTGATGGAGCCACTTGTGCGCCTCTAGATTTAATAGTCTGTCTATTTTAGTTTGGTGAAACCTAGATTAGGCAGTGCTGATATTCCAACGGTTTGCTTCTAAACATTTACACAGAAATTTGGTACAAAACTGTTTGAGCCTGGATGTCTGTTCTCTGTAATCATCATTAAAACCTCCCCTTGGTGCGCGCTTGAGAGATTAATGGACGAGCCAAAATTTTGAGCTGTTGATCCAAAAAAGTGAATCACATTTTGGCGCATTATAAAACCTCTAACTTTTTTTTTTGTAAAAAAAAGACCGGATTTTCATTACGCATCTTATTTTCGACCAATTTACTGATGAATTCGGCAACTTAACCCAGACCTCTCAGTTCTATTTCCAACAATCAATCAGATAATGTTGTTGAAATTTACACTTACTACAAATTCACAGGACCAGTTTCGCGGATTCTCAAAATACTTGGTTATGATTATGGAATACGCTCATATGAGAGAAATTTGGAATATCTACAGAAATAGCAAAGCTTTATATAATTTTGAATATTTTCTGAGATTCAAGCTTGAATGCCTGTGATAGTAGTTACGAGGGTGACCAAAACTAAACGGAAAAGTATAGCAGAAGCAAACTGAAAAGTGCAGTAAACGGAAAGATCCAGGCAATGTTTTGCCATGCGTTTTTTGGTTCTTTTGTTCTAGGCCATACGAAAAGAAAGGAAACATATGGCAACGATATAAATATTGACTGCTGTAATTTAGTACAGCAAATTCGGAGAACACTTGCTGTATATTGCTACATGTTTTTGTGTTCACTTGGTGCGTCTGCAATAATCTGACCTTCTTGGAATATGATATGATGGCATGTTTGAAATAAGTGAATTATAGAAGATGATATTATGCTACACGTTTATCATATTTGAATATGGGGATCAAAAATCATTTTGTTCCTAGTCTAATGAATAGACACGCCTAATTTACGTGACAGTATAAGTTGCCAGAAAGGTAGATGTATAGAGACAGTTGCAATTTTTTTCAGTTTTTACAGCGATAACTACTCCTGCATGATTTTATTTTTTGATAATGCCAAATCACGATCACTTCTATTAATCTTAAAATTGCTACTGAATACTGCTGCTCCTTTGGCCAACTAGTATCCAGACATTAATTTTGTAGCGTATTTCTTTAATTTTATGTGCACAAATTTTTACAGTAAATTAACGTCTCAAATTTATCGCAGACAGACATTCACGTGATGTGATGGGAAGCCACCACCAGTGCAGGACTTGCCATGGCGTATAGTTCCTCCTAATGGCAAGATTATCTATACATACCTGTAATCCTCACTATTCCGTTGAATGGGGGGTCAAAACCGGGGGTGTGGACCCGGATTTAGATCCACTTACACGAAACCCTCGGAAAGGATTGAGAATCTCCTTCCAACGAAACGCCCTTATTACAGGATATGAACAGTAAGCAATACACTCTAGGATTTCCGTCTGGTCATGTTGACCATAAACACACCGAAAAAAAGCGTTACCGAAAATGAATGAAAACTAATTCTTGTTTTCAGAATGTTTCCCTACAAACGTTATTTAGTTCATGATTACGTGATTCAGTACACGGTGTATTTTTACTTGTTCTCAAATTCATGACTGCCGTTTACGGATCTAGGCACGGATTTTTTTTTCCGTGCAAACATTTGGTGGACAGCACAGGAGTTCTGTGAGTAACTTGCTATAATAATTTTGTCCATGGGCTACGATTAAAAACTCAGAGAAATGAATCATAACAATAGGTCGATAAAAACGCGGAGGTTTTGAAAAAACGGTCTGTCGTGAATGCTTGTAGAACCTTATCTAATGAAAGTATAAACATATAAGTACCACGATTGCCTATAGCGTAGGACTTGCTAGTGTTTATTTTTTTCTTTGTTACTATTACGGTTGACATCGTGAAAGCTGTAATTGTTTATCTCGTTACTTTGTTTTTCTGTTGCCAACGTTAATCGTATGGCTTCCAATCCACTTTTCATACTTTTATTTTAAAGATTTCGGTAGAAGTATCTAGCCAAAGTTGGTTTTGTCTTTTTTTTTTCTTCTAATAGATAAAAAAAACTCAAGACATTGCACCGCGCTTTATCAAAAAATAGATAGATTTTATATTTCAATGTGTTCAAGGACAAATGCCGATTGCCAAAAGGCCGACTGAAACTAGACCAACTGGGTCATTAGGCCAACCGCTACCCAAGTAACACCACAAAACATCTTCTTTAAATTATAAAAAAATGTTTGTTTTATATATATATACCATCAATATTTTGCAAAAAATGTCACCTACGGAGCGATTTGGATCTCTTGTATTTTGTAAATAACTGAACCAATTCATTTCACGCTGATTACGATTGAGCCAAAAATACTTTCTTCACTGCAAAGAGTGATTTATACTTTATTAAAGTTCTTTAAAACATATAAAATTTTATAAATGTTAAACATGAACAGGACTAGATTTTATAGATGTATTTAAGTACTGATAAACTAACATTACACCAACCATGATTTGCAAAACATATGTGATTTTTTTTTTGCCAATGTGTGATTTCTTTTTTGCCCAAAACGAAAAATGTGATTCAAATTAGGTCAAAAAGTTGTTCAGGAGTTATTGCCGATAACAAACCGCGTAAAAAAACCGTGTGAAAAAAGACCTTAGTGTACTATTTTCAATTTCACAGCTTGCCGAACGCTATCGGACCCATCGATACTTTCACTTTGCATCTTTGTTTCAAGCAGAAATTGCTGTCCACTACTGGGATCCCATGATGATGGGAATATATTTTCAATTTCAAGACTTTATTATTTAATTAGCTTTCTTTACATAATAAAAACCGAATTAGTTATGTAATATGTCCGATGGTAAAAGGCCAAATCACAATATGCTGAATAGGCGGTTAAGTTAGGTTACTATAAAAAAATGGCAATTTTCACGAACAAAATTTTTGCTGTACTCTATGTCAAAAAGTTGGAATATAATCCAGACCGGGTGCAGACAATAAAAAACCTTTCAAAGACAATATGGCATACATAAACTAAATGTGTCAATAGGCTGTATGGTGAAAACGGAATTAAACTACATATTTGATAACAATAACATATATGTGATAATATATCGTACATTCGAAGTATAGTTTTGACTTTATAGAGAATTGTTTTTAGTTATGCGGGGAGCTCTTAAAGAAAACCGATTGATGAATATTTTTTTCCAAGAATATAACTGAATTAAACGAATGCGATACGAATACCGTATAAATTTGATTGTGGTGATTTATTCATGCTCTTATTGTGATCATGAAGTTATCAAAGCTTTTTCATAAGCCATGTAAATTCATTTCATTTCGGACATCTCAGATCCCCCATTCCCCCTCGTAGACTCTTCACAATACAATTTTTTGAAATTTGGTGTGAAGCGTAAACAATTACTTATTTTTACCGGGCTCAGTTTAAAAAATCACCGATTTCTTTACAGTTAAGCTCTCGAAGGTTACCTCGGTAATAAATTTCAACTACCGATTACTTGGTACTGTATAAACTTCAGCGATATGTCAAAAATTAACAAACTGATCGTCAAAAATAACTGGACAATGCTTAAAAAGAAATAGCAAACATGTCGCCACTCCAGTATATTCAATTACCGAGAACCTTCAGTATTATTTAAACAGTTTATTTTTGTTTTTTTTTCTATCGGCAAATAGGCAAAATGAAACAAAAATAGGTAAAACTAGTGCGGAACATCTTTTAAATCAAATACCGAACGACATGGTAATTTATACCCCCATTTATCTCGGTAATGATGAAAAAAATAGTACACAGTATAGACACTCGTTCTTAGTTCAATTTTTAAGCGTTCCAAAAAGTTCTATCAAAATAAAAATTATCTTTTTTTTTTTTTTTTTCAAAATGCAGGTTGAATCACCAAATTATCAATCCATCCAAAAATCCTGGGACAGGACGACGACAGAAGAAGCAAACGATCGCGTCTATAATTTTGCTGCAGTTTAATAAATTAAATAAAAATTTATATAAAGTTGACTTACTAAACAATGCAGCAATGCTGTAGTCCACTTCAATCAGTTATTTTGAAATTTCCTACAAACCTACAAGAACACGCGTTTAGTCAGAAGCCTTCACTTAATAGCTGCACTTTTTAACAAAAGGCGTCATATGGAACGTTAAAGCCAGCCGCAAACTGAGAGTTTTGTATATTCATTGACTATAGCTCAATGAAGCGTATTTTTTACTGAATGTTCTCAGATATAATACAATTTGAATTTTACTATATTTCTCAGAAAAATCGGTAATAATAATAACTGAAATCCACAATTGTTGAACAAAAAGCCGTTCTCTCATTATACATTTATTTTTCCAAAATAAAATCAGAAAAAAATATATTACCGAGCTGAAAATATGGATTTAAGTGAGCAGACTTTGGTCAGAACTCAACTTCCCCTAGAAAAGTCTACGTGATTTATGAACAACCCTTCAAAGTTGTTTGAATACAATTCAATTGCACTTTTCTTAACGATTCATGTTATAATAAAGACAACACACATAGGGTAAGGGGATGTAATGTTAGCCTAGCTCCTTCATTCGGCGTATGTACTAAATTTGTCATTAATTTAGCAATAATCAACAAAATCATGCTGCTATTAGGATGACCGATGTAATCCGAAGCAATTGAGACAATATTAATTAACTTATAGTTTTTCACTTTCGCGTAATTGTCGATTTCTTGAACTTTTGGGGTATCATGATTTCACTGTTTAAGCTGAACAGTTGATCTGAACGATCTTTATGTGGTCTAAATTTGGCTGAATTGAATCGATAAAGCAAGTAATGCAGTCGGGATGTGCAGAAAATAGTTACACGTTGGAAACTAACTGTTCCTTTAGCTTAAACAACAATTATTTTACAAGAAAATCATAGACCTAATGTTGGGGACATATTTTTTTGTATGTTCCCAACTATGGCTTGTTATATCAACAACGTAGTTAAAAGGTAGTTCTTGGTAAAATTTCAAGTGGAAATACATGTGTTTGCGGTTGCTTATATTCAGTTGGTAAATCTAAACACAAACCGAAGAAACTAAGTCGATGTGTAGTGAATTATAATGTTTTCATTATTGAACGGCTAGTAAATCATACATGAACATCACTTATGTGTTTAAAAGCAGTTTTACTTGAGTTTGTTTTGTGAAATTTTGTGTTAAGTAAATCGAATACAGCTGGCAATGCCTTAATTCATACAATAAGAAGAAAAAACCGTAAAAGACTGCATTTAGTAATAAACCCATCGAATGGGACGAAGTTGCATCCATGATTAGACCCAATTTGATACCCATAGACCGACATTAAATCCACATCCCTTGACAGTTTCTGACTTTATAAAAAGAGCTGTGTAACTTTTCGTGATACATACTACCAAGTGTCTTACCAAACTTATCTTAGCAAGTGTAGAACTAGTTGAATCTCACCATTAGCTTGAAAACTTTAAGAGTTCTATTCAAAAATATAATCGATGGTTACATAATAGGCTGAGTCAAGGGAAACATACCCTTTTTAGTTTTAACTAGCTGATCCCGGTGCGAGCGTTGCTACGCCTGCAACTAAATGAATGAACATTACATAGAACTGACGCTTATTTTAAATGAGTTTTTTTTGAGTAATAAGGAGTTCAAACTTCTATCAGAACATTCTTCTTACCCAGACAATACACCGTTTGTGGTTTAGTTACCTGGATAATTCTCTGGATTGGTTGAAATTTGTGTTTGAATTCACCATAGAAACATTTCTTGCATTCAAAAAACCCCGCATACCATTTTTGATTCCATTTGCTTGATTAGTTCTCAAGCTATGCAGAAATTTGTGTTTCATTTGTATGCGAGCCGGAAGGACGAAGCGGTCTCAAACAATCATAAGAACCTTCCCCAGCCCCAAAAGTACCTGCATACATATTTTCTATCCGATCGGTCAGACAGACAGTCAGACAGAAATCCATTTTAATGTAAATAAAAATTCTCTTTCCAATAACCCCCACATGCCAAATGTGGTTTCATTTAGTTGAATAGTTCTCGAGTTATGCAGAAAATTGCGTTTCATTTGTATGAGAGCCCCCCCCCCCCCTTTCAGAGGGCAAAGGGGTCTCAAAGACCATAGAAATATGGCTGACCTTCAATAAAATCCACATGCCAAATTTGATTCCATTTGCTTTATTAGTTCTCGAGTTGTGCAGGAATTAGCGTTTCATTTCTATGGGACCCCCCTCATAAAGAGGGCAGAGTGGTCTTAAACCACCATAGGAATATGTCTCTCCTTCAAAAAATTCCACATGCCAAATTTGATTCCGAGTTATTATTTCGAGTTATGCAGAAATGTGTGTTTCATTAGTTTGAGAGCCCCCCCCCCCCTCTCTTCAGAAGGCGTAAGAATCTCAATGACCATAAAAACATTTCTCTCCTTCAAAAACCTCCATATGCCAAATTTGGTTCCATTCGCTGGATTAGTTCTCGAGTTATGCATAAATTTGTGTTTCATTTGTATGGGAGCCCCCCCCCCCCTTCAGAAAAGGGAGGAGTCTCAAATTAGCATTGAAACAGTATTCATTTACAAAAACCTCCACATGCCAGATTTGGTTCAATTTGCTTGATTAGTTCTCGAGTTATACAGAATATTGTATTTCATTTGTATAGGAGCCCCCCCCTTTCAGGGCGAAGAGGAATCTGAAATCATCATAGAAACCTTTCTTGCCTTTAAAACCTCACACATGCTTAATGTGGTCTCTTTTGCTTGGGGGTCTCAAACCACTTTAGAAACATTTCTTGCCTACAAAACCTCCACATGCCATATTTGGTTCCATTTGTTTGATTAGTCTTTGAGTTATGCAGAAAATAGTTTTTCATTTGCATGGGAGCCCCCCTTTCTAAAGGCGGGATTGGTGTCGATCTATAATAAGATCCTTTCCCGGACCCAAAAACCCCTGCATACAAATTTGCATAGCGGTAGGGATAGTTCTCATGTTTGGTCTAAATTTGTGTTTCGTATGTATGGTAGCCCCGCTTTTCAGAGTGAGAAGAGGTCTGAAATTACCACAAAAACATTTCTTGCCTTCAAAAACTCACCCACCAATTTTGGTTCCATTTGCTTGATTAGTTCTCGAGTTATGCAGGAATTTGTTATTCATTTGCATGGGATCCCACCCTTTCTAGAAGCGGGAGGGCTCTCGAACTATCATAAGATGCTTTCCCGGACCCAAAAACCACTGAATACAAATTTGCAAAGCAGTAGGTATAGTTCTCATGTTTGGTTGAAATTTGTTTCATTTGTTTGAGAGCCCCCCTTTTAAAAGGGAGGAGGGGCTTTGAACCACCATGAAAACATTTCATGCCTTAAAAAACTCGTCCATTCCAAATTTGGTTCCATTTGCTTGATTATTTCTCGAGTTATGCAGAAATTTGGGTTCCATTTGTTTGAGAGCACCCCCTCCCCCCTTCCTCCTCATATGACGGAAGAGTCACAAATCACCATAGAAACATTTCCTTCCTTCAAAAACTTTCACATACGAAATTTGGTTCCATTTCTCTTATTAGTTCTCGAGTTATGCAAGGATTTGCGTTTCATTTGAATAGGTCCCCCCCCCCTTCAGAAAGGGGAGGGGTCTCAAATCAACATAGAACAATTTTTTGTCTTCAAAAACCACCACATACTCAATTTGGTTCCATTTGCTTGATTAGTTCTCGAGTCATGCAGAATAGTGTATTTCGTTTGTATTGGAGCCCTCCTCCCCCCCCCCCCCCTTTAAGGATGGGAAGGGGTCTCTAACCAACATAAAAACATTTTTTGTCTTAAAAAACCACCACATGCTAAATTTTGTTCCGTTTGCTTGATTAGTTCCCGAGTTATGCAGAATATTGTGTTTTATTTGTATGGAAGCCCCCCCTTTTATGACGGTGAGGGTTCTCAAGCTACCATAAAAACCTTTTTTGCCTTCAAAAACTCACACATGCTAAATTTGGTTTCTTTTGCATAATTAGTTCTCGAGTTGTGTAGAAATTTGTGTTTCATTTGTATGGGAGCCCCCCTTTCCAGTGAAGGGAGGGGTCTCAAACCATCATAAGATTATTTTCCGGCCCCAAAAATCTCTGCATACAAAATTTCAGACCGATCGGTTTTTCCGCTCGCGAGTTAAATCGTGACAAAGGAAACCCCAACTCATTTTTATTATATAGATATGTATTTCAACGTATTGCGGAGCAACAGATGATTCCTGCTTGAGCACCCCTAGTTGCAACCGGCATAGGGAAGGTTCATTAATTATGTCACGCAGTAGGAGGGGAGGGGGGATTTGAGAAAACGTGACGATCCATACAAAAAAATTTGAAGGTCCATACAAAAAACGTGACAAGGGGGGGAGGGGGGGGTCATAAAAAGTCAATTTTTGCGTGACGTAATTAATGAACGTTCCCATATCTCTGTACTGTAAGCACGCGGTCCATGGCAGTGCGCCGAATCCACCAAACGCCAGCCGTCTCCACGCTTTGTTCATCCTTATCGCCTATCGTTTGCTGTTGCCTACTCACCACGTGCGTGCGAAAACGCTGACTCGGTGAATGCCTTATTTTGTCGCGCTCTCCGCCAGCTCTGTGTATGTTCATACTGTAAAGAAAAAAAACCGATGCGTCGAATACGCTTGGAAACTTAATTCCCCATCGTAAAAATTTCGCTTTCATCGAACGAGATCCTCTGAGTTCCAGTTTCCTATCGCTCCCATTCACGGTATGGATTCGTTTATTGTGCTCTCGAACAAACAATATAAGCCTTAGGTGTGTCGTTTTTCTTAGCATGTATTGTACAATGCAGAGACAATGCCAAACCGAAGAGCTTATACGCGAATCGGTCGTCGGGTTTCGCCTTTCAATACACTCGCAGACCGTTCCATGCTAAGTCCCTGCAGATTCTCCCCTCAGGCTTAGAGGAAGTTTGACAAAGCGAAAAAGCCTTGCCCGGGCTGTGTGTCTCTGTCAGTCAGTGTATGAGTGAATACGTATTTGATTCGCGAAAGAGCATTAAGCAGCCGGGTCTCGCAAATATCTGCACCAAACACCGCAGCAGCAGCAGCAGCAGCGGTACACAAGGGTTCTAAATTTAGCATTTTTAGTTCGGTTTACTCGTCCGCGGCTATTACGCGCCTAGATCTTGCTATCAGTAACAATCATGGATACGTTAAGTGCAGAAACTCGGAATGAAATCTACGAAAAATTGTGGACTAGAATGCCTCGGCTGAACCCTGGGCCAATGACCAGCTTCAGAATTGACGATTTTATCAATCTAATCAAGGGGCTACCCATAATCTACAATCGACTGGATAAGCACAACAAACAGGAGTACGCCGATACATGGGACCAATTGGAAGCCATACTGAAAACGCCTAGTGAGTGCTATATGGGACTATTGTTGCTGTGAGTGACATTTGTTTAATAAATTATCGTTTATCTTTTTCCTTCGCAGAAAAATTCCTGATGATGAAATGGAAGGGTCTACGGGATAATTTTCGAGTTGAACTCAAAAAGGAGTACTTTTCTCCACCGGAGAATCGCTATGTCTCCAAATGGGTTCACTATAAAAAACTCGCATTTCTCCGGGAACAAGTTCTTTCGACTCTGGATCAGAAGCTCGACAGTGACAGCCATGACGAGTTGCATCAAATTATGAAGTTTGTTCAGAATGCTTCTCAAGATGTACTTCCCACAGAATCTCACGCCAATGAGCATTCCTACGCAAATAGTGACATCGATCCTCGTGAATTCATGAAGGTCAAAGAGGAACGTGAAGAGCTTCCTGACGATGACGACGACGACGGCGCTTCGGATGATGCCGAGTTCAGTTTCAGTCACTTTCAGGAACCGGACCACGAACTCCCAAGACCGAGTCGTCTTCCGGAAATTACCATCACTCCCAAGCTCACTCCACCTCCGAAGAAACGAAAGCAATCTTCACTCAGTTCACGTGATTCCTTGATTGCACCGCCAAAAATGGAAGACAAAACACCCGGAGGAATTCCCCACGATGATGACTATCATTTCCTGATGAGCATTCATCCCTACCTGAAGCAATTGCCATTGCCGGTCAAGCTCAAAGTTCGCCTACAAATGCAGCAGGTCCTGTTCAACGAGCTGATGAAGCAACCGCCGATCGGCGATGAGGAAGACTAGTTGCCTCTGCAGGTTTTCTAGTTGTCGTGCCATATATTCGATACTGAATGATCTCCTTTTCTCGCTCTGTAATGAATTCGATTTGAAATTGGATTTAGACTTAGGATGGATGTATGAATAAAAATAGATCCCTACCCGATTGTGTTTTTCCTCTATTCTGCCATTCGAAAGAAATGCATGGTGGTGCAAGAAATGCAGTTGATACTGGGGTTAGTGTTTGCAGTTTCTTGATTTTGATAACGAGGTTTTCAAAATTTTGATTTTCACTTCTTCTAAAAGTTAAATTAAAAATTGGCTCATAAGGATGCTGATCTCCATAAATATACGACGATTTTTTTTTGTAAATTTCAAGATTAAATGAATATAAGAATAGTTCAATGATGACTAAATCGACTTAAGGTTGACGGATTCATCATCATTTTTCCGACATCATCAACAAATCTGAAGCAGTTTTTTCGTTTGATATCAGAATTCTGGTAATGAAAATGTTTTCACTGTGACCGGCTAGGCGACTTTGTTTTGATTTTGAATGAAAAAAACTGCTTTCGAATTTTTGATGATGACTAAAAGTTGATGATGAATCTTTCAACCTTAAGAGAAAAATTCTGACCCATGATTAAATTATTCTTGGATGAGAATGTGTACTGCCCCTTTATTATTGTTCTTAATAACACAATTAAGTATAGGAAAATGTTTATATACATTTTCAACATCGTCCTGTCCTATTCCGTTAACAAATCCCAAAATGCTTCGATTCAAAATTATGAACTTGTACGGATTTTTTTGGGAATCGACGATTAAGCGATACCAACGACGATAATCTTCAATTACATTCAGGTTAACGCTATTTCTTGTATCTTCTTACATGTTATACATGATTGGAGCAAATCACATAAATATCATCTTCATAATTAATTGATAATACGTTATTTTAATGTTAACGGAGGTCATCAGTGAATCTGAGAAAATCTCACAAATGCTATTTTTTGATTTATTTTTCTCTGGCAACTTCAGGGTCCTAGCCTGTCCACGTTAAATTTTGGACACTTCTCTGTCCACTTTAATTAACTTTACTAGGGTAAGGGGATGTAATGTTAGCCTAGCTTTTTCATTTGGCCTATGTACCAAACATGTCACTAATTTAGCAATAATCAAGAAAATCATGTTGCTATTAGGATGACCGATGTAATCCGAGGCAATTGAGACAATATTAATCAACTTATAGTTGTTCACTTCCGCGTAATTTTCGATTTATTGAACTTTTGAGGCATCATGATTTCACTGGTTAAGCTGAACAGATGATCTACGCGATCTTCAAGTGATCTAAATTTGGCTTAATTGAATTGATAAAGCAAGTAATGCTGTCTGGATGTGCAGAAAACAGTTACACGTTACAAACTACATGTTCACATAGCTAAAATAACAATGATTTTAAAAGAAAATCGTAGACCCAATGTTGAGGACATATATTTTTGTATGTTCCCTACTGTAGAGTTGTGATGAAACAACAAGTAACATTAATGGGAATATTATTA
Source organism: Aedes japonicus (assembly GCA_034211315.2). Taxonomy (NCBI): domain Eukaryota; kingdom Metazoa; phylum Arthropoda; class Insecta; order Diptera; family Culicidae; genus Aedes; species Aedes japonicus. Next base: position 570,820 of record JASCZW010005225.1, on the reverse strand, counting down.
GGTAAATGAGTAAACGGTGTTAGCCGTGTAAGTGGAGAGTTTGTGGTAATGACACCTAGGCGAAAACAAACAAGCGAAAGCGAGCGAATATAAGGAACGAGCGAGCGAATATTAAGGAACCCTGGATCAGGAGAAGGACGCTTGGTAGGATTGCGGTACGACGACTGTACAGATTCCACACCTACAATGGCCTGTTTTAACAATAACGTAGTCTACATTCTTGTTACATGCAGTCAAATGGCGTCGAAGTGCGCAAACTCATTTTGTATGAACTGCAGCAAATTCCAAATTTATCGATACGCAATCTGCCAAGAAACTGAAATTACCGAAAATTACCGTGTTTTGTGTTTGCAAATCGCTTGGCTGTGAATAGGAAGGATGAAAGTGGAACGAATCGAAAAATATGCTTCCGACAAATGGACAAGAAGGTGCTAGCAATTGTTGAGAAAAATCTCAATTTCCTGTGCAAAATGTGGCTCACAAAGTTGGAAAGCCAAAACCATTCGTACAAAAAGTGAAGCAGAAGCAAGGACTGAAGGCGTACAAAGTGAAAAAGGTGCCCAACCGTGATGACAAGCAACATACCGCTCCTAAAAGTCGTGCTGAGGAGCCTTACACCATTTTTTGGTGCAAACATTTTCTTGTATCATAATGGACGACGAAACATACGTACTCGAAGACTTTAAACAGCTTCCGAGTTTGGTTCCAATTTGATTTGGCAGGCCATATGCAGTTGTAGCAGAAAATCCTAAAGTTCCGTCTCTATCGGCAATATTAATAAGGATGTGTACGAGAAAGAATGTCTGCAAAAGCAGTTGCTACCGTTTATCAGAAGCCACAACTCTCCAGCTCTGTTTTGACCTGATTTGTTCTCTTTTCACTATGCGAAATACGTCCTGGAATGATATAAGGTACGAGAGGTCTAATACGTGCCAAAAACAGCCTATTCACCAAACTGTCCAGAACTTCGCCCAATCGAGAATAACTGGGCGCTAGTTAAACGAAGACTCTTCGAAACTAAGAAGAAAGCAAATGGTACCGATGATTTCAAAAGAAGATGGAGAATCGTCACGGTAGGCGTATCTGAAGTTACCGTATGGAACCTGATAGCGGGTGTACCATAGAAACCTAGAGAATTTTACAGGAAGGAGGATTAACATCTTAATCAACTGTTTCTTATGTAGATATAACTCTGTTATTGTGTTATTAACAATTGGTTTTGTTGAATTATGTGTCATTTTTTTTGCTGCTTTTATATTGGTGTCCAAAACTTAACGTGGACAGGCTCGAAAAATTATATTTTGACTCTAAGTGAATCATTGATTTATGGTTTATTGCAACAATTTGAGGCTAAGTTTGTCAAAAATAAAAAGTTATAAATCATGGTGACTACCTGTTACCAGATTACACTAAATACAATTTAATTCCATCTGACATTATTGCTTATCTTGACAGATACGCGTATTTCGTCCAAAATGTGCAGACTTCTTCAGTGTCGAGTATTAGTACACCACACTGAAGAGGTCTGCACATTGTAGACGAAATACGCGTATCTGTCAAAATATGCAATAAAGGTAATTGGAACACTAACAAAACGCGACGCGAGACAAGACACAACACTTATCGTTCTTACAATTTAAAATAAATTTACCTTTTGGTCGACCGGTTTCGGGCACGATGCTGCCCATCTACGGGACTATGTCCGACTGATTACGCAAATCTTCGTACGCTTTCACGTAGTTGTCAGAAGAGAAGAGACAGTTACTGAATTCTCAGCTTTGTCAAGTTAAACAGGCATGATGTGATGGGAGGATCGTCTTCATTCATGAGCGGTTCGGATGAATTGGCGATAAACATCGATTCCCATGCGTTTAAGTGAGACGGTTTCCTTACTGTTTTTATCAGTTTTGCGTTTTCCCAGTCAATATTATGGTCAAAACCTGTCGCATGTACTGCTGTTGCTGATTCATTGAGTTTCCGTTTATCAACAGCGTTTTTGTGTTCTTTCATGCGAACCTTTACTTTGCGGCGGGTTTGTCCGATGTATACGGATGAGCAGTCCTGACAGGGAATTTGGTAAATCCCCGAGTTTTCGTCCGGTGGAACCTTGTCCTTCAAGTTGCATAGAATGTCGCGTAGAGTGTTTTCGCTTTTGTAAACTATGTGTAATCCTTGTTGTTTGAGTGTGTTTTTATTGGGTTCGTAACTTTAGGATAAAACGGTAGACTGATCCTTCGTACATTTTCTCTGTCTGGCTTAAGTGTGGTGATGTTTTTATGTGTAGCTTTCGTTTGTGTTTTTGTAGAATTTTTTCCGTGAACTCTTTCTCGTAGCCATTCATCTCAGCTGTCTGGTAGATACGTTCTTTTCTTCTGCGAATTCTTGTTCCTCCATGGGTACATTATATAGGCGGTGTGCCATGGAGTGAAAAGCCGCTTGTTTTTGGGATCCAAAGTGATTGGAGTCGGATGTAATGTACCGATCAGTCGATGTCGGTTTACGGTAAATTCCAAATTTCAACGTGTCATCTTCTTTTCTGGTGATCATTAAATCCAGGAAAGGTATTTTTCTGTCTGTTTCTTTTTCTACCGTGAACTTAATTGAGCTGTGACGTGAGTTAAGCATCCTGACGGTTTGATCTAGGTAGCGTTCTTTCACGGGTGCCAGTACATCATCAACATAACGCCACCAAACTCGAGGGAAAAAATTTTCCTTCTCAGCATCTACCTCGAAGTCGCTCATAAAGAGGTTTGCCAATATCAAATCGAGGCGTATCTTCTTGTGGCTGAGGTTTGCATGAACCAGAATTTTTTCACATTTAGAGGAAAATTCTACAAGCAAACGTTCGGTCTTAGCATGGGAAGCAAACTTTCACCCCTATTGGCAAACCTCTTTATGAGCGACTTCGAGGTAGATGCTGAGAAGGAAAATTTTTTCCCTCGAGTTTGGTGGCGTTATGTTGATGATGTACTGGCACCCGTGAAAGAACGCTACCTAGATCAAACCGTCAGGATGCTTAACTCACGTCACAGCTCAATTAAGTTCACGGTAGAAAAGAAACAGACAGAAAATACCTTTCCTGGATTTAATGATCACCAAAAAGAAGATGACACGTTGAAATTTGAATTTACCGTAAACCGACATCGACTGATCGGTACATTACATCCGACTGCAATCACTTTGGATCCCAAAAGTAAGCATGGCACACCGCCAATATAATGTCCCTATGGAAGCACAAGAATTCGCAGAAGAAAAAGAACGTATCCACAGGCAGCTGAGATGAATGGCTACGAGAAAGAGTTCACGAAAAAAAATCTTCAAAACACAAACGAAAGCTACACATAAAAACATCACCACACTTCAGCCAGAGAGAGAAAATGTACGAAGGATCAGTCTACCGTTCTATCCAAAAGTCACGAACTCAATAAAAATCATACTCAAACAACAAGGATTACACATAGTTTATAAAAGCGAAAACACTTTACGCGACATTCTAGGCAATTTGAAGGACAAGGTTCCACCGGACGAAAACTCGGGGATTTACCAAATTCCTGTCAGGACTGCTCATCCGTATACATCGGACAAACCCGCCGCAAAGTAAAGGTTCGCATGAAAGAACACAAAACGCTGTTGATAAACGGAAACTCAATGAATCAGCAACAGCGGTACATGCGACAGGTTTTGACCATAATATTGACTGGGAAAACGCAAAACTGATAAAAACAGTAAGGAAACCGTCTCACTTAAACGCATGGGAATCGATGTTTATCGCCAATTCATCCGAACCGCTCATGAATGAAGACGATCCTCCCATCACATCATACCTATTTAACTTGACAAAGCTGAGAATTCAGTAACTGTCTCTTCTCTTCTGACAACTACGTGAAAGCGTACGAAGATTTGCGTAATCAGTCGGACATAGTCCCGTAGATGGGCAGCATCGTGCCCGAAACCGGTCGACCAAAAGGTAAATTTATTTTAAATTGTAAGAACGATAAGTGTTGTGTCTTGTCTCGCGTCGCGTTTTGTTAGTGTCGTGTAGTTCTTACGTTAGCATAAAAATCATAACTATAAGAAAAAAAAAAAAGGTAATTGGAATTAAATGAAAAATACTAGATTTTTTCATGTCAGAATTAATCACTGTAAAACTATCTATATTGACTGTTTTCGGATTTCTAGACAAAATAGTCAATAGGTCGAAAGAATCATTTGTTAACAATGACTCCCATAAACAAAATAGCACCAGAAACAGAAACAGGGAGTTATAACGTTCCCGTCGGGAGTGGATATAGATGTTAGCAACCTGGAATTTCCAGGAAATTCACGTTTTAAGTCATTGTTTACAATTGTTACTTTCGACCTTTCGACGATTTTGTCTCGATTTCGATATAATTTGACAAGTTCTGGCAATTTTTTTTACCGGAATACTGTTTTAATTTTCACCGAAATCCGGTAAATCAGCTGTTGAAAATTCGGTAAAAAAATACCGAATACTGTAAAATTGTAAATTTTTCTAAGTGTATAAGGATGCTCTTGGGGCCAATCACAAGTGCTGGTGGTTTATTTCATTGGAATTCAAGAATTCATTAAAGCATCGAGTTTGCAAACGGATTTAAACCAACAGTAAGGATACTCTTGGGGCCACTCACTAGTGTGGGTGATTTATTTCAGTGGAATTCAAAAATACGCAAAAAAAAAAACGAGTTTGAGGACCAATTTGAACCAACAGTAAGGATGCTATTGGGGCCATTCACTAGTGTGGGTGGTTTATTTCTTTGGAATACATGAAGCAGAATGGCAACAATCCCAATCTGCTCTCCGCAGACGAGCTGATGGAGATCTTCGTCAACATGACCGGTTCGCTTCACCATTGCACACTGGGCCAGAATTAAAAATTAGCAGGAATAAATTATGTTCACTATGAAGATGCGACTTTAAAACAAAGCTGTCTTCGGCAAAGTTGTAGCGTACAATTAAGGCTTCAATTTGACCTCAGTTTCAGTTAGGATGGTCCTTGAATATATTGAAATACTATATCTGTTATTATCTGAGTTTCTTCAATGTTTCTATGAATTATATCAGTAAAACATTGCCATTTTAAATTCACTATCATTTATAACTTTAAATTCACTATCATCGTTAAGATTGCCATTTGCTTCTGATATATAACAACCAATTAAACATCTCAGCATCAACATTGCCATTAACGCTTCATCATCGTCAACTACATTATTTTTTATGCTATTATCAATAGCATTTACATCAAATTTAGCCTAAGTAAAACGTTACCGTAATTATCAAGGATGCATTGTCAAAAACAGAAGTTTTTGTTCACTGAACTATCACGTTTAGCTTGAAGATTATACACGTCCAAAAAGCTGTTCAACTCGTTAAATCATTATTTAAACAAAATCGCTATTATACCAATAATTATCAAAGTAATTATTGTAAACCACGAAATCGTCGGTCAGAGTAAAACAGTTTATTTAAAACCAGTCAAACCAGCCACCTGTCATGCTGTAATATTTTCACTGCAGCAAGCATAACATATAAAAACAGGAAAAACACGAAACGCTAATCTTGTTCAACCGTTTAAAAACATGACTCATAAAGGTATCGTTGCTAGCGTCTTAAAAAATTAAAATTAAAAATTAATTTAATTTAAATTTAAATTTAAAATTTAAATTTTAATTTAATTAAAAACCATTTGCGTAAGCTCCAGTTATGCTGGCTTTGGTTGTTTAGTGTTGATAGAGATAGATTGACTAGAACATATGTTTTAAATGGAATGAATTACTTATACTGGTTTCAATTCAATGAATAAGTAACCGTTTACAAGTGCATTATGTTTTGCTTCCTTTACTTCCTCCCAAAAGCAAAAATTTCCAGTCTACTTTCTTTTTTATTAAGATTTTTATCAACTCTATGAATTATGATAAAAATACTTAGAGGAAAGGCTTGTAAGATGGAACAGCGCCACTTTTGACGTTCACAGCGACAACATTATCGCGCTGACAAGTGTCAACCTCATTTTTTTACTATTCTTCAATTTTCATTTGCTTTTGGAGTGAATACACTCATTCGATTTAGCTCTTCCAGGTTTCAATGTTCAAAAGTGTTGGCATAATAAAAAAGCAATTATTTCTTGTGCTTAGTAGGTGGAAATTTACCATCGATAACAAAAGGTTAACATTTGCGTTGGTTAGCATTTTTGGTGTATTTTTATGATCCAAAGGCATTTCCAAACAAATGATAAAGTGAAATAATTTTCTGATGTTTTGTGTTTACGGTCATGTTTGTAAGATGAAATATTTTTGTTTTGTTTTAAAACATATGAATGATATTATTTATGTTTAACAATGCCTTGGAATTAACAATAAAATTATATATAACAATACATTCTTTGAAATTGCAATTTTGAATGGATTTCGAAAATACGCCATAGCTTTTTTTTATGACTATAAATAATTGAATTGATAGGCAAAGTTGGAGCCTTTTAGTTCTTCTTTCGAAAAATGTCTTTGGATTTGAGAAAAAAAATAAAATTTATGCATGTTACGAGCAAAAAACTGATTGTGTTCCATCTTACAAGCCTTTGCTATACTATTTATTTCAAATATATTTAAATTTTACTCTGAATTTAGTGTTAATTGTAATGACGTAAAATCATTCATCCAACCTAATATGTTCACGTTTGCAAAATCCTGATGTTTTGTTAAAATCACTGATTATCAACAACAATCATATGTCTCACTGTAGCATACAGGCTGGATTAAAAATCACAAATCTTTCATCTACGGGTACTTTTCTGGAGCAGAACAGTGCCTATTTCATCATCCCTGTTCCTATCATGTTCATATCCCTTACCCTTAACTTAGCACTCATTAACAGAATTTCAGTTAACTTTTGTCTCACCTGCCCTTTACTGGCAGGGAGCCGACCGGAACATTCCACATCCGTTCTTCCGTCGGAGAGGCTACTTTATGCTTCATTTCTTCTATCTTTTCTGCTCTTATTCTTTATTTTACAACTTCTCGGCCTACTCCGCTGCCCTTTTCTGTCAGGGAGCCTACCGGAGCCATTACTTTCTACATTTCCATTCGAAGTATTTTAGTTTTATTAATTTACCACCGCTCTTTTTCACACTAATACCAACACAATACTACTATCATTAGGCGCTCCCAACTGTGCTCTAAGAAATTCGTCAGATGACTGAATCGTTTACGCACATTCACCTACTACGATTTTACGTTGTCCACGCTACTACTATATCTACCACACAGTTTTGTATTGATTTGTGTATTGATTTGTAATGATGTGTCATCTGTCACAACAGTAACGTTAGTCTTGACTATTATATCACCATGCTTTCTCTAGGTGAAAACGACCTATTGTTGCGATACGTTATAAGCGTTATGTGTGTATTGTTGTGTATGGGAGTTTCATAAAGTTTCATTTTAGTTCCTTGATTATCGAGATTTTCTGCCCTAGTTTGGTTCATCTCCCGTCGTAGACACTCAAATACCTTTTGGGTATTTTTATAACTTGTCCGGGGGTGAGATTCGAAATCGTGACTTTGATGTAAGAGGTATGGATGTTAACCACTAAGCCGGGGTCGCCCATTGTTCCATTGATAACAATAGGCACATAACGCGTCAGAGTACCGTAAGAATAGTTCGTTTTCTCCTATATATGTAATGCTGGTAACGAAATTATGCATTCAATTTCCCCATTATGTTTGTAAAATACCTGTTCATATTTGTGAAAATTTTGGCATAGGCTGATTCATTAGGAAGTATTATGATACATTTGTTTTATTTTGCAGTCTTTCACAGGGGACTTTGACATCGATATATAAGTTGATCGAATTCAGGAAATTAATAACATGTCGAAAAGTGTATGAAACCTAGCGCAGAACCTGGCCATTACCATGTACAGATCTAGAAATCTACGAAACCGACCAGTTACCGAGAAGGAGTGCAAGCGTATGAAAGAAGCATTAACGGCAAAACCAGGACTCTCACCCAAAAGTTGAAATTAATTTATGGTGAATATATATAATACAATTATTACAAACTGTTGCTTATATTTTACATTTCTTATAGCTAAAGCTCGTGAGCGAGTTGAGCTGGAAGTTGGACCTCGGAACTCTGAACAAATCGCCCTGCATGCGGATAAAACTATAGTAAATCGTGATATTGCAGAAAAATAACTAAATTGAGGAAGGCATCCAAGAATGCTACAAAAGAATCTTCAATCACCTGACGCCGATAAACGCGAGGTGGACACAAAGCATGAATGGGCAATTCTACCGAGACGAGTGCCTCCAGAAGCGCTTGTTGTCCTGCATGATGTCACATGAAGGTGAGTTGCTATTTTGGCCATCCTGCTTTTTTACCAACATATTTCAACCAACTTCAAATTTTAAGCCATCATGAATCAATCTCGTCAATCTTCGTAAAGCACCTAAAATATATTAGAGCCAGCTGGCTTTGATGAAACAGTGGGCCGGAAAAGAAGTCGACCCATAATTGCTCAAAACCTCATGTGTGATGTCAGGGCCAAAGTGCGGGCATTCGGTCATGGAAAAGAGATTCAATAAACCAGTAAAATTGAAACCTTATCATAATGTTGTAGTTTATTTCCTGAAGATATGAATTAAATCCGACGAAACGTGAATTTTTGGCGATTATAGAGCTATAGGGACCGAGGATTTTGTAGCTAAAGCAAACGTGAGCAGCAAATAGTGGCTTAAATAACTAGAAATTAGAAGAAAAATTAGTATCTTCCATTGAATTTCAACTACCTATGCTTATCTTCGACAGATACGCGTATTTCGTCTACAATGTGCAGACTTCTTCAGTGTCTCGTACTAATAACTCGAGTTATTAGTACGAGACACTGAAGAAGTATGCACATTGTAGGCTTAAATAAGTTACCTGCCCATCTCCTTCCAAACGATAATGTAACCCAACCTCGAGCCAGCTTCGAGTAATTTGCACCCCATAAACTTACACCAAAATGCGATGCATTGTTCATAACAATATTGATTATCGGCTCCGCAAAGTGTAACACACATTTGAGCCTTGCAATTTTGGCGATTCTATTGGTCCCTATTTTTATCCGAGTACAATCTTCAATTATTATAAAATTATTATTAAAAATTTGAAAAGGAGCTATATTGAAACAATCTATCGTGGTTCATCTATTCACTTCAAAATCAGATGTTTGCATCCTAAAAGTTCTTCTTGCATATCATCTGCCAGCACTGCACCACTCCCGATCAAACGATGGCCGCTCATATACGTTCGATGTTTTACCAGGCGATGATTTCCGCAGTGCGCACACTCGCCACACACACATAAGTCCTTTACCGGCAAAATCGCACACCAACCAACGTACACGGCCCATTCACCCTATTTTCCTCAATTCACTTTCCTTCAAATGTCCCGGACCGAACCCGAGAGCAAAAGAGACGGCATGCCCGGAACCCCATCCCCGCGCGCTTACACATCCTCGTTCTTCCCTAATCCGAAACCGAAACAGCTGACACTGCGTTGGCATGCCGGATTGCGTTGGCGAGCGGGGGGAAGGAAACCGAAAGCAAAAGTGATGAAAAAGCGAACAAAGTGGAAAACAGCTGAATGGTTGCCGGTAGTTCAGTTGGTCGGTTGGTTGGGTGGAGACGAGCCCACAATTTCCCAAAATAAGCTCGTCAAGCGCTCGGGATGTTTTCGTGGAAAATTCTCTCGACGCTGCCTCCTCTCGACGTTTTACGGGTGAAAAGGAACGTGCGAAGTTGGGGCGGACGGGTTTGGGGGGGAAAATGTTTCTTCTGATCGGAGCAGCTGCTGGGCTGACGGGCGCGCACAGCGAGCAAGATTGTTGAGAAGTAGAAATTGATGAACTGTCACTCGGAGCTGCTGTTCCGGGAGTTTGTGGGGTTGGTCCATCTGATCTGAAATTTTTTCGCTCGTGGTGGTGGGTGTGGGTTCATGAATTTGGTTTAATTTTTCTGGTTTGGATTTTGTTCGTATTAATATGAATTGGTACACTGATTAAAAAAGTAATGGTCAATTTTCTGTGTCCCATACATAAATTTTTCAATTTGACCCACAAATGATATCTTTGTGTAAATCCACATACATTCTATATGTACAAATAAACTCTATGTATGTTCACACATATTTTTCATTTGGTACATAAATTTTATTTGTGATTCTCCATGGGTTCTGTTTATGTGTGGACACATAAATATTATGAAAAATTCCACATAGATTTTCGCCAATAAGCAGGTGCCCTTTTTTATTAGTGCAAGGCTTGCACTGAAACAATCAGTAGGCCGTTCCGTATTTTGCAAAAACAAAAGAATTGTCATTGATTCAAAACTGTTATGTAGAAACTTTCAGCAGGTTTACCTAAGATCAGGATATTCTGATTTATCTTCTGGGGAAGAGGATACACTTTACTTTGGCAGTTTTGATAACTAGAAATTTGAAGAAAAATTAGTATTTTCCATTTAATTCCAACTACTAGTTACAGGTATTCCACTAAACAACTCAAACTCTCTAGGATTCAGTTTTGATAAGCTTTCTGGGGAAACCGATGATATCTTGAAGATAGAATCAAGTCATATTTCTCGGAGGAGAAGTTCGAAAAAATCTTCCAGGAATCGTTTTTAAATATGTATCATATTACTCCATTGCATACTCTACATCCTTAAGACAATCCTATGCACTTCTCGGCAGTTACATGAATTGGTCAGAACTTATAAAAGCTTCTAAAAACTGAACGAACTCTTTAAAAATATTTTCTGATTTACTATGAACTTCGGAATATATATGAACACATTTTTATTAGTGTTTATACCCATTTGGCTCAGATTTGGTTATATATAATTGAAAAATGTACCGTAAAACGGGGTGCCTTCGATCACTTTTTGAACTATTTCTTGAAATTTTCTATGATAATTATCTTAAAAATTTTGTTTTACATTTTTAAACCCAGTACTGGTATCTGTAATATAACACTACACAGAAATTTTAAAAATTTATTTTGTCAGATGAACTTTAAACATTTTTTTTAATTCCCGCGGCCAATTTTCAATAATGGGGAGACTTCGATCAAAATCAATTTTATCCATTTGAAGTGCTTAAATGAATAATAAAACACCAAATTTTTATGCAAACCGTTTGATGCTGATGTCGCCCAAATAGCACAGGGGTGGAGCAAATCCCAAAGGGAACGTTCATTAATTATGTCACGAAAAAAGACCATTTTCCAAACCCTCCCCCTTTAAAATGTTTTTTATGGACTTTAAATTTTGTGAACAGATTGTCGAAATAAATGTTTCACACCTTTTCTCCAACACAGAACAAAACAAAACAAACCCTTTGACAGATTGGAATATAGTGCAACACTTCGAGAAGGTTGTCGCGTTTATTTGTTTGCTCTTAATTTTCGATCGAAATATTTTTTTTATTCATTAAGGGCCTGTTCATAAGCCACGTAGACTTATTTTTGAACATCTCAATCCCCCCCCCCCCATTCGTAGACTTTTCTTCATACATTTTTTTTATTTTTGTATGGAGCGTAGACTTTTGCCAAACCCCCCCCCTCCCCCCAGAAAAGTCTACGTGGTTTATGAATAGTCCCTAATTTGTTTATGTATACAAAATTAATATTTTTTCGATTAGCGTGAAGTGAAAATGTTTTTGTCAATTTTTTTAAACATCATTTTATTGCTTGAATATATGATTGTTATAGGGCATGGTAAAAAGTACCATAAGGAGCATTTTAAAAAAAATTGAAGCGAAGGAAATAGAAAAATGCTAAAAACAAAATGCATTTATATACCCTAATAAATGCTGAATTTATATGATACAAAGCAAAAAAAAATCAGGCACTTGGAGAAGGATAATTTTAAAGTGAATAAATATCGGACTTGGCGGTCGAAGTCACCCCGCTCTACGGTACAATCGAAGAGAAGCAGCCATTGGCTGGTCTTCATGAAATTAATTTTGTACACTGTACAAAATGAAGTAATGATAGCATTTTGTTAGATGACAAGCAATATGAATATTTCATACAATTTACGAGACATTGATTCTATGAACAAAATCCATGTTCACGAAACGAGTTAAAGCTAATTTACGCAAATAAAATAATTTCAGTGTAGAATGTGCAGACTTCTTCAGTGCCTTGTACTAATACTCGACACTGAAGAAGTCTGAAGAAGATAATCAATAAAGGCAGATGGAATTGAATTGAGTTAAGTGTAACCTGGTAACAGGTATTCAACTTGAAAACTCATAGTCACCATGATTTATAGCATTTTATTTTTGACAAACCTAGCCTAAGACTAGGTAGAAATATAATGAACTTGACAGTTCATTAAGCTTCTCGGAAGTTGAATAAACTTATTGAAATTTCATGATAATCATGAAGTATGCTCGCTCTATTTTGAGAAGAGGAGAGCATCTCTTATAATTAAAAGCATAATATCGAAAATATTTTAATAATTTACGAGAAATTGAAAAAAAAAATCTTGGAAGTTGGTCGATTTGCAAACATTTTATTAAGTTGATGGAATTTCTGTGAAACAAAAAGCATTTCCGAAATTTTGTTAATCTTTCAGACAAACAAAAGAGCAAGTATTTCTCGTTATCTGCTAACAACGTAGTACTCAAGGCAGTAAACATTATTTGGTCAAACAAATCTATGGCAAAAAGTTTGCGAATAATCTGTGAACTCTGAAAAAAAGGCTTCTGATTTATGATGTTGAATGAGTGACAGGATGACAGGTGTTCGCAGGCAACATAATATACCATATCGGTGCAGGGAACGCAAAGTTGGTTTATTTTAACAGGTTTTATTCAAGTTTTGCTGATGCAAATCAAGTATGAAGTTGTTTCAAAAATAGACCACCGCTGAAGATGCCCTAAGTTTTCAAATGGTCTCAAGTGATTTAATGATGAATTGAGGAATTGTGATGCATATATGGTGCAGAACATCATAAAAATAAATAAAATAGACTAGAAATAAGTTCTACAACTTTAACTCATATTCAAACATATAAATTTTATTCACCCCAGCCGAACTGGATGGGAAATGCTCAAGAAAGTACGTTTCTCTAGGGAATTATCATTTATTTTTCAGCTTTAAAAGTGAAACCGCCCGCCACGCGGTACAGGGTAAATTATACATGCAAATCGAAACCGAACAACAACAACATGTAGAAGGGCCGTATCCTTTGTTTATTAGCGGAGAATCACTTCCTCATTTGCCGCAAGCTAATATGCAAGAGTGCGAGCGTGTGGCTGCGTGGTACATCGTACATCATTTGCGCTGTCACGAACGGAATGAGCCACATAAAATATGACTGCGTTTGACGAAACGATATTTTAATAATAAATAAAAAAAAATACAATTTAAGCGCTTATTTTCTTCAACCCACACCCAGCAGGAAAATAGAGAGAAGGAACGAATGCAGCACTTGATGGAAAACGTCTAAACCAAAATCCTCAATCACACCCTCCTCTCGTGGTTGCCGGGCTGACACGTGCTGAAGCTCGTAGATCCACTTTGTTCGTTCCTTCCAGGCATAAGTTCGGGCTGTGAATGATTTCGTTCTTTCTTTTTAGTGAGGATTTTTTTTTGGGTGGAGGTGGGAGTGAAATCTTCCGGCGGTGTAAAATGGGCAGGTCCTTGCTTCGTTGAAGATGCGTTGAAAAATGCGTCCAGAATGTGTATGGTTCTAGGTTGTTCTTTCCGAAAGCTAGTAAGGGTTATATAAAGAAACCTTTGAGTTCCCAATTTTTTTTCAATTTCGGTGAGCTTGAAAAATGCCACTTTAATGCAGTTAATACACGAAATATAAACGTACAAGCTAGTTGCCCCACTAAACAAATATTCCAACAAGTCAATTGGTAATTCGAAAATATTACAACTATTTGTTTGCACTAACTGATTTGACCATCAGCGATCAAAAGATGACCTGTCAGCTCATTAGTGCCAATCTCGCTCGATTGAAGAAAAGAAAATAAGAAATCAATCTCTAAAGCAGATAAAGACATGCAAGAATTGGATTTCTGGTTGTTTTTCGTTGCGCTATAAGTTGCGAAATTTTTCGAAAAGTGTGTTAATAACACTGTAAAAATAAAGTTCTATAAATGAATTGTTCTCGTCGCAAACGTTTTTTAGTTTTAAACAATATTTTCAAACGCTGGGGGTGTTGGGAACTTGTACCAGGTGATATTGAGGATATTGTAGGTTTTACAAAAGGCTTCCACATAATGCAATTGTTATGCATGCCCAGGTCGTTTTTCTGAATATTTTAGAAGAAACACACCACCAAAATCTCGTGTAAATGGACCCAATTCTGTCTCCTGACACTGACACATGCAAGCATCGCTGTTAGCGCATAAGAAAGCTACAGGTGACTTGGAATTGGAGAGTTACAAACCGCTAGAAACAGAACATGTTTTGCCGTACGTTTACAATGCATTTTTAATACAAACAATGTTGGGAACTTGTACCAGGTGATATTGAGGATATTGTAGGTTTTACAAAAATGGTTTCCTGTATAGTCCGTGAAATTGTTACAAGCGCACAGTCGTTTTTCTGAATATTTTGAAGAAATCTGAAAGAAATTCCACCAATTGCGTTTTTTATAGCCTACGTATGTATTCATTTTTAAGCTTTCATGATCCTTTGAGTCAATATATTTTGACATAATAATTTCAACATTTTGGTGTGAACTTTATTTGAGCGCAGTTGAATGACCGCCACTACCTTTAGGCTACCTTTATATACACACCTTGGCTATCTGTCATGCGTTGTGGCTGTAAGAACTCGTACACTCTTAGAAAAAATCATGTAAATTTAAGTCTACTTGGATGCACATAAAATGAGCAGCCCGTTAGACCGCAATTTGCGTGTGTTCTTAAAATTACAAGACCAGAAAAAGGCGAAATGATAACTTGTATGGGATGACGTAAAAGTGAATTGAGGTACACAAAACAACATTTTCCATATTGTGCTATTGTTGATGCAATTACTTCTGATACCTGTTTTGATCTCAAGGATCTAATTCTAATTATCGTTAGAGAAAATATCAAGATGTTGTAATGAAATTTAATGAAAAAATAAGTTCCTCAAGGTGACGGATTGTAGTGGCAAAAATGACCGACTGCAAAAATACCCAGGTCTGATGTTGCTATAACACCTAAGACAAGGGTCATGTAAATTTAAGTCTTAATAAACGCAATATTCAGTCAAGTGGCTATTTTTTAACGCTTTACGGACTTAGATTTGAGGTAACCTTAGGTACTGTTGTAAATGTAGCATTCGGAACGTAACTTTGAATTTTTCAGTATTTATTATTTTGGGTTTCACATTAGGGTTTAACAACACATCAAATAGCTATAAATTAGAAGAAAAATTAGTAATCTCCATTTAATTCCAACTACCTTTGCTTATCTTCGACAGATACGCGTATTTCGTCTACAATGTGCAGACTTCTTCAGTGTCTCGTACTAATAACTCGACTGAAAGAAAACCTTCGCCACCTGCCGTATATATACTATTTTCTAAATACAAAACGTGTACCTATCATTATGTTGTTTATACCTATCTTATTATTAGTTTGTTTATACCTATCCTGAGTCAAAAACAAGTGTACTTAATATCTAACTCGCTTCTTTCTCATCTATACCTAACATACTTATTGTGTAGCAGCGGGTGCTCCGCTTCGTCGGGTTTGATTCTTCTAATTTATAGTTACAAGTATTCCACTAAACAGCTCAAACCCTCTAGGATTCACATCAAATAGAACATACATTTGAATCATGTTCATCTTCGAACCTCAAAGTGCTTACGTGTAACAAGGATTACATCACTCGTAATATACATTATTTTTAACAGTGTATGTAAGCAATAACCTGAATAGCAATATACTGCCAAAAGCAAAGTTCTTGAACGAAACAGAGCAGAAATTGATCCTCGGTTTGAAGGATATGGGCTCAATAGCCGAGAGATAATCAAGAGAATCAATAGATGGGAAACAGCCAAAAATAAAACAAAATCCTGAAGTAGGCATCTGGAAGAAAAACAAGATCAGCAAAATTTCCAATCGAGAACGGAACCGTATCTTACAGCTTGGTAAGGCTGAAAAGTTCAATGCTTTAGAAAAAACTTTACAGTAATGAAGAGATATGCTGCTCACAAAAAGTCAAAAAACCTGAAGCACATTCAAGCAAGAATAGTTTTCTACCAAGCCATGAATGAAGTGATTTTTTCCGACTAAAATAAAGCTTAGTCTCGATGGTCCTGCCCGCTGCACTTATGATTGGCATCGAACGAATCTCCACGTGAATTTGAGTAGACATTTCGGAGGAGGCCTTCTTATTGTGTTGGCTTGTTTTTTCGCGAAGAGGTAAAACTCGCTTTGCCACAATTTCTACCAGAATGAATTCAGAGAGCTATGTGAAGCTACTGGATAGTGCTCTCATTCCATTTATTGAGGATATTATGGACAACAACTTCATCTTTTAACTTCATATTTCAACAAGATAACACTGCTTTTCACGTTAGCAATATTTCTTTGGAAAGGTTTTCGAAAGAAACATACAGGTCAGCTCGTAGTCCGGAACTGAATCCATTCGAAAATCTTTGGGAGATCCTGGTTAGACGAGCTCATAGTGGTGCATGGCAGTTTGAGATAATTCGAGAGCTATAAACATGTGTGAGAGTTGCGGAAATTCCATCGGAAATGACTCAATGCCAAAACGGACTTATGATTCATTTCTTAAAAAAGCGAAACTGACTAAATATTTCTATTATATCTTAATTTTAACCAATTGTTAAACACAAAATTTCTTATTCGCATATAAGTATTTTTACTCTACAATGTATATTTTCCTTCAAAAACAGTTATTGAAAATATAATTTTAACCGCTTATGGTGTAAGTATCTTGCACACATTAAAAGAAACATTGAATTTTCTGACTTATCTAATGCACATATAGGGAATGTTAGATTTGGCAGAAAATAATAGGATAACTCATGTAAATTTTAGCCAGATAACGCCTGAATCTAGACTGTTGTATGAAAGATTGCAAACATTGTTGTATGGCGCATGAGATATTGCAAACAATTGCTCCTTTGGTTTCGAATCATACGAGGGGAAATATAAAGTGCATGTTGCCCTAGTAGCACACTTGTTGCCATTCGGTTGAGATAACATAAATATGGCTTGCTAAGTCATAATCAAGTTACTACAACTAAACATGATCGTACTGTGCTACTTGGGTGAAATTCTTTTATTTTCTGTGTGTTATAAGAATATTTTTTATAGACCGTATTCATGTTTTGCAAACAGCTTTACATCTAATTAAATGATCAAAAAATGTATGTGCGTTCCTGTAGTTGAATTTCTGTGCAGAATAACAGTATGGTTTTTTGTTGATGTAGCACAAAACCAAATCTCTATTTTTCGATCCTGTGACTAACACGAGGTTCGATGTGGATCTAATTTCATTCTGGCAATGAATCGGGGTGTCGGATGCCCACGAAAAAATTAAAATGATTCAAATCAGAACAAACACGTTTGCAGAGAAATATAATCCAAACTGAATCAATCCTTACACCCTACAAAAAATTGTCACACATTTTATTTCACGCAAGCGTGTTTAAAGGGTATTCCACATCAAATTGCATCACGGAAAAAAACTGTTCAAATTTAACCTAGCTGACCGATCCTTTTTGGCCTATTCATAAACCACGTTGACTCATTTTTGAACATCTCACCCCTCCCCCCCTTCGTAGACTTTCCTCCATACATTTTTTTTAATTTTTGTATGGAGTGAAGACTTTTGCAAAACCCCCCCTCCCCCCAGAAAAGTCTACGTGGTTTATGAATAGCCCCTTTCAAACTTTCAGACAATAAAATATAACTCATTAGTGAGCATTTGGTATATTAATTTTATTCAACTTCAAAACCATAATTGTATGCTTGCACCTTACGCATAACTTTATTAAATTAAATTCTCTACAACATTTGGGTGCAGCTTCTTCAGTACGGAAACCCACTTTTTGTTCATGTCCTCCTCAGATTTGACCTCCTTGGGATGCTTCCATAGTGCCTGCTTCATGATAGCCCAGTATTTTTCGATGGACCTTAGTTCCGGTGAGTTGCGGAGGGGTTCAATATAACAAAAGTGATCACGTTGGCTTCGTACTACACCAGGGCAACATTTGAATAGTGGCACGAAGCTAGGTTCAACCAGAACATCGTAGGTCCCTCGTGTTACTTTAACAGAGAGAGCAGACGCTTCTGTAGACACTCCTTGAGGAAGATATCCCCGTTTAAAGTCACGGTAGTCAGAAACGGCGCACTCCATTTGCCACATGAGCAGATCCTGAAGGCCGATGTTGGATGTTGGATTTGTTGAATTCGGTATGAGGTACTTTTCATGCTTAATATAATGCTTTACAACCTCTTGAACGAACCGTGATCATCAAAATTTTCTTTAGAAGTTGGCAAGAATGCTGCTAGAAGCTTAAACATTGAATGCGAACTAGAAAGTTCGGTTAGTTACTTAAAAAGTAAGCTGAAAAGAATCTTCATCATTATCCTTCGATTTGCTGGCTAAGCCGAAAACACCCTCTTATCGAAATTTTTGATTGTTTGAGTAGTGTCCATTATTTCAATCATTTCCGCATTTCTTTTTTATTACATACGTATCATCAAAGCTTTTGCAATCCTTACTCGTGTTGTACTGTCAATTTTCCAGCGATCAATAATTTCATGCTGTAATATTATATAATTTTGAATTATTTTTCTCGTTCCTTGTGGCATTTTCTCTCTACATTTGGTTGCGTTCTGTTATTTTGAACAAATGGATTCATCGTTTATTAAAAAGTATAAAGAAATGTACCCGTCCCGAGAGCGGGGGTCTGAGTTGTAGCCTGGGACACGATTGCAAATTAAGACCGAAAATATTTCTGTTGACCAACTGTTTGCGACACATCAAGAACTCTCACCCAGATAGTTACAATGTGGTGAAGTTGTCCCCAAAAACATTCAGAAAGGCCGACATCCAAGAGACCCGATCTTCAGGAAGTCCGACGTTCAGGAAGTCCAACCCTCAAGAAGTTCGATCTTCAGGGAGTGCGGCTTTCAGGAAGTCTAACCTTCAGGAAGTGCAGCCTCCAGTAAGTCCGATATTCAGAAAGTTCAACTTTCATGATGTTCGACCTTCAGGAAATCTGACCTTCAGGAATTCAATCTTCAGGAAGTTCACCGTTTAGGAAGTCCTAGGCATTCCGAGCTTTAGGATGTCCGACTTTCAGGGAGTCTGACCTTCAGGAAGTCCGACCTTCAGGAAGTCCGAGCTTCAGGAAGTCCTACATTCAATAAGTCAAACCTCCAGGAAGTCTGACCTTCAGGGAGTCCAACCTTCAGGAAGTCCTAAAATCAGGAAGTTCGACCGTCAGGAAGTTCGACCTTTAAGAACTTCGACTTCCAGGAAGTTCGACCTTTAGGAAGTTCAACCTTCAGGAAGTTCGACTTTCAGGAAGTCCAACCTTCGTGGAGTCAACACCATGCTAGAGTTGGCTGGGTTCGGTTTCCGATCTGGTGTATGAATTTTTCGTTAAGGAATTTTTTTCGACTGCCTGGGCATAGGGTATGATTGTACTTACCACACAATCGTGCTAATGCAAAAATGGTACCTGTCATCGAAGGCTCTTAATTCATTATTGGAAGTGCAATTTGAGCACTTAGAACAAGTAATAAGTAAATTCTGAAAGCAATAAGATTGAAATGCTAAGTAAGAAGAAAAAGACTTTCAGGAAGATCGACTATTAGGAATTTCGACCTTCAGGAAGTTCTACCTTCAGATAACCCGACCTTCAGGATGTTCAACCTTCAGAAAGTTCGACCTTCAGGAAGTCCGACCTCTAGGAAGTTCGCCTTTTTGGAAGTTCGACCTTCAGGGAGTCTGACTTTCAGGAAGTCCGCCCTTTAGGAAATTTTACCTTCAGAAAGTAGATCTCAAATACATCAGAAAAATCGAGCTGGTAGACAAGCTCTTGTATGTATGCTAACGTTTGCATTAAAGAATTGACTTTTTTCGGATGGTGATAAAAAAAGCTAAGAGCGGCCTTCCGGCAGTTATCAAAGACATTCACCATGGCGGACAAAACCATGTGTCTAGGCATGTTTTTGGGTTCTTTCTTCGTTTCATTTATCAATTTCTCCTCAGTTTTGAGATCACTTCGAGTAATGGGCCGATGCCAGATCCAGCCAGAACACCGCGTCTTTGCCCTTATGGTATTTATTGATGAACAACGCAACTTCCGGCAGGCATTTCGCACTATAAATTTTCCCGTTCACGGCCAGCCAGGAGCCAAAGAAGAGCGGCTTTGACATCCCTTTCTCGCTGATTGTCAGCCACAGCCATCCAGGGTGAGATAAGTCTCGTCGTCCATTACCACAACCACGTCACAATTCGTCGGGAAAATCGAGTTGACCATCTTATTCAGCCGCTGCCACTGCGTCGTTGCCTGCAGCTCCGAAACCAGTGAAAGCGACTTCCGCATCCTGACAAGATTGTAATGTATGCCAGGTACTTTTTCACTGCTTGGCCAGTTGAACCGACCTCCCGGCCAAGCGCACGCAGCAATGTAGGCACTTTTACCTCGGTCTTCCTCATCAGCATCCTTTAAAGCTTTTTGTCACTCAGGGTCGTCATCCGTTTTAATTCTTTAGATGCTCTGATTGTTGTCTAATAGTGCCAAGATGTTGTAGATGCTGGAACTGGCGTATCCGCAAAGTGCCGCACGATGTCCGTTTTCGACGCGGCGGGGTGTCGTTCTTTGAACGCGCACACTTCTGAACGGAGCTGCTTCACTGTTTTTGGCATCACGGTTAGATTTCGACTGATAGAGCTGTCAAATGTTGTCTGCTGACTCACGGGTTACTATGATTGAAACCGAATGGGTAGTTTCGTCAGTGCAGATGAATGGAAAACCCATGAAAAATCGGCTATTTTTGTCCATTTTTTTAATGCAAACGTTAATCACTGACCACTGATAGTGACAAAGGTGCATTATGACTGGCCAGCGTGCCTACTTTTGATTCCGAAGGACGCCAAGTTCACCGAACTTCAAAGTTGACTGGACATTAATTAGATCAGTAGTCGCCTGCAGGGGCGTAGTTCGACGGTTGCGAAAGTGGCACCCGCCAGGGGCGCCAGGCCACAGGAGCGTTGAAGCTGTTCGAGCTGTATTATGAAAGTTCATTTTTCATACTCAGGCTTCTTGAGGCTAAATGGTTTTACAAAGAGATGATAAATGGAGAAAAAGTTAAAAGTCAATGGATGCATTACAGTGTTTCATCGCATTCTTTTGTTTTCTTTTTCGCCGTTTGGTAAATCTATGTTTCGTAACATTTCTTCCGATTTTGGGAAAGGATTTGATGATTGGAAGTATCGAAGTATCGAAATCCAATTACATAAACTGGAATTCATCGAGCCACCGAGAATGTTTCTTTCCGTTGAGAAAAGGATGTTACTTGGTAAAACGGTTGATTCTGACTTTTTGTCTTTTTGCATGAAATTCAAAAAGAAACTGAGAAATGGCGAATCATTTTGAAAATTATGGTAGATAATATTGATTACCATCGACAAAGTGAACGAATCCCTGCAGTCAAAAACCATCAACATGGACGTGGCCAGTAAAATAAATAGAGGTTTAGAAATATCATTCGACGAAATCAAAATTGATGTAGTTGACCGTGCAATAAAGTATGCGAAAGAAAAATGCATTGAACTTGGCATCGACAACGAGAAAAACCGATGACACTACAAATGATCGAGCTCCTCCATCGAGTGAAAACAGGTTTACGTGGGAACTTAGCTCGGTATTTCACAAAATTCTGCAACAAATGGAGCAGCGTGGAGAATCAATGGCGGATATAGCATCGGAATTCTCATTTTTGAAAGGACACGGACTCGCATCTGTGACTATTCCACAATTGAAGGAGGTCGCAGCAGACTCTGGACTGAAGTATGCTACTGACATTGATATACAGTAGAGCTTGTATCTTAGACGTTTTTAAACGGCAAATTGGTGAGATGTTGTCTGACCTGAGCTCTTCTACTCCGTTAGACATATTAAACTGTTTCCTTGGATATTCACTCCAAGATGTTTGTCCTTACATCGAAACGGCTCAAAGTATTTTTTCACTTCCGGTTACAGTGGCATTGTGTGAACGTAGCTTCAGCATGTTGAAAATAATAAACAAATATCTTCGTTTTAGAATGATGTAAGACAGACTCTCTGGCTTGGCCATTCTTTTGATAGAAAAGAAATCGCTCCCAGAGCTTGATTTAGATTTTATTGTTGATAAGTTTGCTTTAGCTACGGCACGTCACGCGAACCCTGATAAAAAATTACCTCTAACGAACGATATAACAAATTCTCCAACCTTTTCTTTAATTACTTGGATGATAATAGGTCGTTAAGAAAAATAACCATACGAAAGGAAGTTATGAATTAATTTGAACTCTTAGTAAATATAAACGCGAATAAAAGTTATTTCAACGGATAAACATGATTTTTTATTGCTGAACTGGTCTATTAGGCTCAATATAACACAAACTTGTATGTGTAACAATAAAAATGAGTCGATGTAGATACAATAAAGTTAATTCATTATGTGCAATATTTACAATAGTATAAATAATTTTGTCAACATACCTATGTCACGAATCATCCAAGAGTGTATAAAATAACTAATTGAAAGAAAACATGCAAAAAGCAATATAAGGAGTGTATCGAAAAGTAGTTATAAACTTCCAAATAATAAAATAGGCATGAAAACATGGTTAAAATTAACATACTATTTCAGTTTATTATAGCTTAACATGTTTACAAAAGATCCAAACGGAAAAACTAGTCATCATGTTCATTTCTGTAGAATGCCCGTACCTTTGATTTGACACCTGCCATCAAATTCTGCACAGTGACCTTTGTGCACTTCCTGGATGCCGCTGCCCAATTTTTCTTAAAATCGGTCATGTTTTGGGACACTGTACCATCCTTCTTAAATATACGCTTGACTATTGCCCAATAGCGTTCGATCGGTCGCAACTGGGGACAGTTTGGTGGGTTGATGTCTTTTTCTACGAACTTGATGTTATTCTCCGTCAGCCACTGTAGAGTGGATTTGGTGGCGTAATGTGCCGATGCCAAATCTGGCCAGAAGAGAGGAGGGACTGGTGCTTTCTATACAATGGTAGCAACCTGTTCTTCAAACATTCCTTTTGATAAATCTCAGCATTTATAGTTCCTTTTGTATAGAAAATTGAAGAACGCAAGCCACATGTGCAAATAGCTTGCCAAATGAGCACCTTCTGACCGAATTTCTCCATCGCAACAGTCGTATCTGCGGTTGGCACACGTTCCCCAACAGATTTAGTATAAAACTGCGGCCCCGGTAGCGTTCTTGAGTCTTCTTTAACGTATGTTTCGTCATCCATCAAAATGCACTGGTCGACATTGTCCAAAATGCAGCTGTACAGCTTTCGAGCCCTGGTTTTGGCACGAGACTTTTGTTCCGGAGTTTGTTTGGGCACTTTCTGCTTTTTGTACGTCTTCAAGTCATTCCTGCGCTCGATTCGTTGAATCATTCCGATGCTGGTCCTGAACTTCTTGGCTAGATCGCGAGTAGAGGCAGATTTGTTCCGTTGAATATAATCCACAACTTTTTGGTCCAAATCGGGGTTGCTGGAGCCGGGTTTCCGGCCACTTCTTGGTAAATCATTGAGGGAGCACTCCTTACCAAACTTTTCGATGATGCGTTTTACACTTGCCGGGTGAACATTTACTCTTTTCGCAATCTGGTTGTAAGTAACACCCTTTTCGGTGCACCAAGTGTGCAGAATTTTCTTTTTAGTCTCAAATTCAATTCGCGACATTTTGAATACAACTTTATCAACGGAAATGAATGAACCGAATAATCATTTTTGACATGTAAACAAAGCAAATGGCGCTTACACGCTAAAAATATATACAGTAGTTTATGCGTAATAACGCATCGAATGTTTATAACTACTTTTCGATACACTCCTTAAGTTGGGGCGTCATTTTTTTTTGGCTTGCCAGGGGCGTCACCAACTCTAACTACGTCTCTGGTCGTCTGTGGTCACGGAACATGTTCAGTACTTGTAATGGACCAACAAGCTAATGTTGCCTTCAAATGAGAGGTGCTACGTATGATCTAAGATGGAGCGTGAAGGAGGCAGGGAACTACGGATTGCATCAGTTGTTGGGAGAACCATCAATTGCTTATTCCGTGTGATTCTGAAAATGAACCCACGGGCACAAGAAGATGGGGCACACAACGAGCGAAGTGGATCGATCAAGTAGAAGCTGACCTGCGGATTCTTTGCAGCCCGCAAGACTGGCGAAATACAGCCATGGACCGAGTACCCGAGCTAGAACGAATAGCTTGATAACTGGCTTTGGTATTTAGGAGCTCAGATTAAGAGGTAAAATACCTGAGGATAATACCAAAAAATTGTTCCCACAATGTTATGCGAATACCAAATTTAGGTTAAACAATACCAAAATAGTAGCTTTTACCCAGACAACCAAAATGCACGTATATTGAAAGTTGTCTTTATGATATACAAACATATATGTAAGTAAACAAATCGTATAGAATGCAAAAAATATGGCTTATACGTGCAAAAGTGGAGGCCATATACGTGCAAATTCCAGTGTTTTCTTTTACGAGTTGATTTGATATCGTAAGCGATTGAATTTGTAATAACAATTTCGGTTTAATAAGCTTTGCGATGTTTATCCGATTTTGTTTGTAACGCAGTACGATGAATAAATGACACATCGTATAAAAGTCGAAAATTTGCACTCTTTACGATTTAACTTAAACATAACACGATAAAGGCCACAATTAATTGCGATATTGACTTAAAATATAGGAATATACGATACTATTTGAACACTGTTATACGACTTGTGGTTGTCTGGGTAGTTATTCCCAGTTATCCCAAATAACAAGTTTTGTTATTCGAGAAATATTTTGCTTACAATTTTAGGTATGTTGCTTAGGTATTTCACCTTATATGCTGTACTTTTAAATAGGAAGGCTAATTATCAAGACCAAAATCAGGTATTCATTTGTTATTGTCTCCTGCTCGGGTAGAACGAAGACAAGTGCTGGGTACAGCATAAGCCTCCCCGGTCATAGCCTGAATAATTAGGTGACTACGGCTTAATCGGCATCAACCTGGAAGTGCTTCAAAAAGAATGAGGGTTATTTCGAGAGTCGAGATGACGTTTGAAACTTGGTGAAGTGAGAAAAGTCACCTGCAGTGACGTGACTCCTCTGAGTAAATCAAATGGACACAGGTTGACAGAAACATGTAATTTTCTACGTTATCTGACGCACATAAAGGGAATGCTAAATCTGCCAGAATATAGTAGGATATTTCAAGTAAATTTAAGCGAGACAACGCCTGAAAATGACCTGTTGTATGAAAGATTGCAAATATTATTGTATGGCGTATCAACGATTGCAAACCATTCCGTTGTTTACGCCTCCTTTGGCTTGTAATTAAACGATGGGAAATTTTACGCGCATGTTAAAATTCATTATTTCTGTCTGTGGAGAGTCAGTGCAGTGAGCATGTGATTTTTCTCATTTCACGAAGTGATAAACGTCACTCTGACGTGACGATTCGGAATCGTGACACCAAGCATGTTGCGAACATGAGCGAAAGCTGCCGAAAATCGCCGTTTTACGCTGTGCCGGACTACTACGCCAATATTCACTAAGTTCAGTTTGAAGACTTCTGTAACCCTCTGTTTGAAATAAATCAGCTTGATTTAAACTTCACTTGAGTTTTCTTTCAGACCCATTCTTTTCATTCTCGTTTTTTAATGGACACCTGTTATTCTTTTATGACAAACAATCTGTAAGGAGCGTTGTTGGGCATCAATTTCCCGCATCTACTTCCTCGCTCTCATCCGGAAGGAAATTATCTCATTTCAATCGTTCACTTTCATCGGGCTACACGGGAAGCGATTGAAAGTTGTTAGGAGAGTGACATTCGAAATGTGCCCCCTACTGGATATAATTCAAGCCGGGGAAGAAAGCCAAACCATTAGGCTTCAAGGAAAGTTTTCGTTCGCTGCTAGATACGGTGGGGTTTTGTTGTTACGGACGCTAAAGGTTTTCCTCGAAGGGAAGTTAACACTTTTGCTCTGTTATCTACCATTAAAATTTCACCCGCAGACGGACCAACCTTCTTGCGCTCCCAACTCCTTATGCCAACCAGGGACTTGAGGGGGCTGAAAGTTCAGTTTAGAAGCTAATAGCTTCTGGGAAGGACAGCGAATTTGAACTCATGGGAACGACGGTATTTGTGTGGCACAGATACAGCTGTGAAAGTAATTCTAATTTAAATTCGTTTGTTGGATTTGGTGCTGCTTGCTGTTTTTTTAAGGAGTACTAAAATTTACTCAAAGTCAATGAATTTGCATTCATAGCGAGGGCGAAAGCGGATTACGTTCTCTAGAATAATCAACCTCGGGAACAAAACGATGGAAATTCAAAATCATCAAACGAAAAATCAAGAAGTAAAATAAATTGGTCATGGTGGGATGTTTTTGTTTTCAACGTACAAATTCTCGATCGCAAACAAACCATTTCAAGTGAGAAACGGTGAAAAACAAATCCTCCTTTACCAGAAGCAGGTCAACACCCATCATCGGAGGGAAATAATAACAGCCAGCCAGCGTCCACTTCGTCCATCTTCAGCCCGTTCGATCCGAAAGAAAGAAAAACTTGTTGTCTGTTTTCAATTTTTCGCTCTCTTCCCAATGCGGAATGACGTCAATGCTTTCCGATTGATTGAAATGCTCTCCCCTCTCCGTTTCTCTCTCTCTCTCCACCTCCTAGCAGGGGTTAATTTCCTTAGCGTTCTGTTTATGTTCACAAATCCGATTTGAACCGAATGGTTCTGGAACCGGCCCTCCGCACTTTGATTGCATATTTTCCATTTCCTTCGATGAACCTCAGTCTGGTGATTCCGCTTTTTCACTCAGACGATGGGTCGTTTCTTGTGTTTGGACAAAAATTTCTTCCGACAAGTTTTTATGGTTGTTTTTAATGGTCACCAACATGCGCACACACACATACACGCATATGAGCAGAGTCGCGCGAATCGTTCGGGCACAAAAACAAAACAAACCGAAAAAAAAACACATTTGGGGTAAAAATATTTTCCTCTAGTTGGCAGCATTTCGGTTTTATTTTGCGCTCGGGTGATGAAAGCCAATGTGGCAAGGGGTTCGAATTTCACCCGTTGTCTTCTCGTTCGGCTCCTTGGCCCACTATAGTGAAGATTTTATTGTTTACATCGCGCGGCCAACGGGAAATGTAAAAACAAACATGTGAGAATTTTATGACTTTATTATGAGGTCAGAAGAAGCGCGAAAAATGCTGCTTAGGAAAAGTTCTGGGGCATGAAGAGATGGTTTTATGAGGTGGGTGGGTTATCTGGTACCAGGACAATCGAAGCGTGGATCAAATACGCAAGGATTTAATTGGAGATAAGTAGTTATTTTGAGAAGGCAATAGGGACTGCTTTCTTAATTTAGGTATGCAGCAAACTATGTGATTTTTTTTTGTTGCTTCATTGTAGTCAATCTCGACTGAATCAAGCCGTTGTGTTTATCTCGGAGTGTCCCATATGGTCTAGTGGCTAGGATATCTGGCTTTCACCCAGAAGGCCCGGGTTCGATTCCCGGTATGGGAAGTTTTTTGACTTAGCCTACGTCTGACGGTGAGGTATACGGCGAGAAAATAGTATTCGTGTTTTTTCTCTAGGTGTATCGTTCGGATTTGACAGATGCTGAAATGAGCACACCTTTGGCATATTTTACCTTGGTTCATTACAAACAAAAGCACAAAGTTTCATTTGACTCGTTCACGCATTGTGTAACAATAAAACCAAATTCATTCAGTATAACCAAGGCTGTGTTTATCGCTAGGACATTGAAAACGCTAATTCAAACAATTCGGAATGCTTTACAACCGAACTGTGAGCGCAGAACATTTGAGAGTCCTGAACGATTCGAGAGGCAGATAAAGAACTGCGGAGACCCCTCAGAACTGAAATATACTTCGTCAAATAGAAGGAGATGTTCGCTCATCACCATGAGGCACCAAGAGTGAACAACAATGTTTTTGGCTAGAATGAAAGATGTGAAGAGAAAGTGTTGAAAGTTCCGTGAGAGTGCGGCAGGTAGGAAAATTAACAGATGTTTTTGAAAATTGAGCGAAAGGGCATGTATCCAATGGTACTCGAACCATGGACGTCAACGTCAACATTCCACTGCGGGGTAGGTTGTAGCGACGGAACAAGTCCGCCACTTCAACAGGCAAAAATTGACGCATGCAAAGACGCTCATGTACCACTCTGCCCTGGGATGCATAGTTGACGTAAGCGCCAAGACGACCAAAATTCACTTTTTTGTTTTTTTGCATTCTTTACTCTATAATACATTGCCTCCAAGTCAAAACAAAAAAAGTTTCTTAGAAAAATTGCGAGATAAATTGAAAAGAACGGTTTGGCGTAAGCACCATTTGGTCGCACGAATAACGTCTCTCCACATCACCGGTGGTTGTAAGCGAAGTTGAATGCACCAGGGAAAGCAGATTAGAGATTACATACATACTTGCCATCTATTGACCTCTGAAAAACACCTGGCCGGTTCCTTACGATCAGAGATACTGTATCCCTCATACTGCCTTTATAGGTATCTGGAGTTGAAAATGGGATAGAATTGATGGATTTTTTTTTACTTGGCGAGAAAGTGAAAAGGGATGAGCCTGGAATTCTGATATATAATCAAAACCACAGCTAGTAAAATTGCATAAGGAACTAGCAAGTGGGTATTGAAATTGACGTCATCATTTATTGTACACGGTCCGCCCAGCAATCGCTCGTCCGTGATCCTTCCAACTAAAACACAACTCGCATTGAACTTCGGTCGTTGTTGATACTCCTTGATCATTATCATCAGCTATAGCAGAGTGCCCTGTCTGCTTTTCGTGAACACGATGAAGTTGACAACGTTCGCACTCTTCATGCCCCAGTTGGGTTAATTTTATGTTCAGGTCTCTCAACACCTTACAGTAGAAACTGTAACTACACCATTCTTGCTTTTTTTTTCAACTGACGCTCTTTGAAAGAGTCGAACATTTTCTGGACTGATAAGTCCGATGGTAGATATCGTCAAAATCAAATGGGAGCTTTGCTGGTTAAAACTTTTCGTTCGTATTCGAGAAGCCAATTGGCGAGAGCCTAATTTACGACATATTATTCAGAACAGAGCAGCCTGGTTTTTACGCCAAACTATGAGAATAAACGTTCAGTAATATGCCTGTTTATTCGCATAAGTTGGCGTATGCGTTTTAAAGATGATAAAAAAATGAAACTATTCTAATTATCTTTTATTAGTAAAACTTCATCAAATGGACAGAACATTTGTCCTTAACTGTTGGTATATACTGCATTTCAGCTTAAACCCGGAAAACGCGTTTCCTCAACAATCATACCGATGGTGGTTACGTCAACTATGCATCCCAGGGCAGCACTGTGGCTTGTATAGTTTATTCTTAGCGATCTATTGTGTGCACTCTGTTTACTGATGGGAGAGGAACTCTCTCCTTTTTTGGGTTTGTTTTGATTCTCAACGACTGACGATCACTAATGTTTTTCTAGTCGTCTCCAACGTAGAGACCTCGGAGAGAAACATCGTGAAGCGATGCGATACTGGTCCACATTAGTGACCGTCAGTCGTTGCGACTTTTCCCAAGATATTTGACCAAATGTGAATGGCCTTTCAACTCTCCTGACCTGAATCCAATGGTTTACTCCGTCTGGTCCATTCTTGACTTCAGAGCCTAGTATTAAGCCGGACGCTAGACAGATAAGCTTTATGTAGTGGAATTTCACGAAATTTGCTCGCGTTCACTAGTGATAGTTATAAAAGGTGTTTCAGTTTTTTATTTAATTTTGTAAAATTAATCGAGTTAAGTGTTAACTTAAGTTTACCTAGTTTTTCAATTACAATCCTTCTACTAAAGGCTGTATCCATATTAATCCGGGCAACTTCAAATCATAGTAACTTTTGAAATATTGCACGTAGGAATGAATTTCACTGCGGTAAAGCTGAGAGTCTATGGTTAATAAGACTATGATTGATGTTTACATTTCATGTTGAGTATTCAAGATGGCGACGAAATAAAACTAAGTGCGCGAGCGAATTTTGTACGGGCGTACGGCAAATCCTGTCTTGTCAATACGAGACCTTGCAAAAACATTGGATTTGCCTAAATCCACTGTTCACGATGTGGTCAAGGCATTTTCGGAACGTTTGACGGTGAAGAAAAAACCGAGACAAAACCGTGACAAAAACCGTTCCAAATCGCAACGACAAACAAAATTTGGCAGCAAAATCACGAGCTCGACGTTTGTACTGCGAATATTTGACGAAGTTTTCATGCGTTGTTATGGGTGATGAAACTTATGTCCTGGAGGATTTCAAGCAGCTTTCAGGGCTGGCTTTTTAGTCTGCTATGGCCAGAAATGCTACAGCTGATCATTTCAGAACGAAGAAGGCATCAAAATTTCCCAAAAAATACCTTGTGTGGCAAGCAATTTGCACGTGTGGAAAAAAGAGTAAATCTTTCGTCACTATAGACACAATCAACCAGGAGATCTATCAGAAAGAGTGCCTGCAGAAGCGATTGCTACCCTTCATCAAAAGTCACAAAGAAGAACCTTTGTTCTGGCCTGATTTGGTATCATGCCACAATGCTAAAACTGTGATGGAGTGGTACCAAGCAAATCAAGTGAACATTGTACCAAAAACCTCAAACCCGCCAAATTGCCCTGAGCTACGACCAATCGAGAAATGTTGGGCTCTGATGAAGCAGAAGCTCTCTGGAATGAAGCATATTTATGTTTTGTAAAGAATTATCCCTTCTGTTAATTTTTTTTTATGCAGAGGTTTCTGGCGCAGGAGAAGGTTCTTAAGATGGTTCGAGACTATTCCTCCGCCTGAAAGCCCAAACATTACCAATGTTATGAAAATTTGTATGCAGGATTTTTTGGGGCTCGAGAAGGTTCTTATGATGGTTCGAGACTCCATCCCCATCTAGAAGGGCAGGCTTCCATATAAATGAAACTCATTTTTTTTATGGTCACTCTCTGAAAAGGGAGTCTTCTTTACAAAGGAAACAGAAGTTTCTGCATATCTCGAGAGCTAATCAAGAAAATGGAATCAAATTTGGCAGGAAATGTAACGTAATATAATAAATAAAAAATACTTACAACTACAAAAGCGCACATATTCAAGCACATCACTGTTTTCCCCACCAACTTGTTTTTGATCTTATTATAACTGTCAAAACACACATTTCAAGCTGAACAATGCATTAGGTCCTAGGCAACATTGGGAGACTCTCTTCATCGACTTTCTCTTTCGTTAATGGATTGTCTATTAAACGATTGCATTCCTACGGCTATGTAGAAACTTGTTCAAGTATTTTCAACACACAGTACGGTAATATAAATTGTAATTAAGGATCCAATACGTCAAAAACATCAGTAAATCGTTTAATAGGCAAACTAATAACGAAAGAGAAAGTCAACGAAGAGAATCTCTCAATTCAATGGTACTTAGGACCTAATGCATTGTTCAGCTTGATTTGCCTTCTTCTTTTTGCTCCACTACGCAACTCAACAGCTCACCGTAATCCACATCACGGTGGCCTGATGAGTTGCATGATGGTTGCATGTGAGCATTTATCGTGTAGTGCGACATCGCTGTGGCATTTCCAGGCAAACTCATCAAAAAGCGATTGGCGAGAAAAACAACAGCACTACTGTAGACTGGTGAATATTCAACATCTTTCCGATGGCTCGGTGCGACAGAAGTGGGTTGTTGAGGTGCGTGTGCAAAATATTCTCGCGCAATTGCTGTTCGTTCGACTCCATTATCGAAACTACGACACATTTCACAATGAAACTCACGCAGTGTAAACAATACATACTGAGGTCATTTAATCCAAAACTTCGTTGAAATCAACCCAAATGGCGAAATGTTACAGCTTATTGTAAGTGATGCAATTTAACTGTGGACACCCTTTAGTCACATGGGTTCAAACGAAAAAAACATCTTTGTTTCCGCCCGGGATCGAACCGGGGGCCTTCCGCGTGTTAGGCGGATGTGATAACCACTACACCACGGAAACGATATTTTTATACGATACATATAGTAATAGAGTGCCAAGCCATGATTAGTCCCAATGTGTGCCATCTAACCAAATTGCTCTCGCGTAATCCTCGGTCGATCCTCGCTGGTTGCTTCCACTAGGGATAAGAATAATTAAACCTCGCTCACAAGAGTGATTCAACTCTAGCGCGGAATTGCATCATACTCTGTAGCTTCTATTCTTACCAGCTTGTGCTTGTTTGTGCGAACATGGGCTAATCAGTCGGGGCACTCGCTGCAGGTGATTGTTCTATCTCACTAGAAGCTAGTATTTAGCAGCTCGATTGAGCCTCGTGTGAGGAAACAAACACTCGAACCGGTATGTAAAATTTAGCAACAAAGTGTATGTCTTCCTCACTTCGTCGCCAACAGTTGATAGACGAATTATAGCGACAGATGTGGGTGGGGGAGGAAGGAGCGCACATATTAGGGCGCTGGCACGTGTTAGGGCGCTGAAATTTTAAATACCTATAGATGTGTATATTTTTTTTCTGCTCGTCCTGCTATCTTTGGTCGTCCGGCGGTGTTGCACTGCGTGGTCGAAGGGAGATTAGAAAAACTAGTAGCACCATAACCCAATACCTACCCCATTGGTCCCCTCCAGTCGAACAGTGAAAACTCGGGCACCGAACTCAGATTACACGCTTTTCTATCCCTTTTACACCGAGTGGAACGGAAAACACAAGCAATGCGGCGCGAGGTAAAAGTACGCTGGCAGTCAGTTTTGCGGTGGTGCTGGTGCTATAAAATATTCAAATCCGATACTTTAGCGTGGTTTCTCTAAATCTGATTAAATTTACATAAGCTTTGGAGGTCTTCTTTTTCCCTTCCTTTGGCGTGCCTGGTGGAGAAAGCAGTATAGCAGCAATGACCTGGTGGAGGCGCCTAATCAAGTTTTATTTCCCTCGACTAATTCCCGCTTCAACTAACGAACTAACTGCTTGCAGCAACAGCAGCAGCAACAGCAGCAGCAACAGCGCCGGCACAGAATGTTGACTTTGTGATGTGAAGGCGAGACCAAGAAGGATGTGACACCGACCGGGGCATCGAGGAAGGTCTTCGGAAAAGTCGTGATTTGCTAGTTTTCCCTTCGTTCAGAGCAGAGTGGCACTATTTCACTTGGGAGCACTAACTCAGGCAATTTTATCGAGCTTCATCATGATCTTGTTAGATGCCTTGATGGGTGTAGATGAAGATAAACATAAAACTCGGGTAGCTTGTTAATAAATGGATCGTTTATCGAGCTCCGTCGATCAATTGAGGTTACGAGGTTTGAATTTCGTTTTTTTTTTTCTTTCTGCTGTTAATTAACACTTGTAATTGAATCGATAATGAGGGAGGAGAACTACGCGTGTGTTGTAAATTTCAAAAGGTTAAAAAGATCACCTTTTTTTGCTGCTTAAAACAAACAACAACATTTAATTACCCGTCTGCATTGCTAAATATGCCGGTAGGCCGATGCGATGTGTAACAGGTTAGGAATGCGGTGTCGATTCATTTGCATACAATGTCAGACGATTGATAAGCAGGGTTTTTTTGTGTGTGTTGTTTGTCAAGGGTACAGCCGTTTCCGTGGTGTGGTGGTTATCATCAGCCTAGAGGTATGAATGGACGCGGGGCGATGCCTTCATTAGAGATTTGTAAATTTTCAACTCCTATCAGGAAGAATTAAATTAATTTCAGTTCTGGAACAGGTTCAATATTAATGTCGGAAGAGATGATTTTGATAATAAATCTTGTCCGTTGGCATGTTTGTGTTGCTTTTAATAAAATCGTATGACAGTTACTGTCACAACTTTGTATTCAAATTGAACTATTACGATTACATAACTGTAGGATTTGCATTAAACAATGCAGCATATTGCTCATCGGCATTTTTAACGGAAATGATCTTTCTTTTTTTAATCAAATTTTAGATAATGTAACAACATTGCCAAACAAATT
The DNA here is from genome assembly GCA_034211315.2 of Aedes japonicus. Lineage (NCBI taxonomy): Eukaryota > Metazoa > Arthropoda > Insecta > Diptera > Culicidae > Aedes > Aedes japonicus. The sequence goes on along the minus strand of JASCZW010005225.1, from coordinate 536,497 downwards.
AAAATAAATTGCTAGCAGCTGAACTGCCAAACAAATTATAGAGGTAGCGTGGCCGAGCGGTCTAAGGCGCTGGTTTAAGGCACCAGTCACTTCGGTGGCGTGGGTTCGAATCCCACCGCTGCCACAGATAGTATTTTATTCATAGGAATCAGTCCATTAGCTAGCTGCTGAATATTCATTTACATAAAATTTTAAACTTCACTGAACGGATTTTTCGCAAGTTTGGACTAGAGTTGGTTGTAATTGGATCCGCGTTGGAATATGACCAGCGGTGCTCCCATACAAATGAAACACAAGTTTCTGTATAACTCGAGAACTAATCAAGTAAATGGAACCAAATTTGACAGGTAGAGGTTTTTGAAGGCGAGGAATGTTTCTAAGGTAACTCGAGACCCTCCGCCCTCTGTAAGAGGGGGCTCTCATACTAATGAAACACAAATTTGTGCATAACTCGAGAACTAATCAAGCATATGGAACCAAATTTGGCATGTGGAGGTTTTTGGAGGAGAGAAATGTTTCTATGGAAGTTTGAGACTCCTCCGCCATCTGGAAGGGGGAGAGAGGGGGGTTTCCATACAAAAAGAACACAAATTTCTGCCTAACTCGAGAACTAACCAAGTAAATGGAACCAAATTTAGCATATGGAGGTTTTCGAAAGCAAGAAATGTTTCTATTGTGGTTTGAGACTCCTCCGCTTACTGAAAGAGGGGTCTCTCATATAAATGAAACACGAATTTCTACATAACTCGAAAACAAATCAAGCAAATGGAACTAAATTTGGCATGTGGAGGTTTTTGAAGGAAATAAATGTTTCTAAGGTGGTTCCGCCTTCTGGAAGGGGTGACTCCCATAAAAATGAAACATAATTTTTAACATAACTCGAAGGCCAATGAAGCAAATGAAACCAAATTGGTCATGTTGAGGTTTTTGGAGGCAAGAAATGTTTCTATGGCACTTCATTCTCCCCACTCTCCCAATTTAAATAAGGGGGGGGGGAGCTCCCATACAAATAAGAAGCAAATTTCTGCATAACTCGAGAACTAATCAAATAAATGAAACCTTTTTAGCATATGGGGGTTTTTGGAGGCTAGATTTCCATAGAAATAAAAATGAATTTCTGTCTGTCTGTCTGTCTGTCTGTCTGTCAGACTCTTATAGACTCGAGAAGGGACCTACGTGAAAATTTATATGAAGGAATTTGTGGGGCTGGGGAAGGTTCTTATGATTGTTTGAGACCCCTACTCTCTCAGGAAGGGGCTCTCATATAAATGAGACACACATTTCTTCATAACCCGAGAACTAATCGAGCAAATCGAATCAAATTTGAATTGGGGGGGGGGGGTTTGAAGGCAAGAATGTTTCTATGGTATTTCAAGTCCCCTCTCCTTTCTGAAGGGGGGAGGGTCAAACAAATTAAACTCAAATTTTTATTATAATCGATGAGCCCAGTGCGATGGTTCGAGAACTAATTAAGTTAATGGAACCAAATTTGGAATGTGGGGGGTTTTGAAGGCAATGATTGTATGGTGGTTTGAGAAACCACCCCCGTCTGAAAGGGAGGGCTCCCATACAAATGAAACACAAATTTCTACCTAAATGAGAATTATCCAGGATACTTAAACACAAAACGTGTATTTCTCGAGTAAGAAGCATGTTTTGATAGCAGTTTGAACCCCTGCTTATTCAAGAAAAAAACTCATTCCGAAAAAAAAACCATAAAAGTGCCAGTTACATTAAATTTTCCTTCATTTAGTTGCAAGCGTAGCAACGCACGCTCCGGGTTCAGCTAGCAATTAATTATAACGAAAATTATTATACATTGTCAGAATTGATAAAAGACTTTAATTTCATATATAGTATTTCGTAAATAGATGTAAATCATTTTTAGGATGGTTGCCATTTAGAAGTTAACACAGTATGATGCGAAACTAAGTATGGTGATGCAATGCCACATCAAGAGCTCATTCGGATTTCATGCGGATTCAATTTGAAGGTTTGAGCAATTAAAATTACATGACCGTGAACTTAAATATATATACACGACTGTTTGCCTCCTACTACCAGTACAGAAGTTTTCAACAGTGCACTTTCATACATTGGCTACAGCCTGTCCACGTTAAATTTCGGACACTTTTAGTGTGGATTTTGAAGTATTTCACGGAACGCTGAATAGTGGCACTTAGCTGAAACTCTCTACTTTAATTCTTAGCACAACATGTTTACATTCTTGTTACATTCAGTAAAATGGCGTACAATGAAGTGGAAGTGCGCAAACGCATTTTTACGAGTGGCAGCAAAATTCAAATTTATCGGTACGCGATCTTGCCAAGAAATTAAAACTACCGAAAAGTATCACATTTTATGTCTGCAAATCATTTGACAACGCTTGACTGTGAATCGTATGGTTGAAAGTGGAACAAATCGAAACATATGCGAGCATAAGCATGTGCATGATTGACCACCCGAGGTTGCTACTCCGTTGTTGTCAGATCAGTTATTGTTACACAGAGGACCAACAGATTGTGTTTGGGGCCAACATACATCTTCAATGTAAAACCTGACGATGTTTTACTATTATAAAACGGATTATTTTGTGTGGACCATTTCTTGTACATTTATGTTGCTTTTTTTTGTAAAAATGAAGAAGGTATCTGACGAAGTTTTTTACAAACGGATTATAATGAGTTTGCTATTTTATTTTTAAATTTTATTTTTTCACATTTACAATACTACAATACTCACTATTTTGTTCGTCACAATGATGATGATGGAAATTTGTATAATGTTGTATTAGTTTAAAAAAAATAATAAAGAAAGTAGTCTACAAATGTTTGAGCCTCGCGCGCGGTATACAGATATGATGGACTTCTTTTTGAATTCGTAAAAAAAAAATTGGCCTTTGATGCTTTAGATGGTACTATGAAATAGTAGCGAGTTGTCTGGCTGAATGTCGGGGAATTCTTCGTCAATTCTTTTGTGGTTGAAAGTAAAAGTTTGACTAATGCCGGTCCAGGATTTTTTCGGTTTGGAAATTTTCTCGATCTCTCTGATTGAGGATATCCTTGGTCAGCCCAAAACTAAGGTGGCGGTTCCATTAGGGTTGGAACCTCTGACTCTGTAGCGGGCAAGATCGGATATTGGCTTGCCTTTTGATAATGTCCTTTTACTGGATTCTGTGATCTGAATTGCAACAGAATTTCCTGATCGCTGGGAATACTTGCGAACTTTTGAAGCAAATGGATATTTTTGAAGAAATTTATATTTGTAGATGAAATCAGTTCGTTTTTTTTTTTTGCATAACTGGTTTGAATTGTTACCAAATTAATTATCTTAGAGATAAAATCGTCTAGCTCAAACTTTTGTAGGGGTAAGGGCGGGACCATCATCATCATCATCTGATTCACCGGGAAAATCGAGTTAACCACCTTATTCTGCCGCTGCCACTGCGTCATTGCCTGTAGCTCCGAAACCAGTGGACGCGACTTCCGCTTCCTGATATGTATGTTCATGTTCGACAGGTACCTTTTCATTGTTTGGCTGGGTGAACGCAGCGATTTAGCCACTTTTCCCTCGGTCTTCCTCATCAGCATCCTTTGGAGCTTTTTGTCGAACAGGGTCGTCGGCCGTCCGGAAACGGGCTTTCTTTTGATGCTCTGATTATTGTCTAATAGTGCCAAGATGTTGCAGATGCCGTCGTACGGGTGTATCCGGCGTCCACAAAGTGCCACACGATGTCCGTTTTCCATGCGGCGGGGTGCCGTTCTTTGAACGCGCACGCTTCTAAACGGAGTTGCTTTACTGTTTTTGTCATGATGGTTAGAGTTCGACTGATAGAGCTGTCAAATTTTGTCTGCTGACTCATGGGATACCATGATTGATGCTGCATGGGTAGTTTTGTCCATTTTTATAATGCAAACGTTAGACAAAAGTCAAGTTTCATGTATTTTTATTCGGGTAAACTAAGTTCATAGAAGTTTTTATAGATGCCATCTGCTATGTAAACAAGTATTGGCGAGCTTGGAAAAGCATTACAATTACTATAAAATGTATGAAAATTTCGTCGCGTGTTTTGTACGTTTTTTAACTACCGTGAAAAAGGTAATGAAATTAATGAATAGTGCCATCGATCTCAATCAAATGAAGAACATTACTAGGATTTTTTTCAAAAGGGCGAATCTAACAATGAGAGGCTCTCTCCTCTCTCGGTCTCCTTCATTTATTACAGCGCCATTATAAATCTTTTGAGGGATTCTTTAGTACAGATAGAAACACAACAGTGCTGGCTACCATACTGAAAAACGTAACGTTGAATGGAATAAAAATGAAAGAGAAAGTAATCAAAGAGAGTCTCCCAATTGCAGATTCGCCCTAATGAAAAAAATACCTTAGATTAGTCCAGTTTAGTGAAGTATACCTTGCCCTTCTTCTTCTTTTTTAGCATTTCAAGCTTATTGCTTTCACAATTAGCTTATTGCTTGCTCACAAATTAGTGTTCTAGATGCACTTCCACAGTTATTAATTGAGAGCTTTCGTTGCCAGGTACCATTTTTGCATTAGTATGATTGTGAGGCAAGTTCAATCATACGCTATGCCCAGGGAGTCGAGAAATTTTCCTTAACGAAAAATTCCTAGACCAGACCGGGAATCGAACCCAGCCACCTCCAGCATGGTGTTGCTTTGTAGCTGCGCCTTTACTGACTGAGCTAAGGGAGGACCCCCCACTTGCCCATCAAGTGTTTTAATTTGATCTCAGTTTTAAGAAATCGGAATTTTGAATTCGTAAAGAAATAAATCCGCAGATAAACCCAATTCAAACTTTTATCATTGATTAAAAAAACACAGAAATGTTCCTTAGAGTGTCCTATGAATTATTGTACAGGAAATAGCTGCTACTTTTGCAACTATAAAATTGTTCTCCAATTCTATACGCATTTAAACGAGCCAAAAATAAAATCATCCCAAAACAACTCACGGTTACAGAAACATCAACCACAATAGATCTTCAAAAGCTGCTTAATCTGACAGTAAACGGCATTGTTGAAGTCTTGCAGATAACTCATCCCACAAAGGCAAGATTGATAAGCAAATGGGGCATGGATGGTAGCTCTGGTCATAGCATTTATAAACAAAAATTGTCAAGTGCGAAGGCAACCGCCAAATTCTTGTTTCTTATTGCTATGGTTCCTATCAAACTAATTAATGAAGAAACAGGAGAAACCCTCGGCCGGGCTCTACACATTTCTGAAGACCCATAAGGTTTATATTTGCTAAAGAGGATTCAACTATTATTCTCAATGAACAAGCGGCGGCTGTGGAATCCAATATCAATGGATTAGTCCCATTTGAAACATCAGTATTGAAAAATTCAAAAGTTGTTCAAAAGCCCGAAAATACAGCCAACTTTAGATATGGGTTATCAGTTCTGCACTGTTGGATTAAGACGTTTGAGTACCTTCTGCATATTGCTTGTAGGTTTGTTATTCCCTTTTCCTGTAAATCAAATGTACTAATTTTGTTTTTTAAAGGTTGTCGTTTAAAACCTGGCAGGTTCGTGGAGAACCAAATAAGAAAAGTTTTGAAGAATGCAAGAAAAGAATTCAGAACCAGTTCAAAGCTCAAATGGGATTAATCGTCAATAAGCCCAAGTCAGGAAACGGTACGTCTATCGACGGTATTACAGCGCGCAATTTTTTTTCTGAACCTAAAATGAGTGCTGCTATCACAGGGATTGATGGGAATCTAATAATAAAATTTGCTACACTATTAAGGATAGTTGCCAGCGGAAAAGATATTGACATTCCAAAATACCGAACATTGTTGCAGGAAACAATAATTAGCTCTTTATAGCTGGTGCAACATGCCCTTGCCCGTGCATAAACTGCTGATTCATAGCGCCAGCATTATTTCAATGTTTGAGATACCTCTTGGCGAACTCGCTGAAGAAGCCCTGGAAGCAACCCAAAAAATCATAAGGAAAACCTTACTGAATCACACAAGGAAATCTTCAAGAATTAATACCAATGCAGACTTAATGAGATCGTTGCTCTTGAATTAAAATCCTTCTGTATCTCTCAATCGAAAGACGTGTGCATCTAAAAATGGTAGAGAAGACTCTTCAGTTTCGTACTATTTATTAAACCAAGAAACAGAAGATGGATTTATGGATTTTTTGGAGAGTGCAAGCTCGTACGCCCAAGGAACATTTACTGAAGATGAAGTTGGAAGCGCTGAGGAGCAATAGGAGTAGAATCGAAAAGAAAATTTCCATATTTTCTAAATTTCAACTGATTTGAAGTGTTCTCAATAAATAAGTTTTAAATACGATGGTTGAATTTAATTCAAATTTTGTAATGGAAGTGAAAAAAGAAGACATTTTTTTATGATTTTTCAACATAATGGCATATAAGTCACTTTTGCGATAAAGAATATTTTTTTTTCATATTTGCAAACAACTCTTCATGTCAAGCAATTTATCTGAAAAAATTAAGTTTTTTTTATTATCTAACAAATAAATTGGCGCTTGAGATTGTTTTGCGATTATGTGTATATCGTATAACATTTATGCAAATTGCAGCTTTCCCTTGCAGCTTAACATTTATGCAAATTGCAATTTTCTCTTTAACACCAATGTGCTAAAGGGACTATATTATACAGTTTTGATTTTTGTCGCCCATACCCATATATTCAACGCACTGTGCTTCGCTTGAATTTGGCCTATCTTTAACTCAAACAAAGTCTGCTGCCACCCACTGTTATCCATCTTTTCGGTGAAATTTGATGAGATACAGAGAATTTCTCGGCTTCCAATATAGTGATTATTACGTCAACATATTCCTACTATTTCCTTATTTGAACCGAATTTTGGTGAGAATTACACCAACATTGTCTAAGCTTCGTATCACCAATTTTTACACACTGAGAACATATGTTAGTCCCAAGCATCATCATCTGTTGATTTTCTGTGTAATTACGGATGATGAAACAATAACGAAGTAGCCACCTCGGGCTGTCAATCATGCTTATACTCATGTTCCAGTTCTTTCTCGCAATACAATTTGAAACATTCATTTATAATTTATGAAGTTCATAAATGCATTACATCGATCAACCAATATCCGTTTAGATAAATTAAAATTATAATCCCATTACTGCGCCGCTATTCATAACAATAACCCTCTATTATTTAATTGCAGTATGTAATCGTATAATAGATGAACCATTCCACCATCGGACATCGCAAAATCCTCAACCCAGCCATACTATGGGACTGATGTTTGTTGTTTGCTAATTATACAATCACTCTTTTAATAGAACACCCATTTGTCCGGCGATAGCAAAAACGTACATGTCGTCTGTGTTTTTGTTTAGATAACGCGCGAAGCGAGTTTATCAAACCGTTATTATGGAACAGTGATAAGAACCCGTGAAAGTGACCTGAACGGCACTACCTCGGTCTTATTTGTTGACTCTCAAGCCTTCGTATGGTCCAGAAAGATGATAGCCAATTTCTGTTGCAAGCCATACTAGTCGGCCGTGAAAAGGGTTGGATAATTGAAGTAGGGGAAACGCATCGGTATTGACTTTGTTCTTATTATGGCACATTTCTTATGGTCCAAAAATGCTTTAAAATAATTGATCCCAGTGAAGGGGTCTCAGGATACATTTTAAGGTTGTTATTTGAACTTTTTTCTGAGCGATGGTCAAAATTGACACACTCATCCTACACGCAAATTTTACTCTTTGTCTTCTTTATTAATTTATCCAATTTATACTTCCTGACACGTGAGGAGTCCGTATCATAAAATTTATACATATTGATGTTTGTATTTATTCCCCCGAATATAAGTGAACATGCATTGGCATTGACGCAACCCAGCCTAAAGCTCCTCCAACCTTCATCGCGCTCCACTCCACAGCAGTGTTGTTTACTCCCGCGTCTGGCGATTATTTTTATTCACTTAGTACACAGTATGAGCACTCCATATTGGAAGATGTTTGATAAAGTGAACAATTGTATAACATTACATCGCTGGTGCTTCATGCCGAGCACGTAACCCCACTCGGAACGAATGACTATCAGTAGCGTATCACTTTCCCTTTCAAATGCTCGTGTGCTCGCGGCGCTATTCTAGACTGGCTCGAAATGGACTATGTTTCGGAAGTATCCCGCGATGGTTAATGCTCTAATGCTCTAATCAAAGAGGTAATGGTTCGTAAAGTATTGAGGTTTTCTCTTAGATGCGAGCAGCGTAAAATACGTATCGAAAATAAACAAAATTGATTAAAACATGTTCTGGGATTCGAGAAAGTTGGATGGGGCTAATGACCTTGAGATTTCTGTACTAAAATTATTGAGAAATGTACTATTATTAGATCACTGATTTACAACACCAGTCACTCCCCGGTAGCATGAGTTCGAATATAACCACTGCTGGCTTTGATCATCTATGTAACGCTTTTGTCTTGAACGAACTATTTTCTTTCCAATCAAACATCTTCCGGTAAAACGTTGAAAACGAAAAAAGAAAGATTACTGTTTCCGCCCGGGATCGAACCGGGGGCCTTCCGCGTGTTAGGCGGATGTGATAACCACTACACCACGGAAACATTGATATCTCTGCCTGTCACTTTTTCCCACATAAAAAAAACCTGTTCTGAGCTATGAAAGTGTTTGAAGACATTCGGCATTTGCGATTAAAGACACTGAAAGCATTGATTATTTCCAAACAAGAGGAGTTAATGAATGACTATTTTTAAAAGTGTGCGGTTCCGACATGGACCATTAAAACACAAAATTAGAGAATCGCTGAAAGTAAACAAACGTTAATTATGGCCTTGATGGCTGTGAATGCCGCAGAAAATCAATTAGTTGTTTCGTTGGTTGATTACAAAGTCAATCTACGTATACTCCAAGGTCGGCTAGACTAATTGAAAATTAATATTGGCTGTCCAAAATGTGTCCATTGGCAATCGTGAATTCGTTAGATAAGCCATATGATACAGTAGTAGATTTCAATGGCTTTAGATTAGACTGTCCCGATAGTAGTAATTATGTCGGAGAGCTCATGGTTCACAAGCCTCAAGCCATAATGCAAACGACTGTTGCGATTCTCAGGAGACACGAACAGCGCTGCCTGGTGAGCAAAAATCCAACTAGCACACTGTTAATATGATGCGTGTGAAATGTTAATCTCAACGTCAAACACAATTGACAGTTACACCTTCTTTTTACCTTGTGCAAGCTCATCTGAATTTACCCTAAATTGAGTAAAAGAAAACCAAAATCATAATAAATGGAACTTCTCAAAACTGGGTTACCGGGTGGAAACTGAAATTTTAGGATATATACAATTTATTTGGTTTTGAGTTAGTTTTACCCATTAAAATATTTAAATAAATAAATACTCCATGCTGCTATATTTAGGCTTTTTCTTTTTGTGCTTTGGAAAAAAAAGTTTGTCAGCTCTGTGGATTCACTCCCGCTGGAAATACCTCCATTAGCAGAGGGTTGTTTTTAAATTTGAATATATTTCATTTTACTTGAAAAAAAAAAGGCGACTGATGCTAACGGGTATTCACTATAGTCTAACAACTTAATATAGGATTGAACCAGATTTATGAAAAACCGAGGAAGATTTCACTTTCATAAATAGCCCCATGGTTTGACGCTTCAGCCTGTTTTTTGAAAATGGGTACAAGTTACTCAATATTTGGTAAATCCCGATGAGCGTGTAAACCAGCGACACAAAATCAAATTTTACGTAAGGGCCTGTTCATAATCCAAGAAGACTCACTTTTGAAAATCTCAGAGCGCCCCTCCCCCTTCGTAGACTTTTCTCGATATATTTTTTTTTTGAAATTTTGTATGGAGCGTAGACTTTGGTCAAACTCCTTTCCCCCCTGAGAGGTCAACGTGGTTTATGAATTGCCCTATATCTTAGAGTAAAACAGATTTTGTTATCAAAATGGGGGGCCTGTTTGAAACAAAATTTGTTTGAATAGCTGTGCTTATTAAAAAAGGAAGTCGATGAAGAAAATCCATCAACCAGATAGGCCTATTTGAAAAAAACATTCAAGAAACACAATCATTCAGAAGCAAATTTGAGTTGATTCTGGAGACCGTGTGTCTTCTTTTGTCGCATGATCTCGGACATACACGATACATCTTTTTTATTCAGAAGTTCAATTTTAAGAGCTTTTTTCTCAACAGATGGCAGTCTTAATTATTGCAGAGGTTGTCTCTTACATAATATATGAGAAAAATGAAAGTCGTGTGTCTTTTTGCATAATGTTATCTTTGCATATATGAAAGATTACCATAATTGAGGCTTTTTTGTAGAACAAACCCACTTTTTGACGTAGGACTACGTCTTTGTTTTCAATACTGGGGTAAAATTTACAAAAATATCTATTGCTACCGTCACAAAATGCCGTCAGGTTTTGAGCGTTAATATCTAAGTCGTTTTTTCAAACATTTTCAAAATGTTTGCCTCAATGGATCGGAAATATTTCTACGCGTGGATTCCAATAATGAAAAATATTGATTTTTGAAATTAAACTATTTAAAATAACGCAAACATAAGGTGCTGTCCTATAATGCTGATATTTCTCTTATCACAGACAGTGATGTCCATATCCTCAGTGTGGGAAAGAGAGATTTTAGATTTTCTACACTTTTTTCCTATCGCTCGAGAGCTCTTCTCTCTTCTTTATATTCACTACCCTGTTTGCATACGGGTAGCGCATGTGAGTGGAAAAAATGGTTTTTATTCACACAACACTCGATCGTTCTAGAGTGTGAAGAAGAGCTCTCAAATTCGCAGAATAGAATGCAGATAAATTCCCTGACCCGTGCGCTCCAGCGAGCTCAATGTTGTGAGCTTTTCTGCTAATGTAGGTACAACAGTGATTGCAAATCCGCTTTGAAGCTACATAGCAAAGAAGGAAAGAAGAATGTTTCTTCTCGCTTTCGTTTTTCGGACAATTTCTACAACTCAGACGACGTTTTCACCTTCAACCGCACCAGCGCATCACAGAAAGAGCACGGACGCATCCTCGCGCAAGTGTATGCGGCAGCGATCGCAGGCGAGAGTACGTGGACGAAGACAGATCAGAGCACGTGAGAGCGGTCGTTAAAAAGAGAGAGTGATTCGCTCACTCAAAGCCATCCCATCAAAGGCGTACACTTTTACTCTGTCTATTCATCACCGAGTTAATGAGCACTTTACTTTATCTGCGGTGAGTTATGGTTGTATCGTCTGTGAAGGTACAAATCTACCGCGCCAGCGTATCATCAGTGCCCGCGACAACAAAATGATATCTATCTTACAAAAGACCCTTTTCAGGGCTATTGATATGATTTTGCAAATGGGTTATACTGAACTATTATAAGAGGTTGCTCATTATATGAGCATGACGCCTACCTAACTCGTCACTCCTGTCCGATTCGTAATTTTATCACTCTAATATCCATTACCGTACATTCATAGAACAGAGTCTTCAAAAAATATCGCAATCCAGGCAATAAATCAACATAAAATCACAATTAATGTGGATTTTCGAAAATTTGGGACAATTTTAAGTTGTGTCAGTATTACAAAAAAAGACGAAATATGTTAATTATGACAAGTAATAAGCTTTAAAATCCTAGAAGAAAATTATGAAGAAGACATATTTTTTCTGTTACTTTCATGCTAATTCCCTTTCAAGGACTTTAGTATCCAATAGCAATATATTGACAGAACGAAACATGCTCCAGTATCTTCAAATAGTGAAACTTCGTTTCGCGGATTGAATTACTACTAGGAAAAACAGACTGTCTCACAATAGGTGTCACTAAAACAAAATGGGAGTACAACAAAACAAACCTACCATATCATAGCATTTATTTGTCATTTGAAAGATACATATTGTATAAATAAACCATATTAATTCAATTCGAATCTCTCGCACTTTCCTTTGATAACTTTGCGCAAAGGCTTTGTTAACCCATTGCAGCTGGCACGCACGATTTCCTGAGGAATTTGGTCCCAAAAATCAACCAAATGTTTTTTTGAATCGATCTTAACTAAGCTCTTTCGTAGGGAATGTGTATGTTTAAGCATATAACCCCAACCAAAGTAGTCAAGTGAGTTGAGATCCGGTGAAGATGCAGGTCATTCTTTGGTTGTGATGAAATCGGGCCAATTTTCCACGCAGCTGGAGCTGTTCGAAAATTTATGGTGTATTCCCATACACAGAAACAAAAGCGTTCAATAAAATGAAAACGGTCCGTGAACTAGTTCACGGTTTTCATGATTTTTACCCAAAAACGTGAACTGCGTGAACGCAACTTTTGGCAACAATATACAAATTCAAGCCCCGCTAGCGCAAGATGGGTCACCAGGTGAACGTTTCTTCGAAGCCATCGATAACCAATGAGGTCTATACAGGTGGCGAAGAGCAAGGTGTTTGTCGGTATTAGTAACGAAAAATGTGTAAACAACCCATGATTTCGGGTAGTGACGTAGAATTCCATAAACAAGCGAATGATAACAAATCAAGTTTTGTTTTGCCCTCATCCTTTAGTGCACAAAAAGGAATTTTTCAGTCAAAACCTTTTAAAAAATATACCAATTACCGAAAATCAACAATCCTTGTGATTTACTGCTGTTGTGAATTGTTGTTTTTGGACATCTACGTCATGCATGTTTACAAAAAACAGGCTGTGCATCATCTCACGAACACAATGACAGTATTTTCCATTCCACTAATACAACTTAACCACTTCTGCTGAACCTGTATAGACCTCATTGATCGAAGACGGGAGGTAAACAAGGTAAGTGAAATCGGAGTAAAATTATATTCGATTAATGCAATTCATCATCAACAAGGGAGAAGGGGGAGAGAGCGCACTTCTTCCACGATGACACTATCGAAGAAACAGTTATTTTGTTCTGTTGAGGCGTGAGATTTAAGCGAAGGTGACTCTAATATCTCAGGTGGTCTATTTTCATCAGTTGGCTAGGAAGACGGGTGGAGTAACGGAGTATATTATGAGATTCAGCAGTAGATCGAAAGGGTAAGGAATACTCAGTAGTATCATTACGCACATGACGACAGTTGTTGATTGCATTTTTGCCTAAGAGTGAGGAGTTATATATTAATGTAAACGTTAGAATGTAAACTTTTACCCCGAAATATTGGTAAACAAATCTTGCAGTCTGACGCTTCATATCCCATGACATAGAACACAGGCTTGGCTGTGTGACACTTTCCATCTCCCTTACTCGTTTGATTTAAAATGTAACTGCGAGTTTGACATCACAGGCACTGTTGCATAGGTGAAAAGGAGACAACTCCAGTAAGCCAGACCTGATTTTACTTGGTATGGATCGTAATAGTATGCGTTTAAACATGGCTGAAATTCTCATATACAATATTGAGACTAGTAATCCTCAGAGTACAGAGATATGCGAAAATTCAATCCGACCGTTTGGCAACGGTGTTCGTTTTGTTAACAAAGGCTGGCAACACTTCCGCAGAATAGAATGTTATAGCTTTGTGCGTGACTCCGTCGTTGGCAGCTCCCATTGTTGTCGATATCTATCACGTACCAGAGATTTATTATGAGTATTTATAAAATTTTCAACTATAAAGTGTATTACAAAGTTTTGCACTAAACCGCAGAGGTGTTTTGAATCATCAAATCATCGCATATCTCTGTTCTCTGACGATTTCTAGGTGATTTCTAATGTTGACTTCAGATGATTTTTTCAGGCAATTCGATTATTGAACGGATATGAGGGGATCTGTGAACAAAACAAACAGATAGAATAAGAAACTGGAGCAGAATTCTCTTTAAAATATTGACGTTGGACACTGTCAGAGCAGAAACATAGCTATAATCTTCGACACACGGCACCAGTGAAGTGAATTGACTAAAATGAAAAATGGCCTACTGTACAAGTTCCGCCAAATTTTCTTCTCAGTATCACAAAAATCATTAGCGAACACAGAGAATAATAAAATGTTACATTATTTTACGAAAACCACGAGTTCTGCAGAATACCCAGGTAACCAATAAGCATTAGCATTTGCAGTAAATCAACCCTAAATCAGCATTTCGGATGCTACAAGCTTAATATTAACATTATATGAGCATTTTGAATGCTATCTGTTGTAAAGTTGTATTGCAAATGCTATTTAAATACTTGTAGCCTGTAATTAGCATTTCGAATGCTAGATAGCATTAATAGAGCATTATCACAGCATTGCAGTAAAGCAGCCGTATATTGGTCCAAATGTTGCATTTATGTTGCATTTAAGGCGACTTAATTGCTAGGTAGGCTGCCGTTAAGAGGTTTTGGAACTGCTTAGAATTTACCTGGGTACGAATGTTTAATTTTTGGTTTTTGAAGCGTAATATATATAAACCATTTAATTTAACTTCATTGCAACCTTTCAGCAAACAGTAAACATGCTCGTTTGGCTCAGATTTTGGCAGTTCTCGCTGCTCGATTGGCTCAAGATGGCCGCTTTCGCATATCTCTGCACTCAGAGGAATACTAAGGGAAGGTCCATTAATTATGTCACGCAGTAAGGGGGGAGGGGGGGTTAGAGAAAACGTGACGATCCATACAAAAAAATTTGGAGGTCCATATAAAAAACGAGACAAGGGGGGGAGGGGGGGTTAAAAAAGTCAATTTTTGCGGGACGTAATTAATGGACGTTCCCTAATTGAAACAATTTGAGATATTAGAGTCACCTTTATGTGAGCCGCATTAGAGGGGTTAGTAAATTTATACACAGTAATTAATGCGGTCTTTGCCGTCTTCTGTTTTTGATTGCATATTTACAAATTTAACTTACAAAAAAACTAACCCTTGCCTTATTTGTCAATATTGGGATTGCTCTGTGAGCCAAACTCCTTCACCTTGTTTTTTTTGGTAACAGGCTTCGAGTGGGTCAGTATTCGCAAAGTTTAGTGGCCATCTGATGATTTGTCCTCAGATTTGTCATACTGGACATTCTTCTAAATATTTTCATGGCCACTCGAAGCCCCAAGGGAACCTGTTACAAAACGGCCTACAATCGAATTGAAATAGATTGTAGGATCTATTGCAAAGATTGTGACATTCTTTCCCGGAAATTCAATTGATATTCCCAGATAGTGTCTCCGTTCCGGACCACAGCCCCAGAAACCCGGATTTCTAGGAACCAGATGAATTCAAACGGACTTTGCTGATAACATTCACAAAACGGATGAGTTTTTGAATCTAACGGTGCAAAAAGAATTAAAATCCATCAACTGCCAGAGTTACAATAATTTGAATTTGGGTGCTACCCGGGTCCTTGTTGAACATTCCAAGGTGCCTTTTTTGTAGAACAAATAAGGGTTTGGATTTTTTTTTGGGTTTTCTCAATTTTCAAGTTTTTTTCCAGCAAGGTGCAAAGATATAAGTCTTGTACTTGTACTTCTGACAAACTCGGAAGAACTTCAAATTTTTACGAATTAAATTTCCACCCATATAAGAGTCGAAAACACCCACCTCTGGAACTAACGTTTGTATTAAAAAAAATAGTCAAAACCTGCCGATTTTTCGTAGGTTTACCTTCACCCGCACTGATGAAACTACCCATGCAATATCAATCATAGTATTTTTTGTAATCAGTTCATTTATTTGTTAGGCTCAGGCGTGTATAACATTTTGCGGAGCCGATATTCAATATTGTAATTAACATGGTTTTAAATTTTAGATTTTTGTAAAAGTGGGGTGCCAATTACTCGTGGCTAGCTCGAGGTTAATGGGTCACATGGTTGCGACATCTACCAAATCGTCGCTGTAGTCCCTTTCAGGAACTAAGCCGCAGATGGGTGACCACAGCTTGCTGGGCTGGTACAAGTAGCACGGAAACAAAGGAATAGTATAACTGGGACACAATGGCAGGGAATTTACTAGAGTGGAAGGCAGGGAGGTAATGACGTTACACTCTTAGATCAGACAAACAAAGGAATTCGTAAATCGCTTGAATGTTGGAAATGTCACGTATTTCCAAAACATTTCTTACCTCGCGGAAGGGTTGTCTACCTCGGGCCACTAGGGTATCCAATAGTCGTGCTCTGGAGGCATCATTATCCGGGCAATGCCAAACTGCGTGAGTGATGTCATCATAACCGGTTCCGCACGTTCATCATCAATCATAGTAATCCATGAGTCAGCAGACAAAATTTGACAGCTCTATGAGTCGAACTCTAACCGTGATGGCAAAAACAGTGGAGCAACTCCGTTCAGAACTGTGCGCGTTCAAAAAACGGAACCCTGCCGCATTGAAAACGGACATCGAGCGGCATTTTGTGGACGCCGGATACGCCCGTTCCGGCATTTACAACATCTTGGCTTTATTAGACAACAATCAGAGCATCGATAAAAAGCCCGGTTCCGGACGGCCGACGACCCTAAGCGACAAGAACCTGCAAAGGATGCGGAAGAGGAAGATCGAGGGAAAAGTGGCTACATCGCTGTCTGCCCTTGGCCGAAGGTCGGTTCAACCGGCCAAACAGTGGAAAAGTACCTGGCGAACATGAAAATACATGTCAGGAAGCGAAAGTCGCGTCCACTGGTTTCGGAGCTGCGGGCAATGAATCGCGACGTGGCGGTGGTTATGGACGACGAGACCTTTCTCACCCTGGATGGCAACGACTTCGGATTTTACTTACTCCTCGAAGGAATTGAGCTTCGAAGTGAAGTTAATTTCACATACCAAGTTCCCCAAGAAGGTGCTGCTGTGGCTGACAATCATCGAGAAGGAGATATCAAAGCCGCTCTTCTTTCGCTACGAACTGGCCGTGAACGGGGAAATTTATAGTACGAAGTGCCGGCCGGAAATTGCGCCGTTCATCAAGAAATACCATAAGGGTGAAGACGCGGTGTTCTGGCCGGATTTGATGTTGCCGCTCCATCTCGCGGCTGAATATCGATGTGGTACCCAAGTCGGCGAACCCGCCCAACGTCCCCCAGCTGCGTCCGATCGAGAATTTCTGGGCCAACCTGAAGCGTAAGATCTACACGCATGATTTCGTCCGCCATGGCGAATGTTCTGGTTAACTACCGGAAGGCCGCTCGCAAGGGCCTAGAATTTTTATGCAAATAAGCTTAAATAATTACCTTCCATGGGAAATTTATCAAAAGCAATTATCTGTCTTAGCTTTTTTTTAACACCATTAAACTCACATTGTATTCAAAAAAAAATCACCCATCTTTTGACAGCTTCATATTAAGCTGCCGAAAGTGAATGATTTCTTTACATAAAATGTGTAATCACAAATCTGTACTACAAAAAGCGGTTAGAGGATTTGCAAACATACGCTCATTAGAAGCTCAATTAAGTTACCCTCTCAAATCGGCATCACCATTAGCTAAAGCATAGAATAAGTGAACCTTACTGGTGAGCTTTGTTTGCAAATGCTTTAATGAATTTTCCTGTGCTGTTCCAAAACCTAAATTTATTTCTATTTATTCTTTGGTGCATGTTTACATATTCAACTGTTACGCAAGAGTATACATAACGTTACAAGACGGTATGATAACCAACTACGACCTGTAAAGTTACTTTGACATCAAAGTGAGCCATGGTATATTAGTTTCTCACATAATTTTATACATTTACTACGTTCCCGTAATGCATTATTGTTGGCAAAATTTTACATGTTTATTTTTTCTGTGTAGATGATGGAAAATGAATCAACATTAATTAGAAGTCTCAGGATGATAAAATCTGATATTTTATTATATTGCGATAAGAATATTTCTTAAAACAATCACAAGAGGAAGTACACAGAAACCAAAATATATTTTTAAAATTTACCTGAAGAATTACGTAGGAAAAATCATACATATCGCCTAATTTATTTTAATTGTGTAGTAACTGAGCATAATGGAAATTAATTCACCAGAACATGTTATTCTGGTTCATTTGACACTCTTTCAGAAAAACTCGGTTTATCTGTAATTTTCCTTTCCATAGCCATTCCTCCCAACAGACCCTGCCTATCATATTTCACGAGAATTAAAGTGAAAACAACAGCTAGGAACAAGCCAGCACGCGAATATTCTCAAGGTCATTCACTTTGTTGACAATCCACGACACCCATCGCCTGTATCTTCTCGTTTTCGACATCAAACGAGGGTAAACTGTTCCTACGGTTGTGTTCTGTATGGGTTCCGCTCGTGGATCGTCGGGTCCGTGTGTGGACTTGGGGTTGGGCACTGTCCAACGAGCATCATCTCATCGCGTGGTTTCGTGTGTGACGATACATGAACAGTAGAGTGGGTCGAGTTCAACATTAAGAATAACAACCTCGAGCTGATGCCCAATGTTGTTTCGTTTTTTGGTAGGATCCCCAGTAAATGTGCCTACTTGGAAGAAGTTCGCTTATTTTCAGGTCAATTTTGACCACATTCATTCTCTTGCAGCCCCACCCTATGGAACACGGTCTAGCGGCCGAGCTGTACTATTTTATTGTTATATAAATTTAAACACATCCACCAAGAGCAATATTTACTGAATTTGGCTGCGCTTACATGCCTGTGATGTGTGCATTCGGTCGATTGTAATGGACAGAAGTGTTTAGCTTATTGAATGTAATCATACACGAGCTGCATTTCAATTGTGCTTGTCTCCCTTAGTCCCCGGGTATGTAGACAGGAATGTTTCCTCACCCTTGAGAATGGGCAAATATTGGCCCTGGTTCATTATCAGCGGCAGTGTGCGGTAATAGGAAAACACCAGAAATTCTCGACTAGATGTGAACTGTATGTATACTTATTGCACTTCGGCAAGGGTCGTCTGTGTCAACAGTTTTGCGTGTGCAAAAATGGCAATGATAGCAGTACATCAGCATACATCATTACAGTAAAAAAAATATGACAGAATTGTTCCCAACTGATAAGTGGAAAGAGTCGTTAAACATCCCATCACTCTTGATTGTTTACGTTGTGATTATCAATCAACAAACAAATTCTGCCTGGCCTCCGGCTATGTGCGAAAATATGCTCATGCAAATTATCAATCAGCTGTCACACCCCTTTGCGGACACAAAAAAATGAAAATGAAAATAAACGTGCCACTCTTGAAGTGTTTTCGCACTAATTGACTACGATTTTTTTGTTTTTGATTGTTGACCAACTCAGTGGCTTACGGTTTCGTTCTTCGTGAAATGGTATTGTAGTTCAGTTTTTGACGTATTTTTTTCTATACTGGGTGAACAAAATTGAATTGCGACCGTCAAGAAAAGTAGTCAGGATGTGAGCGTTAATATCTCAGTCGTTTCTCCCAAGATTTTAAAAATGTTTGTACCAATTGATAGGAAATATCTCTATGCATCGATTCTAAAAGGAAATTGTTGATTTCGAACCACATACTATTAAAAAAGTAATAAATATTAAGCCTTGTCGTAACAAGCCTTCTTTTTCATTCTTAGTGTTTCAAGCTTATTGCTTTCTCAATTAGGTTATTGCTTGCTCTCAACTTAGTATTCTATATGCGTTTCCAAAGTTATTAGTTGACAGCTTTCGATGCCAGGTATCATTTCTGCATTAGGATGAAAGTGTGACATGTACAATAATACCCTATGCCCAGGGATTCGAGAAATTTTTCTTCACGAAAAATTCCTAGACCATACCAGGAATCGAACCCAGCCAGCTCCAGTGCGGTGTAACTTTGTAGCCGCACCTTTGCCGACTGAGCTAAGGGAGGAAAAGCCTTCATGAAGTATAATAATTCTAAGAAAATTGCATTGTACAATCAAAATGACTCTCATTTAGTAGCGTAGTCCTTAGTCACCATTTCGAGCAACTCAATGGGGCTGTACCTTGTAGTTTTTCTTCACCTTATGCGGCTGTACAAAGTTACACACAGAGCACTATCTTCTGTCAAGCAGTTATAAATTGACTCCTCTAAAGGTTATTTCCAAACAACTCAAAATTATGAAGGATCTATTTAAGTAGCTCAAAAGTATGGATACTTAATAGAGAGTAAAAATAGTTGGGAGTAACAAGTTGATAATGAATGCACATCGTCTTGAATCCGAACGAGTTGACTAATGCTCAACATTTTACTGCCAACTTCACAGCTTAAAGGGTGTCTACGATGAAATTGCCACACACAAAATTGATTCGCAAAATTCGAGTTTTCATCCGATTGCCATCAAATAACTATTAAACTTCATTTTACCATTTTACTCGTATTTTATTTACAGTCCATACGCAAATGCCCGCACCATGGCCTTAACCCCAGCCAAAAGATTCTGCACAACCTGTGAATCAACCGTTTTTTGCATGTAAACCCATACCTTCTTCAGTTCCTCGACTGTCTTCACTACCTTAGGTCGTTTAAGAAGGGGCTGCTTCATAATCGCCCAGAACTTCTCGATGGGGCGGAGCTCCGGAGTGTTGGGAGGATTGAACATTTTCGGCACGAAATTGACCTTATTGTCCGCATACCACTTCAGCACGCCCTTGGAGTAGTGGCATGACGCCAAATCCGGTAGAAGATTGTTGGGACGTTGTGGACCTTCAGGAGAGGAAGCAGCCGCTTCTGGAGGCACTCTTTTATGTACACCTGTCCGTTCATCGTGTCCTGGGTCACGAAAGGTGCACTCCGCTTCCCGCACGTGCAGATGGCTTGCCAAACCAGGAATTTCTTCGCAAATTTGGACATCTTCTGAGTGCGGACATGCTCCGGAACGCTGAACTTATCCTTGGCCGTGAAAAACAGGTTGCCGGGGATCTGTTTGAAGTCGGCCTTCACATTTGTTTCATCGTCCATGATGCAGCATTCAACTTTCGTCAGCATGTTGAGGTACAACTTCCTGGCACGGGTTTTGGCGGACTTGTTCTGCTTCTCGTCGCGATTAGGGGCCTTTTGTACCTTGAACGTTCGAAGCCCAGCCTTAGTTTTGGCCTTCTGGACAAAACTTCGGCTTAGGTGCAGCTTCTTAGCCACATCCCGAACGGAGGCGTTCGGATTTCGGTTGAAGGCCCCAACTACGCGGTTGTGATTTTTGGTGTTGTACGGAATACTTTTTCCTTCACTTCTGGGCTTCCGATCGGTGGTCAACCGTTCCTCCAACCGCTTAATCACTCGCGACACCGTGGAATTCGCGATTCTCAACGTTTTAGCGATGGAACGATGCGAGAGATCCTTGTTCTCGAGATGAATGCGCAAGATTTTATCACGCACGAGCTGTTCTTTCGACTCCATTTCCGCAAGTTTTGATCACAGGACTTTAAAACTTGCAGGATCCAACGGTTAAAAAGTTAGAGCAATTTCATAGTGTGGCAATTTCATCGTGGACACCCTTTAGAAAAGTAGCGACAATTTTTTGACGTAGGACTACGTCTTTGTTTTCAATACTGGGGTACAGTTTAAAAAAATATCTATTGCGACCGTCACGAAATGTGGTCAGGTTTTGAGCGTTAATATCTCAGTCGTTTCTCCAAACATTTACTAAATTTTTGCACCAATCGATCGAAATTATTTCTACGCATCGATTCTCATAATGAAAACTATTGATTTTCAACACTAAACTATTAAAAATAACGCAAAGATAAGGTGGTGTCTTATAATGTCGATTTTTCAGAGTAAATTTACCAAATACAGTGTACTTCCTAGCACAGATTTCATATTTAAGTAACGAACGTCTCCTAGGCAGCCACGAAGGTTATCAAACAAGTACAAGTTATCAAACAAGTTGAGTATTTCGGTAGTCGTGGAGCTGTGCAGTGGCGTAGTAGCGCCACTAAATCCGTTCTTTTCAGGACGACCAAATCAGTTTACTAACGAAAGAGTTTGGTTGAATTTTTCTATTGTGCTGTTTGTAATTCAATTACCGCGTCACGGCTGAACATGGCATTCATTAAACGTCGCGTCCCCGATTATATTATCACAAAACGATAAACAACTAACTAACGAAAGTCTAGAAGGGATAATTCGAGCCAAACTGCAACACATCAGAGACCGCCCATGTGGTGGAGTTTGCCATTGTTCCTAGTTATGCATAGCGGATTAGTTGTTGGCAGTGGCTAGCAAATTAGGCATATTTCTGTTAAGAAAATCATCCGTCTAGCGTGCACTAATTAAAACTAATTATTGTGGCACAATGACTAGAGTTCGTCCTCTTTGATGCAATTTGTATCACATTGCCTTCGTTAGTACCGGCTTCGTTTGTGCAATAGCATCCAACGCCATAACATACCAGCTCTTAGCAGAAATTTTGACTCAGTCTTACAACAGTCGTAGAGCTGTGCAGTGGCTGGTGGAACACAGTTTGCGGCAGCAAGCACCCTGGATGGTACACTGGCGAGTAGTCGTTGCCCACACTCCCGCTTCACTTTACTCAATTGTGAGTACAATTGTATGCTATCTCTTTTTTCTCTCTCGGATATGTTACTCAATTTTCGTTAAAAAGTGGATCAACTCAATTTTTGATTAGATCCACGTCTTACGAAAATTGAGCAACATTTCCGTGAGAGAAAAAGATATAGCAGATAATTGTTCTCAAAAATTGAATAAAGTGAAGCGGGAGTGCATAGAGCCGTTTATACAGTTGGCTGTTGGTGCCGATGCTCCCGTCAACCTCGCTGAGAGAGACATGGCTGCTTAAGCCTACGAGCTGGCGGGAAAAAGCCGACCGTGACCAGACAAACAACCCTGGGGAATCGCAAACTATTTCTCCCTCGTCAATTAAATCCGTCCTTTTCAGGACGACCAAATCAGTTTATTAACTAAAGAGTTTGTTTAGTTGAATTTTTCTTTTGTCGGTTTGTAGTTCAATTACCGCGTCACGGCTGAAAATAGCATTCATTAAACGCCGCGTCCCGGAGTATTTCATAAAATTGTTGAACAACAATCGAACGAAATTTTAGAAGGAATAATTCGAGCCCAATTGTGACACGTCAATGACCGACTATGTGGTTTAGTTCGTTTTAGTTCCTAGTTATGCATAGCGGATTAGTTGCTGGCAGTGGCTAGCAAATTAGGAAAATTTCTGTTAAGAAAATCATCCGCTAGCGTGCACTTATTAAAACTAATTATGTGGCGCAATAACTGAAGTTCGTCCCCTTTGATGCAATTAGTATCACATTGACTTCGTTGAATGAAAAATTGATTCAGTCTTACGGTAGTTGTAGTGCTGTGCAGAGCAAAATGTGCTGTAGCAGCGCAGTAGGCGTGCGACCACACTGGAGGATGCACTGGCGAGCAGTCGTTATCCAGAGAAGTTGGTGCAGTTGGCTGTTTGGGCCGATGCTCCCGTCAACCTCGCTGAGAGAAATAAGGCTGCTTAAGCCTACGAGTTGATGGGAAAATGCCGCCCGTGACAACAACGGGACAAGAATCAGCCCACCTCACCTGCAGATGGCCACCCGCACCGACGAGGAGGTGAACTAAGAATACCAAGAAGAAACCCCAAGTTAAACCGTGAACAATGTTTCTCCCCCATCATTTATATCCGTCCTTTTCAGTACGACCAAATCAGTTTGCTTATTGAAAAGTTTGTTTGGTTGAATATTTCTTTTGTGCTGTTTGAAATTTCATACATTCGATAGGAATCAAATAATTTTGAGAATGTCCAACTAAAATGTCGGAGCATACATATGGCTGCAAAGTATGTGGTTCTACCATCGTAGAAAATACAACTAGGGCCGTATCATTATTAAAACCAAACGGTCCTTTTTAGGGCCACCAAATGCAATCTAAAGAGCTAACAATATAATTTTCTTACATATTCACTTCCCAATACTGTTCTATCGTTCATTTAGCACTATTTCGACCCAGACGTCTATCGGCAATAATAGACTTTGAATTCCCAAACAGACCACAACCATCTACAGCGCAATAAGGATAATGATTTTCGGGTGGTCGATCATATCCACACAATCTGCTCTTATGGTGCATTCTCGCTTCACCATCTCGGAATGCCAACAGTGAAGCATTTTAACCCGATACTGTCGTTTCCTGCAAAGCATAAGCATTATGAACAGCTTCGTAAATGACATATCCGAGCGGATTGAGAGCGTAGCTGCCCGACTAACTTAAATCAATTGGCGGATGGCCCTGACGTCTCTGGGAATTCAAATGCTGCCGAGAGAGGTTTTAGAGCGAACCGAAGCCATGATCAAGTAAAATAGCTTCATGGCGAAATAAGGCGGTGTTAGTAGCTGTTCCCTCGAACCCAAAATGACCCTTTTCAGGGACAACAAAACAACTGGAAAAGAAAGTTGACATGTGTTTGGGAATGCTGAAAGCTGGGTTTCGGGGTGGTTGATTGAAGTGTTTTAGCCCATTGGGTTCTTCAGCTTTGTTTAATTTTATGTTTTTGATGTGTTTAAAGTGTTTATGTTTTACATGAAATTTTCAGTTCAGCCCTTGGGTCATTGTTTGTTAAAATTTGATAACCTATGTATGAATTTAGATACCAAAACAGGCTATATCAAATATTTAAGGTTGTAGTGCGAAATGTTTAGTGTATGGGAATTCGATATCAAACGAAACAAATTTCAGCCACTCTTTAAACAATCAAGCGATCTAGATTGCACAATGCTTCGTAGTCCTACGTCAACTTTGCGTACAACCCCATTGGGCTGTCCCTTCTAGTTTTTTCAATGTCATAAACATTTGAGTGCCAATTCAAATGGGTTTTTTTTAATTTAACAAAACGATATTTTATCACTCCAGAATAAAGCCAGTTCACGATAAGTCTCGGACACCAAAGTAATTGCAGCATACTTATTTACACATAATTCAACAAAACCGTTTTTCACAATAATAGTATAATAATATCTTCATTTAAAACAGTTGATTAAGATGTTAATTTTTCTTTCGGTAAACTCCTTGAACTTTCTGTGGTACACCCGCCGTGACGATTCTCCAACTTCTTTTGAAATCATCGGTACCATTTGCTTTCTTCTTAGTTTCGAAGAGTTTCCACTTAACTAGAGCCCAGGTCTTCTCTATTGGGCGAAGTTCTGGACAGTTTGGTGGCTCAGATGTTTTTGGCACGTATTTGACCTCTTGTACATTATACCATTCCATTAAGGATTTCACATAGTGACAAGGCCAAAAACAGAGCTGGAGATTCGCGGCATCTGATAAACGGTAGCATTTGCAGACCTTCTTTCTCGTCCTCATTGATAGTGCCGGTAGAGACGAAACTTTAAGATTTTCGAACACAGCTACATATGGCCTGCCAAAATCAAATACTTTTTCGGGAATTTGGACACCTTATTTATCCAGAAATGCTCAACAATGGCGTTTCTTTGCATTGCAGTGTAAAAAGCCAGATCCGGAAGCTATTGAAAGTGTTCGAGTACGTAAAGGGTGATACGGTCAAAATTTGGTCATGGGAAAACGCGTGTAAATTGGTGAAATCGTTTATTTAAAAAATCAAATTAAATTTCTTTTTCAAGTTCAATTAGTATAAAATTCAGGAAAAATATTCAGTTAGGCTTACGCTCTTCCAAATCCGAATTGCCGGGCCTTACGCTTGACCCCTGCCATCAGATTTTGTACAGCCACCTTGTCCACCTTCTTCGCCGCAGAAAGCCAGTTTGCCTTGAACTGCTGCTCGTCCTTAGCAGTTTTTTTGGTCTTCTTTAGGTTCCGCAATAGCAATATTGACAATAGCCCAGTATTTCTCAATTGGGCGGAGCTCTGGCGTGTTGGGAGGGTTCTTGTCCTTGGGAACCACCTGCACGTTGTTGGCGGCGTACCACTCCATGGCCTTTTTACCGTAATGGCAAGATGCCAAATCCGGCCAAAACAGTACGGAACAACCGTGTTTCTTCAGGAAAGGCAGCAGACGTTTATTCAAACACTCTTTCACGTAAATTTCTTGGTTGACAGTCCCGGAAGCTATGAAAATGCTGCTTTTCAAGCCACAGTTACAGATGGCTTGCCAAACCAGATATTTCTTTGCGAACTTTGACAGTTTCGTGTGCTTGAAAATATCTGCTACCTTTCCCCTTCCTTTTGCCGTATAAAACTCTTGTCCCGGAAGCTGCTTGTAGTCGGCTTTGACGTAGGTTTCGTCGTCCATTACCACGCAGTCAAACTTCGTCAGCATCGTCGTGTACAGCCTCCGGGATCGCGCTTTGGCCGTCGTATTTTGTTTATCATCGCGATTTGGAGTCACTACCTTCTTGTAAGTCGATAGTCCGGCTCGTTTTTTGGCTCGATGCACGGTTGTAGACGATACACCCAGCTTATTTGCGGCATCTCGGAGAGATAGGTTAGGGTTGCGCTTGAAACTACCGGCAACTCTCTTTGTCGTCTCAGCGGCTTCCGGTTTTCGATTTCCCCCCGATCCAGACTTCCTGGCTGTCGACAAACGTTCCCCAAACACTTTAATTACATTTGCAACGGTTGATTTGGCAACTTTTAGCGATTTTGCCAACTTTGCGTGCGAGTAGCTCTGATTTTCACGATGCGCGAGCAAAATTTTGATACGTTGCTCTTCTTGCTTGGACGGCATTTTGACAACTGAAGAGTGAATTCCAAAATCAAAATAGGAGCAACATTCTACACACACACCTTCAAAATGAGGGGTGTTCAGGTTTTTTTAAATGCAAAATTGAAAGAAATACGTCAAGTTGATATTGACCAAATTTTGACCGTATCGCCCTTTATGTTTCGTCATCCATTATGATTAGTGAATCCAAACTCGCGAATGCTGGAATGATAAAGATATTATCCTAACTTTTCAATGCTGGGAAAACTAGTTATGGATCTTCATCATTGTTGCATACTCAACACAATAATTTTAAATTGCTTGGCAGCAGAATCAAGATAATAATGTTTCATAACATCGGATGTTTTTAAGGAAAGAAACATAGCAATGTTCGTTTATTGCTTTGTATGCAACAAAAATAAATCCAATCATGTCACATCCTAAATCTATCGAAAAGAGACAATATTTGTATTAATCCCTCTTTCGCATATATGTGTGTGTGTTTGAATGTTACGCGTGTAAATGTGTTCGCGTGTGTGTAGGTGTGTGTGTAAATAATTGAATAAGCCCACGTTTCTCGGCAACCGCTGGACCGAATTGGACGGAACAACCGCCAAATGGAAGGTACAATCAAAGGTCCAATTGAAAGTTTTTGAAATTGGTCAACTTGGTTCAGAGATATGACCGGAACATGTTCCGATGGGTATGGGTAACGTTTGAGGATATTATCTAATACGTTTCAAAGCTATCATGATACGCCTCCCTCGAACCCTAATTACATCAGGGTTAGATAACAATATCAATGATACCAAGTGCCCAGGAGAACACTAGCCACATCCGGACATGTTGCGGATTAAACCAGGCTAAGGCTAACGTTCGCATTAAAACAAAATAATTTCGGATGGTGATAAAATCAAGCTAAGACAAATAATTGCTTTTGATAAATTTCCAATGGAAGATAATTATTTAATCTTACTTGCAAAACAAAATTACGCCCTTGTGAGCGGCCTTCCAGCTGTCAACCGGAACATTCACCATGGCGGACGAAAACTTGCGTGTAGGCATGTTTTTGAGTTCTTTCTTGGTTTTATTTATCAATTCCTCCTCAGTTTTCGAGACAAAACTGTTGGAGTAGATCTTACGCTTCAGGTTGGCCAAGAAATTCTCGATGGGGCGCAGCTAGCGAACGTTGGGCGGGTTCGCTGACTTGGGTACCAGATCGATGTTCAGCCGCTCCATCTTCTCCAACGATTGCATCGAGTAGTGGGCCGACGCCAGATCCGGCCAAAACACTGCGTCTTCGCCCATATGGTATTTCTTGATGAACGACGCTACTTCCGGCAATCATTTCACTATAAATTTCCCCGTTCGATTGGTTACTGGAGCAAAAGAAGAGCGGCTTTGACATCCCCTTCTCGCTGATTGTCAGCCGCAGTAGTACCTTATTGGAGAACTTGGTGTGTGAAATGAACTTCACTTCGGAGCTCACTTCCTGCGTGGGGGAAGTCAAATACAAAGTGCCCTGCCAGTCGTTGCCATCCAGGGTGAAATAGGTCTCGTCGTCCATCACCACCGCCACGTCGTGATTCGCCGGGAAAATCGAGTTGACCATCTTATCCAGCCGCTGCCGCTGCTTCATTGCCTGCAGCTCCGAAACCAGTGGACGCGACTTCCGCTTCCTAACAAGCGCACGCAGCGATGTAGCCACTTTTCCCTCGCTCTTCTTCTTCAGCATCCTTTGGAGGTTCTTGTTACTCAGGGTCGTCAGACTGGAACCGGACTTTCTTTCGATGCTCTGATTGTTGTCTAATAGTGCCAAGATGTTTTAGATGCCGGAACGGGCGTATCAGGCGTCCACAAAGTGCCGCACTATGTCCGTTTTCAACGCGGCGGGGAGCCGTTCTTTGAACGCGCACACTTCTGAACGGCTTTGCTTCACTGTTTTTGCCATCACGGTTAGAGTTCGACTGATAGAGATGTCAAATGTTATCTGCTGACTCATGGGTTACTATGATTGATGCTGCATGGGTAGTTTTGTCAGTGCGGGTGAAGGTAAACTCATGAAAAATCGGCAATTTTTGTTCATTTTTTCAATGCAAACGTTAGTATGCCGCTCAAAAGCAATAAGCGTTAGGACAGCACAAGTATTGATCAAGAAATGCTTTTACGGTCGAAATTACTTACCTTGTATGCAGTTGATAGGGAGGGCATACTACAAACGGTTTTAGTAACGCTTGCGCATGCAATCTTAAAGGGGCTGTCACTTTTCCTTGCGGAATACTATTCCGTTTGATTACCCCGCAAGGAAAACTGACATTTTATCCATACTTAGGCAGTTATCAAAATCTCTTCGGTAGAAATGGAAATAATTACTTAAGGTATTTACTTGTCAGCTGCATACTAGGCTTTTGCCGATAAGCACGGTTAATTTATATCACTTGAATCGTATCAATGGGAGCTAGTATACTATCTGTACTCAGTGGAAATTTGGCTCTCGGGCCGAATTGCACTGTAACTAGAAGGAGTTCGGTATGTGATATCTGGAAACAAGCACATTGCACCCTTTACAGTTTGGTAAAGATTAATCATATTTCTCGAGGTTTCTTTGGTTTATATTGTCAACAATCGGATTGAGTTTACAGATATTTTTCCTTGACACTAAAGTAAAATATAAAAGACTGAGGCACCTGGGAAGGTGGTGACAACCATAAATTATATTGAACTTTCGGCGCTATAAGTACGCGCCCATCTTGTTATAGTGGTGGCATCAAGTGCCTAAAACCTTATTTGCATGTTCAGATGTATGCATGCGTGCAATGAAGTGTTCAGAACCACATTGATCAAATCCGGATATGTACCTTCGGGGAAGTGGCCAGTTTTTTACTTGGGCCAAAACATATCATGTGAAACCTCATTTCACATCGGAATTCAAAAACAAGCGTGGTGCTCGTGACATCAAATGCCCATAATCGCTTTTTCTCTCCTGAATACATGATCAAGCAAATTAAAAAATAATAATAATAATAATACGTAAGAAGGGTAAGATCTCAGCATAGGTGGACGAATTCCGTTTTTTTTTACAGAACCTGAAAGCCATGTTTTCCGAAACTTTGTCCAACCATATCTCCCGAACACAATGCTTCCAGAACCGAACATCCGAATCCAAAATAATTCAATTGCATTCAATGAGACCACGGTGCCTGTAATTTGGCGCACAATTCGGTTATTTCAGCTAGAAAAAGTTACGATATTTACTCAACAATGATCATTGAATCTTCTGGAAGGTCAAAACATTTAATGCAATAACCTGGGAGGTTCTAGGTCGTCCAAACTGTTTTTAAATTCAGACTTTGGGGTCTACAGTTTTAATTGTATTTTTTTTTCGGCAACACAAAGTTACAATGTGCATTCATGTAAATTCATGGTTAAAACATATCATAACTTTTTATAGCTGGAAAAGCTACAACTACAGTAATAGATCCCAAGTTCAGTACTCCAAGATAGGTTGGAAGACTTAGAACCTCCCAGATTATCTCATAATGTCGGTTTCCCCTCGATAAGATCATTGAACATAGTAGAATACATATCGAAAATTTGTGCTGATTGAAATGCTACAGTTTCAATTGTGGATCCCAAGTTATGAATAAATGAACAGTCAGTATGACCCAAAAATCACAGATATCATTTTAATGTCAGTTGATCTTTTAGAAGATCCATTGAACATAGTTGAAAACATATCGTATATTTGCCTAGTCGTCACTTTAGTTACAACTGTAGATCCCAAGTTCTGAGCTCCAGGAGTGTTTGTATGACCAAAAACAACCCATATTATCTCAGAATGCCTGTTGACCTTCTAGAGGACTCAATGAATGGTTGAATACATATCGTAAGATAGCATAGCTGAAAAAGCTACCGTTACTATTGAATATATTAAGTTTTAAACTCCAGGACAGTTTGATTGAGATATCTTAACTTTGCATAATCGGAAAAGTTTTAGGTACAACTGTAAAGCTAAAATTTCAAACTTTTTCATGTTCAGCATGTTCTGGGTTGAAAATCAGGTCTCAAAAACAAGTTTTTTTTTATTATGTTTTGTATTCTCCGTGCGTGCAGTAACAATTATGATGTAGAAGGAGATGTTTGCTCTTCCCCACGAGGCACCAAGACTACCAAACATTACTGTCCACTCGTGGAGCCTCATGGTGATGAGCAAACATCTCCGTCTATATCAAGTATTTTTAATTTTTTCCTGTTAAAATAATATTTGCATTAAAAAATGGACAAAAATTGCCGATTTTGCCATGCCGAATTTTCCATGGGTTTATTTTCACCCGCACTGACAAAACTACTCATGCAGCATCAATCATGGTAACCCATGAGTCAGTAATTTGACAGCTCTATCAGTTGAACTCTTACCGTGATGGCAAAAACAGTGAAGCAACTCCGTTCAGAAGTGTGCGCGTTCAAAGAACGGGACCCCTCATACCACTTCTTGATGGACTTCGCTGTGTGGATGGGAGCGTTGTCATCCTGGAAGACGCCGTTCCCTTCTGGGAAAATGGATCGCATCATGGGAAGCACCTAGTTGAAATTTAAAAATAATAAGTCTTTGTAGAGTACATATGTCACCAACAGTTGAAATACCTGCTCATCCAATATAGTCCTGTAGTGGTCAGCCTTCATTTTGCCTTTTACAGCGACAATTGGACCAACCCCATGCCAGGTAATCGCGCCCCAGACCATTACCGATCCCCCACCATGCTTCACAGTGGGAAGCAGGCAATCTTTGTCGTACTCCTCTCCAGGAGAACGCCACACGTACACCCGCCCGGTTGTTGGGAAGAGCGTGAAAGAGGATTCATCTGAATAGACTACATTCCTCCACTGGGCTTCTGTCCAAGCGGCATAGAGCTTACACCAGCGCTTCCTCTTCGCTGCATTCGCTGGCTTTATAAGCGGCTTGGCAATTGCTGCCCGCCCACGCAGGTTCATCCTGTGCAGCTCCCTCCGGACAGTCCTTGTTGATACAGGTTCTTCAATTGAGTCGTTCAAGGCTGCTGTTGCTTTAAAAGCCGAAATCCTTCTATCCGCCTTAACAATCCGTTTCAACGCCCGTTGCTGTCGACTACCAAGCTTTCGTCTCCGTCCAGTACATTTACCGGGTGAAATTTTTCCGGCCTCATACTCCGCCATGATTCGACAAACGGTGGTTTTCGAAACGCCGACTATTTTGCACGTTTCGGCAATCGAAGCTCCTGCCTCTCGCGCACCAACGATCCGGCCACGTTGAAACTCGGTAAGAATCGTAGCCATCGTGAACTGTGTTATTTCGAAAACTCGCGTAAAAAATGAGCAAAAAAATTGACAGTTCAGGTAGCTTGTTTACATGTTTTGTTATTTCGAAAACTCGCGTAAAAAATGAGAAAAAAAATACGTGTAAAAAGGATTTGGTGTAGAACATTGCATCATGACGTCATTTGACAGTTCAGGTAGCTTGTTTACATTTTTTCTAGTAAAATCTTAATTGGCACCTACTACAGGTTCCCCCGGGATCGTTCCGGCGGTCCAGGGAGTGGCCAATATAGCCAATAGCCTTCTCAAGTGTATAAAAATCATACTAATAATGAATAATCATGAAGATAGAGCTGCTGTACGGCATGCTCTGGAGTAAAAAACAAGAAAAAAACAAGAAAAAAAGCTGTGACATAGCATGTTTTGAGTAAAATAAAGAACTGACCTCATCCAGGACCCTTCATCAGAACCTGTTTCACGGAAATGGCCATATATCGGTCAATTCAAGGCCGATTCCCGTGATCGACCTTTCATTCGCTTTGGAAATGTTTTGTTTTTTCGTGTGTTTACTGAAAAAAAAAGTTTGACAACGTCATCTTGTACGAAAATTCATCGCAACATGTAAAATAGCCCCTCCGGAAACCCGGAACAACTCCGGTATCCGGTGACCATGGCCAATTTTGTTACCGAGACATAGAATTACATTGAATTCCCCGTCGAATGCTTCTTGGGCAATTGAAATCGAATAATATTTCATGAAGTTAGAGCACTGCAAAGCTGATCAAAAATTTGCCTGTCCCGATCATTTTGTCTATCCCCTGTATAACTCCAACATTACATATTCTTTTGCTTTTTGCTTTGTCGATTCAAAAGTCGTCCACCTACCACAACCGCATCTTAACTATTGGTTTTCATTCCGTACAAATTGACTTTTACGCGTCGTTCAAAAACTAGTTGTTTTTCCATTGTAGTAAACCACCATCACACTTTGTGAGTGGCCCCAACACCATCTTTACTACTGAATTGAAACGATTCAATATGCGGAGTTTAAATGCATATTTTTTTTTTTCAAATGTAGCAAACCACCATGACACTTTGTGAGTGGCCCCATGAGCATGATTACTATTCATGTGGCCCCAAGACCTTGGATTTGTTTTTCCCAATAATGTGAAGCACTATCACAATTTGTTAGTGGACCTCAATAGCACGCGTACTGTTGGTTTATATCGATTTGAATTGGCTCCCAATCATTTTTTCTTGTTGTTTTTCCAAAAATGTAAACCACCATCACAATTGTTTAATAATCTCAACAGCATCTTTACTGTATGTTGAAATCTGTTTTAACGGATATAAAGCGTTGTTCAAAAATGTTTGTTTTTATCAGTGAAGTAAATCACCACCATACTCTGTGAGTGGGCTCAACAGCATCGTTACTGTTGGTTTGAATTCAATCAAATCGACTCTCAAGAGTAGTTTAAAAAAATCTTTGATTTCTCAATGAATGTAAAGTACTTTCACACTTTGTGGGTGACTGCGGAAGCATCTTTACTGTTGGTTTGAATCGGTAGGAACATTAAAGTATATATTTGTGCACCTCCTGAAAATTACCTACATGGAGAATAATCTTAAAATAATGATAAACAATAATTAAGCATATAGTTTACCAAAACGATCTCTGCTGCCAACCAACATCCCAGTAATTTCTTGTGGAAGTGCAGAGGGATTCTCGACTTTTAATAGAACGTGTATCATCAGGCTGAAAAAACAACAGCAACGAAACGAGTATCATGTCACCCTTACCCCTTCCAAATTGATCTGTATTCTGACGTAGC
Organism: Aedes japonicus; assembly: GCA_034211315.2. Taxonomy (NCBI): domain Eukaryota; kingdom Metazoa; phylum Arthropoda; class Insecta; order Diptera; family Culicidae; genus Aedes; species Aedes japonicus. The sequence continues at coordinate 502,885 of JASCZW010005225.1, read as the reverse complement.
CTGCGCTGGTATTGCCCTAGTTTGCGATCATCGGGTTTTACAAATTGAGGATGAATGTTAGTATGAGGCATCATTTGTTGGTTCTCTGTGTAATTACAGCTGATCTAGCAATACCGGGGTAGCAATCTCGTTCAGTCATTCTCATGCTCAGTACACAAAGGTTTTTTTTTACACGGGGGTTACGTTCCACTTTTACTTTGAAACCGCGTAAAAAAAGGCTAAATAGAGTTGATAAGTTCACATGCCTAAACATTCTAAATTACTTCGATTTTGTTTTGATGTGTTAATTTTCAGTCAAAATACAGTTGTTGAAACTTTGAATATTTACTCCAAAATATTATGATTTTTTTGAAAAACTGCCGTATGATTTTTATTGTCCAAACGTAAAAAGTGAATTTAATGAGGTCGAGAAGTTGTTTCGTTCTGGAGTTATCACCGTAAACTATCCGAGTACAAAAAAAAAACGTGTAAAAAAATACCTTAGTGTAATATTATTGTTACTTGATATCCTAAGTGGGCATCCACTTGAGAGGCTCATATTGCCTGTTATAACCCTGCCTAAAATATAATCTTTTGTATTTTATCGCGTACAAGAATAGTAAAAAGTATCAAATTATTAGCAAAATGTTGGACGTCAGCTATGGTCATTTTAAGATTATTTTTAATCTTAAGAATACTCTAAAATTCAAGTATAAAATTTGTGATGTTTTTCTATGAGGATAAGCAAGAGCACTTTTGGGAGGATTGATTTCATGCTTATTATTATTTGCTGTCACTCATTCTGTATTCCTCCCTCACGAGGTTCTGCAATCCTATCCTACAGAGGCAAAAGCAATTCACTGTGAATGCATGTAGGGTTCAGCTCTATTTTGGGACTTGCAACTCCTCGAATCTAGTAATCCAAATTGAAAAAAAAAAACTACTCATCTTATATCAGATTTACTCTTTTCATCAACCACTTTGCATACTAAAATGTTGAATGATAAATACATTGTCAAAATATTAGAAATAATTCCGAAACGGAAAACAAAAAATTCGTTAGCAAATCAGTTGATCCACCCACGTTAAAAAATTGTCGAAGCCTTTGTCGAAAATGGATCCCATTTACCGTAGTAGCGCTCTATCCTCCCGCTTGATGCTAGTTCGGTCAGCGAAATGTAAACAAGTCCTCCATTTGAGTAATAAAATATAATTCAACCCGACCCAACCGCTGTGTACGAAAGCCGTGCAAGTGTTTATATTTGTATACGTGTGCATAAATAGTAAATAAAATGCTCATCAAACGACCAGAGAGCGCTTCACCAGACATGTTGACTCGCTCGGTGCTCGGGGCTCTGACTTTTGATGCAATTTTTAAATATAGCACAAATTGCAACTGCAAGCGAAAATTCACTGCACCAAAGAACGGAAGGACAAACCCCCTGTCCCGCTCCAAATCATGTCCTCCTCAATCACAACAGTCCTGCTCCTCCGGGCCCGAATTAACTGTTCTGTTTTTATTTGGCTGGTTATTGTTTTATATCGCTTCAGCTGTGCTTTTTCGCCATCACACAAGCAAGCTGCCTCTGCAGATCAAATTATTTAAATTTCACACATTTGTTCGGGCAATAAAGTGACGAATGGAAACAGACTGGCTGTGGTGTGGAGCGAGCGAGCAAGCGCTATGGCAAAGGCCATATGCCAAAATATTGTTTTGTAAATATTTACCCCAATCAAAGGATAAACTTCACGAGGTCTGGTTGTGGCAATCCGCCCGCGGCAAAAAGTCGGCCGACTTGCTTTCGAGGTCAATCACATCTCGCTGAAGTTGTTTTCGTTGTTGCACTTCACCGATATTTCTTATAATCAATAGTCGGAGCATTTAAGCAATTTCGGTGCCTGTAGTTGATAATTTGGTATCGAAATGCAAAATGACCACTTTTTGAATTTACACATATAAAAGCATGGAATTTAAGAGATGCATAGAATTTCCCCTCGTTCAATTGCTAATCAAAGTTAGCGTACATTGTTTGCAATCTTTCATGCAACCGACCTGATTTAGGTGATAAATGATTTAAATTAACATGTTAATTTATAAAATATATCACTTAAGGCAGGTATATTTGTTGTTCACGCAAGCAATTGAACGATAGGTATACACACTTAAAAATTATTAATTTTACACGAGACGTATTTAATATTTTTAAAGGTCGGGGAACGTAAAGAAATATTTCGTGTAAATTTCTCTTTAAACCTACACATACACAATGCGACGTGTTAGATTGAATTTGTTTTCTAAATTTAATTTATTTTCTAAAGCACGCTTGCATGTGTCGGTCTCAGAGGCAGGAAATTTACATGACATTTTGGTAATGTGTAATTTACACGACTATTAAATTTAAATTTTTTGTGAGTATCTTACACAATTTTGAAAGATCATTTTGCTTAATGACATTACATGTTTTTGTACGCTCTCAATATGGAAGCGTAAACAACGAAATAGAGTGCCATCTATCATACAACACACTGAGGTGTTATCGGACCTAAATATCCCATTAATTTCAGCCAAGTCTTGCATTCCCTATATGTGCATTAGATAACACAGAAAATAAAAAGTTTCTTTCAAACTCTGCTTGTACTATGTGTTAGTCAGGTTCAGAAAAAAGTGACTGCGGTTAAAATATTCAATGAGACTTGCCAGATCTAACTCGATGTCTTAAATAAATAATCATTAAAATAAGGATAGTACAGAACCGTGTCATCAGCACAAAGTCATGGTGTCTCATAAAGCTTTAAACTTGCCAAATCGTAGATAAATATCGGAAATACCAACAATCTTGATCATAGTAGTAGTTGTTCCACAACCTTCCCGAAACCCATACTAATATAACGGGTGTCCACTAAATAATGAGAACGAAAAGAATGGGTCAGGAAAAAAATACCAGTGAAGTTTTGTTCAAACTGATTTATTTTATTAAAAGGGTCAACTTTAATCTTCAAACTAAGTTTAGTGAATATTGTCATATGGTCCGTGGTCCGCCGTGCGGCGCAGCTTAGTCGTTATGCTGGAACATGACCGTTGGACGGCAGCCAAATCGATTTTTCGGATGCAGCTTTTGATCCTGTTGGTAAGTTGCTTGGTGTTCTTGGCCTTCCAATTATCCTTGTATACCATGGAGCTCAAAAGACCGAAGAAATCCTCGATAGGACGGCACTGTGGCAAATTTGTCGGATTCCGGTCTTTTGGGACATATGGTATATTTTGGCTCTCCAAAAACGTTAGCGTTTTTTTTGCGTAGTGCGATGATGCCTTGTCCGGCCAAAACACGTATTTGCCATCCGAGTGATGTTGTTTAAGAAATGGGATGAGTATTTTCTGCAAACACTCTCTTTGGTACACCTCCTGGTTGATGGCCAAACCGCTTGGTTTGAACCACGGCTTCGAAATACCCTTATCGGATATTACGATGTATAACATAACCTTCGATTCAAATTTGTGCTTGAACTTATACATTACTTTTGGAGGAGTAGTAGATTTGTCCTTAGTGTAGAATCGGTCGTTTCCCGGTATCTGAGCCTTCGAAAGAGGAAAGTAGCTTTCGTCGTCCAGAACGAAAGATTTTCCGCCGTAATTCCGAGTCATCCAGCGGCATTGGGATTTCACGGTTTGAATCTGCTCATCTGTGTACTCTGGGGATCTGGTTTTCTTTCTACACACTATTCCTTCTTTCATTAGCGTCTTGCAGATGAGTGACTTCGAACAATGGAACTTTCGGGCTGCTTCCCGTTGACTTACCGAATCCTTGTTGTTGAACATGCTGCGCAGCGAGCGGAGCGTTTTCTCATTCATTATTTTCGCTGGACGGCCGCAACCTTTCTTCCGGGTTACTCTCATGCATGCCAGGATACGGTATACGGTGGATACCGGAACTTTTTCATGACAAAAATGGTCCACCGTGTATTTTTTTCCACGATCTTCGTTCGCTTGAAAGAATTGTACAACGCGCGCGCGCAGTTCTTCCTGTTTCGACGGCATGCTGAACACGACTGAACATGTTAGAGTGAAATAAGAGTGTATGAAAATTTTCTGGAGAGTGCAACGATTCATTCATCTAAAGTGACATTTCTATGCGGCCGTTTTTGTTCTGATGGAAAAGTATAGAAATCATTCTCATTTTTTAGTGGACACCCGTTATACAGTACATTATTAGCACACAAAAAGTTAACAAAATTGTTGGTTAAAAGATTATCTAAAGTTTTGTTAAGGACTGACAGGGTTTAAATTGGTCAATAATGAGTGGGGTCGTTAGTGTTTCCAGGTATAAATATTGGGGTAAATCTAGCGATTAAAAACATAGAAGGATAAGATTGAGTTTCCATAATTATATTGAAGAGCTTAGCAGTGATCTTAGAAAATGAACCTATGAAAATTATCATGCCCTCTGCTTTTCAGAACATCCAGCATACTAACTTTGTTCTTACTGTCAACTTTTAGAAAAATAGAATTGTTAACAAGTTTTCAAAATATTAAAATAGTTCATTGGAAGTTTGTCAGCAAGGATCTTCCGAATGCCTAAAATAAGCAGTTGATCACTTCAGCAGTATTAAGAGCTAGGCATTTTTTTTTCTCATCAATTTGCAGTTTTTTTTTTGTTCACCAACTTTAGTGCAACCAAAAATATCATTTGGTTTTTTTTTATACCCGATTGAATTATTAGAGCTTTTTACTACTTTTTCATAGTATTCTCTTTAAAATTGTTCTTTGGCAGTTATTCCTTTTTTGGAAACATCAATCAGCATTCACCTAACATGCAAATCATTAGGATGGTTTTTGAATTATCTAAGCTATTTTTTTTTCAATTTGTACCAACCTCCAGAGACTTAAAATCATCCGAGAACAATGCATTAGGGACGACGGGCAAGTACCCGGTTCAGAAGGTTGTGTCTACCACAAACGAAGGTTTTGCGGTTGTAATAGTGAATGGAGTGTTCTTCTGCAGCTGCTACGCACCACCAAGATGGTCGATCGAACAGTTTACCAATATGCTCGATCGGATGACAACGGAGCTAACTGGCCTGAACCCGTTGGTAATAGCGGGGGACTTCAACGCTTGGGCACTCGAGTGGGAGAGCCACTTTACTAACCCTACGGGTCAGATTCTTCTGGAGGCTTTGGCTAGGTTCAACGTAGACCTAGCCAATGTGGATACCAAGAGTACCTACCATAGAAACGGAGCGGAATCGATCATCGATATAACATTCAGAAGTCCTGGGCTGATAAGGAATTGGAGGGCGGATTATGGCTACACCCATAGCGACCACTTGGTGGTTCGATATTGTATCGTCCACAATACAAGGCAGCGTACAGAAGGAGGACCATCCACTTCATTCGCCCGCAGATGGAGAACGTCCTACTTTGATGTAGAGACTTTTAAAGAGGCGCATGAGAGGGAACGAAATTTACACGAAACCCAGGAACTTTGCGGCGAACGACTCTTTATGACACTTACACGAGCGTGCGATGCGACCATGTCGAGGGAAGTCAAACCGAGCAATGGAAGATCGCCGGTGTATTGGTGGACGGAGTCGATTGCCGACCTCCGAAGAACATGCCTCCACGCAAGACGGAGGGTGCGCGGTCAGAAGCCGAGAGAATCGAGCGTAGAGGGGCGCTAGTCACCGCGAAGGCCACACTAAAGAGGGAGATAAAGGCCAGCAAGCGAGCCTGCTTCGAGGGTCTGTGTCAGAGGGCCAATGCGAACCCGTGGGGTGACGCCTATCGGGTAGTAATGGCCAAAACCAGAAGATCGGCGGCTCCAACCGAGCGTTCATCAGAGCTGCTGAAGGTGATCGTTGGGGGACTCTTTCCGAGCCACAACCCGTGTCCATGGCCCCCCGCCACCGTAGATTTGTCCCATGACCAGCGTTCCAGTATCCCAGACCTTAACGCTGTCATAGCGACGGAAGGGTAGACGGCTCCGCCGAACACCCGTGACCACGTGGGCATTGATAACGGCACAACGGGGGCCGGCGATGAGGCCTCGGTGATGAATGAAGAACACATTGCGATAGCAAAGTCGCTAAAGGTGAACAAAGCGCCGAGACCTGATGGTATCCCGAACCTGGCCATCAAGACGGCTAATTTGCTGGATCCCGGAATGTTCAGGGTGGTGATGCAAAAGTGTCTGGACGAAGGCGTCTTCCCGGACGCCTGGAAAATTCAGAACCTTGTGTTGCTACCAAAGACAGGGAAGCCACCAGGAGATCCATCGGCATATAGACCTATATGTCTGTTGGATACAGCGGGTAAGGTACTCGAGAGTGTAATCCTCAACAGACTGACAACGTACACGGAGGGTATAGGCGGTCTGTCTAATAACCAGTTTGGCTTCCGCAAAGGGAAGTCGACGGTGGATGCCATCCTGTGCGTCACCAAAACGGCTGACGTGGCAATCCAGCGCAAGAGGCGAGGAGTACGATACTGTGCAGTGGTCACCCTTGACGTGAGAAACGCATTCAATAGCGCCAGTTGGGTGGCTATCGCCGACTCACTCCAGTGCCTACAGGTTCTTGGGTAACTGTACAAGATTCTCGGAAGCTACTTCCAGAATCGCGTACTGGTGCATAATACAGAGGCAGGCCAGAAACGTTTCCAGATCCACCGCAGGCATCCCACAATGTTCGATTATGATCGTCGATAAGCTGTCCTTTGTCAGTCACGTCGATTACGCCTGCAAGAAAGCCTCTATGGCTATATCGGCAATATCCCGCATGATGTCGAATAGCTCGGCGGTGCAAGGGAGTAAGCGTAAACTCCTGGCCAGCGTCGGCATATCCATACTTAGGTACGGCGGGCCGGCAAGGATCACCGCCTTGAGTACCAAGAGCTACGCAAGTAAGCTAGAGAGTACACACAGGCTTATGTGTCAAGAGTGGTTAGTGTTTACCGAACGGTATCATGCGACGCGGTCTGCGTCCTAGCGGGGATGATGCCAATAGGCATGGTCATAAAAGAGGACGTAGAGTGCTTCGAACAACGTGGAACAAGATTTATTCGGAAGACCACTAGAGCCATATCCATGGTTAAGTGGCAAAGGGTATGGAACAACTCCACCAAAGGTCGGTGGACCCACCGACTAATCCCAGAATTAACCGGGTGGGCCGGTAGGCGACACGGGGAGGTGAACTTCCACTTAACGCAGATATTGTCTGACCACGGCTGTTTTAGACAATACCTGCATAAATATGGGCATGCACAGTCCTCCGCATGCAGCGACTGCGCGGGAGTTGAGCAAACTGCAGAACATGTGTTCTTCGCATGTCCTCGCTTCGACGGCGCGAGATCAGGCATGTTTGCCGTAAGCGGTCACGACACGACTCCGGGCAATTTGGTCCCGAGGATGTGCCAGGACCGGGACGTCTGGGACGCGGTATGCGTAGCAGTCTCCCAGATCGTCCTCGATCTCCAACAAAAATGGCGAAACGACCAAAGGCAGGTCGCAGGGACCACCTAACTACTAAAGCCCTAAGTAGTTAGACATAGTGGGTGCTGAACAAGCACAATAGCCCCCTCCCCGAAGTAATACCGAAAGGTGGTTCCGGGGAGGGTCCAGGGCTTAAGGCACGGGTGGGTTTTTAGTGGGTTGAGGAGTTGGCACCCTCATCCCCACACCCTGAGTTCTTCAGGTGTCTGGTTGCAGATTTTCCATCCCATCTAAAAAAAAAACAAAAAAAAAAGACAGACAGACCTTTTTAATATAGATTGATTTTCAATCACATGCATTCAGCTGGGTTTTTTTTGCACCGATATTTCAGCATAGTCAATGCAGGGTAAAAAAGGGTAATACTTATGTTAGTGCATCGACTTTGACGCCAGCTGTGGTCCAAACTACAGCTAAAATTTTGTAACGAATAATTATATGGGTCATTCCATATTAAGTGACCGGAGAAATGCATCGACCCTCTTCGATTCGAACCAAAATTGGCTGATATACTTTTTTTAGGCTAATAATCAAAAATACAAAGTTTAAGACCAATCGGTGAACCCCTCGGCCCATGGGCTGCCCCTATGTTTTTAGATTTTTGAAAAGTCAATATATTGTTTATTGAATATCTCGATAAATAAAAGAGTCACAAACAATGTTAGATAATTTTCTTAGAGAAATGAAATTTTCTACCAAATAAATATTTTTATTATTTTTTACAGTGTTGCTAACATTGTTATTTTTGTAGTTGAAGTATTAAATTGCGTTTTTCTCAAAATGCCCCCACTTTTTTTTATGGCCCCAATGTGTTCAGCAGACTTTTTTACATAAGAAACACTTCACTTTTAAACATTTCATGTTTTATATTCAATGAATTAAAATTAAAAAATAGTGTAAATATATTCAAAGTGTTTTCTGAAAATTGGTCTATTAACAATCACAATAGGTGATTGTGCTTGCAATTATATATAGCCAGATTCCAATTTGGATTCGCATACCAGTCGCATACCAGTGGAAACAGACAATTAGAGAAAAATCTTCAGTGTTGCCATCTTACGTTTTACTTGTGATTATTTTTCAAAACAGATGTTCATGCTAGGATTCAGTTAACACAACTCAATGGAACAATCTTTCCATGCTGCGAGAAATAGGCAGCAAATGGGTGAACGGTTGCTTGAGAATTGTCTTAGTGGACCTCTTGTACACTATCCCGAAAAGCAAATTAATAAAATACTCTTTGTAGATTTGCTATTAATGGCAATAACTTTTTTTTTGAAACTCTTAATCAGACTTCTTTAGATCTACTGCTGGGAGTGAACATTATGTCAAGTTTGCAAATGTTTTAAAAGCATGATTGTCACTATCCTTAGTCACATTTAACTTTACAGTAGTTGGGAAGAGGAGGAGGAAATGTTTATGTACTACCTGAAAAACAAATGAAACGTTTTCCAAAAATCGGCCACAACCAGAACTTCTCCTTCGGTCAAGTTGTCCCGAGTGGGTGGTAGGTGAACTGGTAGAACTCTCTCTGTTTCGCTGCAATATAGTCATGCTTCCTAACAACTGCGGCTTCTTCGAGAAATGTTTCAATGAATGTATCAGTATCACAAACTACTGTCTGCAAACTGCACGTATCTTGTTGCGTCCGTTGTTTGCACGATATATCCTCAATCGAATTATCCTCAAAATATGACCAAATAAAATTTCCAATTTGATCCATATTGCCACAAGCTGCAATAGTACACTTGTTCAAGAAGCACAGCTTCGTAGGTGGATTGCACAGGCTTTGCTAAAGCACATCTCTGTATGAATTAAACGCTTTTTTACTTTCCTGTTCCGCTTCGATCTTATTGAAATTGACACCTAAAACTTTAAGTTAAAAATTCTGGTGAATCACTCAAACGCAAACTGTGTGAGTTCCAGCAGCTCCTGCTAGAGCACACTCTGGTGGGCGCCGAGTGTTTCGCTAAGGTTCGCCAGCACTAACTGCTTTTGCTTGAGGATTCGAGATGTTCCCTTCCGAACACTTTTACACTCCTTCTTACCAGCAAGTTCTTTACTCACGTCTGCCTCACGGTAAAACGCTTTTACTTCCTGCACTATCTCTTCTGAAACACAATGGCCTTTCTTGAGGTTAGAGGAACAGATAATTCCTTTCTCTTTAACGCGGTTTTTACCCTTCTTACATCAATAGAAGGGTATTAAGATCGCTTGAAAACTCGACTTTTTATCCGAGGCCCACAGGGCCGAGTGTCATATACCGTTCAACTCAGCTCGACGAACTGAGCACATGTCTGTGTGTATGTATGTGTGTGTGTATGTGTGTGTGTGCGTTACAAATAATGTCACATCGGTTTCTCAGCCATCTGTGAACCGATTTCAGTTCTGTTGACGGAAAATGGAAGCTACAACATTCTCATAGAATGCTATTGATTTTTTTTTTCATTCGGATATTTCGTTACGGAGATATGACCGAAACAGTACTTGAAGGCCTATTATAATAGTAATCAAACAGTTTAGTCTCCGATTACATACTGAACTATTTGTGTACCGATTTTAGTTTTGTTGGTGCCAAATCAAAGCTTTGAAATTTCCAAATAACTGGTCAAAATTTCATTATGATTGGATAATTTTTCATGGAGATATGACCAAAACAATACCTGAGAGCACATAATTGTGAGATGACAATATACTCGTTGCAGTGCAAAACCGAACAAGACCAATCACACCAATCGATGCCGCTTGCATTCTATTGTGTCGCATCTGGAGCGTTGTATAGCACATACAGCGGACTAGCCACACTATGCGACTGTATAGAATTAGAGCAGCATCGATTGGCTCGAGTGGTCTGGATTTGAACTGCAACGAGTATATTCGAAAATTACACAAAGTCTCCATTAAATATAACCAATTTTCAACGAACCTGTACTTATTAAGCATATTGAATCCATATCGATAATCAAAATTGACGATTGTATGAAATTGCTAATATTTATGTTATTTCTTCCCCGTATATAACTAACAGAAAAATGTCATTAAAGACTATTAATGGTTATATTTTAATCACATCGATGAACAGTACGTTAAGAATTGTCGAACGGTACCATTTTTAAACACAAAATATGACATATCGAATATTCCTGGACCTTCCTGGAATTTCTGATGAAAATATCTATCCAGTGCCATATTGGCCACATTTGAGTTCGTAATTCTGATAAAGTGTAAGAAGGGTTCAGTCGCACCATCGGTGGATTAATTCAGATTTTTATGGTTTGCACTAATATCTCAGAGCGCCGATTGTCTTCTAGTAGGGCACCAAAATTAGTAGACCATGTAAAACTGCTATTTTTTTTTTTTAATTCGAGCGTTGATTTCTGTTAGATCTGCCTTGATGAAGTATGACAGATTATATAATAGTGGTTGAATGAACAAATTTTTAAAACATGAAATCCTTAAAAATCAATATCTTCATGACGGAGCAAATTGTTTTTTTTATGGATAAGTGTTCCTTAAGTAAAAAAATTTGCTAAACACATTGGAGCCATAAAAATTACAAAAAAAAATGGGGGCATTTTGAGAAAAACACAATTTAATACTTCAACTACAAAAATAACAATGTTGGCAACACTGTAAAATATATTGAAAATATTAATTTGGTGGAAAATTTAATTTCCTTTAAGAAAAGTATCCATCATTGTTTGTAGCTCTTTTATTCATTGAGATATTCAGTAAACAAAATATGAACTTTTCAAAAACCCCAAAAAAATGGTGGCAGCCCATGAGCCGAGGGGTTCAACGATTGGTCTAAAACTTTGGATTTTTTATTAATAGCCTAGAACAAGTATATCAGCCAATTTTGGTTCGAATCGATGAGGGTCGATGCATTTCTCCGGTCACTTGATATGGAATGACCCATATAGGGTATGTGTCCCTTGACTCAGCCTATTATGCAACCAGCGATCACATTTTTTGTTATAACTCATATAGTTTTTAAGCTGTAAGCGAGATTCAACTAGTTATACACTTGCAAAGATAAGTTTGATAAGATATTTGGTAGCATGTATCACGAAAAGTTACACAACTATTTTAATAATGCCATAAACATTCGAGGGATGTGGATTTAATGTCGGTCTATAAGCACCAAATTGGGTCTATTCGTGAATGCAACTTCGTCCCATTCGATGGATTTATTACTAAATGCAGTCTTTGTACGGTTTTTTACCCTTCTTACATCAATAGAAGGGTATTAAGATCGCTTGAAAACTCGACTTTTTATCCGAGGCCCACAGGGCCGAGTGTCATATACCATTCGACTCAGCTCGACGAACTGAGCACATGTCTGTGTGTATGTATGTGTGTGTGTGTGTGTGTGTATGTGTGTGTGTGTATGTGTGTGTGTGCGTTACAAATAATGTCACATCGGTTTCTCAGCCATCTGTGAACCGATTTCAGTTCTGTTGACGGCAAATGGAAGCTACAACATTCCCATAGAACGCTATTGATTTTTTTTTCATTCGGACATTTCGTTACGAAGATATGAACGAAACAGTACTTGAAGGCCTATTATAATAGTAATCAAACAGTTTAGTCTCCGATTACATACTGAGCTATTTGTGTACCGATTTTAGTTTTGTTGGTGTCAAATCAAAGCTATGATATTTCCAAATAACTGGTCAAAATTTCATTATGATTGGATAATTCTTCATGGAGATATGACCAAAACAATACCTGAGAGCACATAATTGTGAGATGACAATATACTCGTTGCAGTGCAAAACCGAACAAGACCAATCACACCAATCGATGCCGCTTGCATTCTATTGTGTCGTATCTGGAGCGTTGTATAGCACATACAGCGGACTAGCCACACTATGCTACTGTATAGAATTAGAGCAGCATCGATTGGCTCGAGTGGCTGGTTTTCAACTGCAACGGGTATATTCGAAAATTACACAAAGTCTCCATTTACTATTTTCAACGAATATGTACTTATTTAAGCATCTTGAATCCATATCGATAATCAAAATTGACACTTAGGATTGTCTAATAATTCATTCTCTGGACTGATTATATGAAATTTCTAAAATTTATGTAATCTCCCCTCTTATATAATTAACATAAACAGGCTGTTACAGACTATTAATGGCAATATGTTAATCACTTGGATGAACAATACGTTCAGGATTGACAAATAGTTAATTTTATAAACTGAATGTATGACATATCGAATGTTCCTGGATCTTCCTGGGATTTCTAATGAAAATATCTATCTAGTACATTATTGGCCACATTTGAGTTCGTTATTCTGGTGAAGTGTAAGAAGGGTTCAGTCTCACCATCGGTGGATTAATGCGGGTTTTTTTTCTAATTTTATGAATTAAGGCATTGTAAGCTGTACTGGAATTACTTAATACAACATTTCACAACACAAACTAAAATAAAACTGCATCGAAACACTTAAATGATGTTCATATATGATTTATCAGCCATTCAATAATGGAAACATTATTATTTTCTATGCAATGATTTTGTCTCTTCGATTTGTGTTTGAATGAGCCACTTGAATATAAACAACCGCAAATTCATGAATTTCCACTTGAAATTTTATCAATTACACCCTTTTTAATACGTTATTAATACAACAGTCCATAATTGTGAACATACAAACATATATGTCCCCAACATTGGGTCTACGATTTTTTTGTAAAATCATTGTTATTTTAGCTATGTGAACAGTTAGTTTGTAACGTGTAACTATGTTCTGCACATCCAGACTGCATTAATTTCTTTATCGATTCAATTAAGCCAAATTTAGATCACTTGCAAATCGTGTAGATCATCTGTTCAGCATAACCAGTGAAATCATGATGCCCCAAAAGTTAAAAAAAAACCGAAAATTACGCGGAAGTGAACAACTATAAGATGATTTATATTGTCTCAATTGCTTCGGATTACTTCTATCATGCTAATAGCAACATGATTTTGTTGATTACCGCTAAATTAATGACACATTTGGTACATAGGCCGAATGAAGGAGCTAGGCTAACATTACATCCCCTTACCCTATGTTATAATAAATCCAAATTTATAAACCTTATCAACATAAAGTTTTGGTCACAAAAGGTCAATACTCAGGGCAATGAGAAAGCGGACCCGCTTGCAGAGGTGGGCGCTATGGAAGGCGATATTTATGATCGACAAATCGCCTTCAACGATGTTTTTCCTATATTTCGTCAACAGTCAGCTGGCAGTATAAATGGAGTAAAAGAGATTTGGGGCAATGGCAAAATTCTATCATCCCAAAGGTGTCGAAGAAATCTTGGTTTAGGGGGATGGATGTGGGTCGAGACTTCATACGTGGCATGTCTCACCTCATGTCCAATCATTATTCTTTGAACGCTCATTTATACCGGGTTGGCCTGAGCGACACCCTCAAGACGGCCGTGAGTAATCGGTTCTATCCCCCTAACTTAAGTTTGAAGATAAATGATGTATACAAATATGAAAACTTGGCTCGTTGGAAAGTTGATTCGATTGAGCCTGTAAAAATAAATGATTAGTAAAAAAAAGCGTAGTACATCGTCTATAGTGTAATCAAGCTTTCAGCGAACAATATTGATTGATTTCTACTGAGTTATACTTTCAGTTGTTGAAATTAACTCATTTCTAAGCATGAATTTATACATCGGAAGAAAAAGACTAATTTTGTCGAATATAGTCCCTAGATTTCTCTGAAAATGTAAAGGGTATCACTCTTCAAGATGATTCGTTTTGGTTTGAACTCTATTGTTTTCAGTACTATATCACAAAAGCATATGTTTTAGGATGTGATGCGATGTGATGTTATAAGAAGCCACCACCAGTGCAGGACATGCCAATAGCAAGGTCAAACTGTACAAACATGTTATCCTCAATATCCAAATGTTTATTTGTTCCTGGTTTACGAATCGTGGAAATCTTGTCGAACTACCAATATTCATTTCGAATGTTCTTTTCGACAAAACCATGAGTTTAACTCACCGTCTTGGATTTGGTAGCCACGTTAGACTTTAATGTGCGTGCTTCTATCGAGAATCCACGCAATATGCATGAAAAAAAAAAACTAAGACTGTACCATCTTGCTCGACAAATTTCGAGAAAAAATAAAACATCTGTGACCTCGATGATACATTCATTATTCCTATACGTTCGGGTGCTGAAAACAACTCGCAGTATCAAGACGCTCTGTCAGATTATGCTATAAATTTGTTTCACTCGGCCTTGTACTGCACCGCTCCACGTTCCGCCGGACTTGAGTACGTCTTCTACCGATTTGCGACCCGCTGGCGCAGCTTATGTCTAATCTATATTGCTCGCTCAAACACCCCTCTTAGTCAGTCGGAATCGCGCGTTCAATTTTCGCAATTTTGCAACATCTCCTACCACGCCAGTACCGGCATCCTCCCCGTCCCTAAGATGCCGTTTCTATTATCGCTCCAAGTCAACAACATCGGCAAGCAAACGATACCGACACAACGCAACGCAACGACGGCGCAGCTCTAAGCTAATTTAGAGACTTCTTTTGACGATCTTATAAACATGGGGAAAATGGTGGTAAGATGCCCGATGCACGAAAACAGGGATTCTTTTTATCATCGGCTAACACATCCCTTATGATGTTTAGCTTTCTGTCTTCACAGTTTTCTCTTTGGGTTTAATAGTCTATTGAAATAAAATCAGTTTCTCAAATGATTCCAGAGGTTATTATAGAATGTTTATGATTTTCTGCCCACGATTAGTTCACACCCATCCCCCCTCACAATATGATTATTTTTTGCACAACCAGAACTAGGTCAACAATTTGCGCAGCACACGACTTTATCTAATCGCATTGTGCAAACAGCGTACTTTTTTTTGCAAGAATATCAAGTCGCCTGAGCGATGTCGTGTATGTGTGTATGTGACGCGAGTATTTTTATTTGCACTGCCTTTCTGCCTCGCGGGTTATCATGAAGAATTAGTTGTTTTGACCAAATGACAAACGACGAGTGCATCAAATCCTCCGGAATGATGCGTAGATTGTAACTGACCTTCGCTGCCCCATTGACGACCGTCTGACCAGTCCGTATCAAGCTGTTGAACCTTATAATCACAAGGGGGAGCGGCCTTGGAGGTATCGGATGGCTGAAATGGAAACGCATGGTCGTTTTTAGAAATAAGACCATCATTTTGATGGGATGGGCAGGAAAAAAGAGATTACTTGTTTCCGCCCGGGATCGAACCGGGGGCCTTCCGCGTGTTAGGCGGATGTGATAACCACTACACCACGGAAACGTTATTCTTCATCTTTTAAATTCAGCAATGCAGCAAAGCTGCTTTCCGGGGCATTTGTAAAATTCATGACAGTCGTTTGTAACCGACACAGAAGAAAAACAGCAGCATCCTTTTTATTGCACATCAGCTTCAGTATACTGCTGTAGCTGTTAAACACCAGTATGGGAACAATTCACTGTTGTATACAGTCTGACGCGAAATCAGCATCCATTTAGCTGAAGCATCTCTCCCTCCCCCACCCCAGTCAATGCTGTTTTCTCAGTTTCTGGCGATGGTTCCTTGGTGGAGCACAATAAATTTGAATTATGTTTTCATTCATTCATAAAATTATGATTTATGCTATCGGTGTGCAAAGGAAGAAGCGCGCTGGGCTCACAAGATGAGGGGGGCATTCCTTTGCGGTGGGCAGTAGAAAACCTCTGACAGGAGCAGTAAATGGCACACAGGCACAGATGCTCGGAAAAGTGCAAAAGCAGAAACAGATAGGGCTCGAGAATAACAAATCGCGATAACGACAGCATTTTCACATACACACAATGGGATGATTTTTCTTCCGCCGGCTGGTTTGTGATGCTTTGCGCTTTTTTTTTTCGCTGGCAGCAGGAATTTTCTTTTACGCTTATCTCGGTGCAATATTTTCAGCTGATGTTTGCTCTGGTTCGGGGATTTGTTTCCGGTTTCGCGGTTGAATATTTCATTTCTGGCATCCTTCCCTGTCAGGAAAATGTTTTTCGGCTCAGCGGAGTCTTACCGAAGGCAGTGCGGTGTCGTGCTTTTTATATCCATGTGAAATTTGACGAGTTAGAACTGTGCTAATATTTGAACTAGATATATTGCGGCGTTAAAGACATTGTTAAACTGAAGCAGAACGACATTCAAGCGGGAGACTTGAAGCGTTGAACAAGATTTCTGGAAACAATATTGTTTTTGTAAGAATCACAATCTTATATTCGTTGATTATTTCATTACGTTTATTGTTGATTTGTTTTCTAAATCCAAAGTATTCCGTCAAATATCGAAAATAAGTCCAATATTTGTTTGCTTTGAAGAATCGGTTTGCTGGATTATGAAACAAGTTTTAAAATTATATGGCAATCAAAACGATGCATAATAACGATGCCAACGATGAAGATAATTTCCCTTCTATCATATAGTATTTGCAGCTTCGCTTTTATGAATCGTTGTACGTTATACCTAACACATTAAGTATTTGAAAAAAAAGACTGTTTTTTTTCTTCTTTTTCCTCATAAAAAAATATTGATTCAAAAACTGACAGAATTTATGACTCTTTATTTTATATTCCGAAGACATAAACAATCATTTTTGGGCCAAATAAGAGTAATCTGAGATTTCAAATATATTTTTTCTTTTTATTTTTCTTCCTCTTTTATATTTTTTGTGTGGATTTATTTAATTATGGTTTTGGGCAGTAATTAAAATCGTTTGAAATTTATTTCAGCTTATTGATTGCTTAAATTTTCTTTGCTCTTTTGCTAGGTTGCCTAGTGCTCAACTTTGAAAATTTTCGCAATTTTAGAGTTTTAATCGACGCATTAGCCTCGCTGTAAGTTTTGGCCCACCTAACTTCCGTAATGTATTTGAAAAGAACTCGCTATCGTCCTCCGTTTTTTCTTCTTCTTCATTTTGGATTTGAGTTTCCGGTTTTGGGCAGTAATCATACTCATATGAAATCAATTTCGCTTAATTGTTTGCTTAAATTTTCTTAGCTATCTTGCTAGACTGCCAGGTGACTAACTTTTTTTCATTATATCACGTTGGAATTTTTGCCATTTTAGATTTTCAATCATCTAACATCGCAGCGGAAGAGGCAAATAGCGGCGTAACATTAATATAAGTATATTATTTAGTATTTCTTTACAACATCGTATTACTTCCATCATATCATGACCTTCACATTTTCATACAGCAAACCTGATTCAGGCGGTAGCTAGCCTAAATTATCCCCAAACATCCTTTCAACTTAATACATCTAGCATTCCGTATACATTTGTCCATTATATAACGCAGAAAATTACATATGTGGTCTGCTTTTGAGAATTATGGAATCTGTGCTATTTGGCTTGTGTTTGATTTTACATTTCAATCTTTGCCATTACTTCATCATAACTCACAATATCATCATAAATAATCATATTTATTTATTTACATCACCGTCTTCGAATTGACGCACAGACTGAATTATTTAACTTACAAACTATACATTACTACTAATACTATTTTTAAAAACGTTTTTTGACACATTAAAATCAAATTCATCATAGACTACATTAAACGAGCGAAGACATGAATCCAGCGGGTTATTATAGCCGTAGTTTGTTCTATGATATGGAACTGCAAATAACGGAGAATTCCGGAACCTTCGAGCAGGAATGTTGAACGGAATCTGTGTGAGCAGTTCAGAGCAGTCTATAGTTCCCGTAATTACATCGAAGACGAATATCCGCTGCATCGTAACTCGTCTATCTGACAGTGGCTCCAATCCTATGAGCCTACATCGGTCTACATAGGGAGGAAGATTGACGGGGTCGTTCCAAGGCAGTTGTCTCAGCGCAAAACGTAAAAACTTTTTCTGCACCCGTTCAATCGTCAGAACATGTACTACGTGGTATGGAGACCAAACCGGGGCAGCGTACTCGAGGATGCTACGAACCAACGCGCAATAGAGTGTTTTCAAGGCGTAGATATCGGTGAAGTCAGACGCGTGACGACGAATGAATCCCAAAACAGAAAATGCCTTGGCAGTCATAGTACTGATGTGCTCGTTGAATCTGAGCTTGGAACCGATGGTTACTCCAAAGTCGCGAATGGATGACACACGTTCCAGTGTTGTTGTTTCCATTTTGTATTCGTGAAGAATAGGGTTATGGCATCGCCCGAAGGAAATGATTTTACATTTTTTGTTGTTTACTCGCATTCCGTTGTTGCCACACCAGGTCAACATTACATCAATATCTTCTTGTAGGGCTGCGCAGTCAGCAAGAGAAACTATGACACGATAAAATTTTAGGTCGTCAGCGAACGACAGCTTGAACGAACAAAGCAGCGAATACAGGTCATTGATGAAAATGTTGAATAATAGTGGCCCCAGAACGCTTCCTTGTGGTACACCAGAAGTGATGCTGAAGGTGTGGGATCTGGCTGAGTTGATCACGACATATGCAGTACGATGACTTAGGTAAGAAAAAATCCACTCCGTCAACGAATCTGGAAAACCTATGTGTCTCAGTTTTTCGACGACTAGAATATGAGGAACAGTGTCGAAAGCTTTCGCGAAATCAACGTACACCGCGTCAACTTGTCGCCTCGCTTCAACTTCACGTGACAGTGAGGTGACGTAACACATAAGATTCGTTGTTGTAGAACGACGTTTCATAAAACCATGCTGGCCATCAAAGATGATTGGAGATGCCAAGTTGTATAAAACATTGTGCACCAGTCTTTCAAACACTTTGCTGAGACAGCACAGTATAGATACGCCACGATAGTTCGATATTTGATTACTGCTGCCAGACTTGTGAATAGGCACGATGAAAGCTATTTTCCAAGCTGCCGGAAACGTCCTTTCGTAAAGCGATCGGTTGAACAAACAGACAATCGGACTCGCTAGTTCCCTGGAACACTTTTACAGTATTAGGGGTGGAATACCGTCCGTTCCACACCCTTTATTGATGTCAAGGTTGTCAATAGCTTCTTCAACTTCGTTTGGGGAAAACTGGATGACTGGTAGGTTGATATTGTGTGAAGGAATGTGAGCAAAACAGTGACGCCTTGGTACAGGTGCAACTCTGCTAAACACGCTCTCGAAGAACGAAGCAAATAGATTCGCGGCATCCAAGTTTGTTTGCGCTTGGACATCCTTGAAATTAACGTTGCTTGGGATGCGAGAAGATGCTTGCCGTGTTTTCACGAAATTCCAAAAACTTGACGGGTTCTGTTTTACATTCGTCTGGATTTTGGATAAGTAGCTATCGTAGGTAGAAAATAGGACTGTTTTGTACTGCAGCTCAACATTTCGAAGGTGATAATAGTCATTCTCAGACTTCGAAGAGAAAAAACGATGGCGTGCTTTTCTAAGGACGTTCCGAAGATGTCGTAATTCAGAGGTCCACCAAGGTTTATTGGAGTGTGACTGTAACGTTCGTCTTTTTCGAGTAACGCAGTTGTTAAGCGCCGCGTAAACCTTTTCGTAGAACATTGATATTGTTTCATCCAGTGGTCCAGTTAATAAACCGTCCCAGTCGATAGCATCCAACACCATTTTCAGCTGGTCAAAACCGCACGACTGGAAATCATAATAGAGATTGTCGTCTGGCTCATTCGTTGAAACTAAATAGTCATTGCTCTCATCAAACAGTAAAACAAATGGCACGTGATGAATATCAACGGGTAAAAGTGGTGCAGGAGGTTCGATGATATCTAGTCGCTCTGGAAGACTAACGAATACAAGGTCAAGAAGTCTGCCGTTTGCATTAGTGTATCGATTAGCTTGCTGCAAACCAGTAGTAAACATCGTTTCAATGAGTACCCGTTCATGCTCGGAAGAAACATTCAGGGGAATGAAACCGTTCACGTCCTCATCCAGTTGCCAATGCAAGTTTGGCAAGTTAAAGTCACAAGTTAAAGAGACATAATAATATCTGCTGATGATGCTAGATTTGTTACATGTTGCACTGCGTTGGCATGAGCAGAATAATGGTCGACACATGAGTTTGGGGGCAGATAAATAGCGATAATGTAAAAAAACCTGGATATCAATCCTACACAGACTGCGATTTGCTCGAGATGGTCGCAATTCAACAGTGGAATAACTTCACAGTCAAGGTGAGATTTAACAGCGATAAGCACTCCTCCACCACGAGAATGCCGACTAGTCAATGCACTACGATCACAACGGTAAAACATATAGTCGGACGAAATTTCTGCACTATCGATATCTGCTCCAAGCCAAGTATCTGTGAAGATTACTAGATCGTAGACACAGCTGGAGAGAAGCAATCGTAGCTGAGCAATTTTGGTACGAATGCCTCTCACATTCTGGTAGTAAACAGAAATCAAGTCTTAATATTGTTTTGTTGGTTTTACTTCATAGATGATTTAAACATTACTTATCGTTTTGGTTTTGCCCATTTCTCTTTAATTCCCTCTCAATTGTATCTTTCCTTGCCTAACTCGGTAGCAATAAATATTAGGTCAGCAAAAATAAAAACAGGTTGCTTTGATAAATTCAGTATCAAGTAGCAAATAGTGAACCGTAAATTGAAATGTATAAATGTTAGTTTTGTAAAATTTCAATAGATTCAACAAACTTTTTCAGAATACCTCAAATCAAGATTTTGGTGAAATGCTGCTATCGCTGAAAACGAACGAAAACGTGCATATGCACGAACCACAGAACTCTACACTTTAACATTTTTCAACATTTTTTGCATTTCAGGATCAACCGAGCGTAGATCATTTTTAATAGATACGAATTATTTCAGTATTTTTCATTTAAATAAATACATACACTGTTTTATAAATAATTCATGGG
Organism: Aedes japonicus; assembly: GCA_034211315.2. Taxonomy (NCBI): domain Eukaryota; kingdom Metazoa; phylum Arthropoda; class Insecta; order Diptera; family Culicidae; genus Aedes; species Aedes japonicus. Next base: position 481,557 of record JASCZW010005225.1, on the reverse strand, counting down.
AATGCGAGGGACCATCAGGGCACCCGATTGAAGCACTCTGGTTAGGGAGAGTGGGAATGCCAAATCTCCATTTCTAACAGTTTGTGAATAGAGGGTGTTCCATCACCAAGCAGTGGACTGTAAAAACTGCTAGCTAGCGTACGCGTTGCGAAAACCGAACCAAAACCACAGCTGCCCATGCAGCTGGCAAGCGGTGCTAGTGAAATGGCAGGCACTCGACCAGTGGCAGCCGTGCCACCGACGAACGTTGTAATTCCACACGAAATCTTCCAAGCGGCTCCAGTGCCGAGAGCGATTTGATACGTACGAACAACTATCTCAAAATTCAACTCTTTTTGGTCCTGAAAAGGACCGTTTAGCAGCGAGTATGACTGTACTACAGACCGAGTGAGGGCTCAGCTAGCTTGGAAGCAACGAAAACACTTTTTAATCTTCACTACACATCTTTATTTTTCTCTACTTTTACATTTTTACTTTCTTCTTCACTTTTCAGTCCGATCGGTTCGGTAGACAATAAAAAACTGAATCTTGTGCACGCAAAAGAGCCTTTTATATGCGTGCACGAAGTAGCAAAAAATTCACCGGGGCGGTGCTTACGATGTTGTTGTTCGTCGTTCATCGGACTCATTACTGTGCGTTTTGGGTGTTGTCCTTTTGCGTTGTACGTTCGTTTTCTTCTTCTGTCACTTCAGTGCGCTGCTGTGCGCTGCGGACTGAACAGAGGGTAAGCTCTTCTCTCCGCGCATTGGGACATCCCCATGTTAGATAGCTTGCTCTTTTGACCAATTGTTGTTGTTGAAAGGAGATTCTTCGTATCCCTGTGGATACGTATAAGTGATGTTGCCTATCGATCCACCTACCCCGTTCTTGGCCCTTTATACAATGGCATGATTAGGATAATCAGTGGTTATTAAAGCTTGATCAAGTCTAACAGAGAGGAGAGCCCATTGCTGTCGGACTAAGTTTCCGTGCTTCAATAGGGGGTAGTATGTATCATACATCATACTTTCTGATAAATGCCAGTCTCCACGTGTATCTGCTTGTCAATGTGCTGCTCTTCGATGCAGTTTAGTTTGATCAGATATAGGTAGCTACAGCCTTTCTCGGATGGAACGAATCGCAACCTTTGGATATTCTGACATCAGTTCGTTGGTCAGCTTTTCTTGTTGGGCCTCTGATTTTTCAGCCACTGATGCAATAATTTGATGTTTCTTACATGAAGGCTGTACTCGAAAAAACTGAGACAAACAAAAGTAATCGCCAAAAAATCATTTTTAGTCTTGTATTCCTCTAACTTTCAATGACTGAACAACAACAATATATTTAGGTTTTTATTTCATTGGTTTATTGGATCTTTTCTCCATGAACGCACTTTTCCTGAAGGCCCGCACTTTGCCATAGACACCATGATTAAAGAACTGCGCAATAACGCTGCCGAATTCTTGTGATACTTTTACCCACTGTTTTCGGCAACTTGTTTCGGAATACTTTAGGTGTATTTTCCTTCATGATAGACCAACACTTTTCAATTGGATGATTTTTCAGCGAGTTCTGTGAGTTGAGCCCTTTTTGTGCAAAAACTACATTGTTATCTCTGTATGAGTCTAACACCGGTGCGCGTAGTGGCAGGATGGCAAATCCGGCCAAAATAGCGTGTCCTTTCCGTGAAATCACAGGCGTAAAATATTGTCTGATTTTTCTAACTATTGCTATCTTTGAACCCACTCTGCGACGATCATCAGACTCCTGATGATAGTGAGAAGGTAACTCACTCTGACGTGTTATACACCACATCACCCTTATACAGCATAACTATTCGACTAATATCACTGATCAGCTGAAGATAGGAGAATATCAGCTGGTCAAATCTGATTGCCAGTAGAACAGATCGGTATGATCTCAATGCCGAATAAAACAGATCATTTTTCTTAATCTCGTTACTGTACGAGTGGTTGTTTTTTTTTGTGTGGCTACAGAAAATACTAATGCGGGAAAAATATATAGCGGATCCTTAAATCTATCGCGGTTTATTTTCCATCTGGACTCGATATTTACAATCTGCATGCATTTTAGTGAGCATCGACGGATCTAGTGGGCAGTGATCGAAGACGGTACACAACTCTCACAGACAGACTGCCACACCAAGAACTTTTTGAAGAATTTGTCTACCTTCTTCTTTCTTACCTCTTCACGAACGGCCAACTTTGATGGAGAAACTCGTGCCCCGGCAAATGTTCCTTGATGTAAGTCTCGTGGTCCATGACAACGCACCTCGGTTACGTCAGCCATTATCGGTACAGCTTCCTGGCACGGGTTCAGGCAACTGTGTATTGTTTATCGTTCCGGTTTGGCGCTTTTCTGACCTTGTAGACATGGAGGCCGGCACGTTTTATCATTCGCCACATCGCGGATCGAGAGGTTCGGTTGACACTTGAACAGATTCAACACCTTGCTGGTCTTGATTGGATAAGATGTCTAGGGTTTTCTGTCACTGCCTGACTGAGTTGTCTGGGTGTACTTTAATGACTTCACCAACTGCGACACCGAGGAATGTTGGAATCCCAGGTGTTTTCCGATCAGTTTGTGGGACGCAGTCGGATTTTCCACAACGGCACACATAATAATGAGGCTATTCTGCTCTTGTTCTGATGTTATCTCAATAATCACTTGGTGTGAATTGTTATGATTTGCCTATGTAAACAATACACTCTTAGTGAGTTTCAGTCAAAATTTCATCAATTTTTATCCACATGTTAAAAAGTATCAAGCTAATAATTGTGTTTAATATTTTTTCGAGTACAGTCTTTATAATTGTTATGATATGTGTTAGGTTTAAAATCGAACCATTACTGTAATTCGCATATTTCCGTTTTCACAGTCCCGTACGCTTCTATTGAATTGATAATACAATTAGATTTATTCTCTTAGACAAACAATACACAACGTATACTGTCGAAAGTGAACCCAAGTAGCACACAATGGTCAAAAACGGTTGCAACAACTTGTTTGTGACTTAATTGAGTCACAATACAGTCACCTCAGCTGGTTAGAAACAAGTATGCTACTAGGGAAGGTGAGTTTCGCTATGTGCTTCTGATCGAAAGGCGTTTTTTATCGTTCCAGTTCCATCCCGATTTGAATCCCTTTCCCGAGTTGATGTGATCCCGTAGCCACGTTTCAAACACCTGCCTTCGTCGCCCGTTACGCAACATTTGATGCCGTCCCAAGTAGCACACCACGGCCATAAAAAGTTACAGTAACTTGATTATGACTAACAACGGCACATTTATGTTTTCTCAACTTAATGGCAACATGTGTGCTACTAGGGTCGACCCGGATTTTGGTTTCCCCGTCCCCGACGTGAGATAGACGACATAACCCCTCATCGCTGCTTCGATTAGGCCGGTGTATTCTCTGTTATAATATAAGGCCTCATTTCAAGAGGTACACGGTGAGTACCTCTCCAATCTAATTACCTCCCGGTACTCCCTTTTGCGGTACTCACCAACGTCAAATTGCCGACCATTTCGCTGCCCGAGTTCGATGGTGACTTTAATACCTGGCTGACATTCTACGACACTTTCTTGTCGATAACCCATTCATGGACAGAAATTTCCCAGGGTCAAAAATTTAACTACCTCTGAGCTGCGTTGAAAGGTGAAGCAGCCAGTTTGCTACAATCGATCACCATAACGGCGAACAACTACGCCGTCGCCTGGCAGACGTTGGTCAACCGCTATTCCAACAAAGCCATTCTCCGGAAAAGCACATACGGGCCCCTCTCAACTACCCCAAGATCCCGAACAACAATGTCGATTCTCTTCATAAGATTTTAGATTTATTCCAGCGTCACACTAAGGTTCTGAAGCAGCTTGGTGAACCGGCGGCACAGTTCATTTTCATTCTCATCGAGTTGTTAGAGGATAAGCTGGAAGATGCCTTGTTTACTGCCTGGGAGAAATCGATCACTGTTGATGAACATCCCACCTACGAAAAGTTGGCTTGTGCTACGGAAAGTAACACGTAATACGCCGCCACTTTCTCTGTTTAGTGGAACCTGCTTAACCTTCCACTTGCTGATCCCGAATTCCACTCTTCTCGAAGGGTCGCAATATTTATGGGGGCTGCTCATTTCTACTCATTCTTCCGGGATGGGCGGTTCCACCTCCCTGGTAATGGTCTATTGCTCGTCGAGATGATGTTCAGCTGGGTAGTAGCCGGAAAATTTGATGACGCCAACGTATCGAGTTCACAGGCTGCTGTCAGTGTCATGTGGTGACCGTTGATTCTAAAAGTTAGCAGTTAGAACGTTTTTGACAAGTTGAAGAGGTCAAGGGTTGCAATTATTCTGTTGGCGAGCAGACGTGTGAAGATTACTACAGAGAGACCGTTTCCCGTAACCCTACTGGACGATACATCGTACGAATGCCAAAGCACCCCGAACAAGATCGGATGATTGGAGCATCAATACCGACTGGCTGCGTAGATTCAAGTTGTTGGAAAATGGACTATTGAGAGATGACAATTTGAAAGCGCAGTTATTCTCAGCTTGATGACACGTCAGCAGTACGTTATGGTGCATGCATATATGTTCGTTCCAAACCGTCTGATGCGCGTGTACAAGTGAGTTTACTCGCCTGTAAATCAAAGGTAGCCCCTTTGAAACCTATCAGCATTCCGCGTCTGGAGCTGTGTGCTGCTCTTCTTGCCTCCCGCTTGTTCGAAAAGATGATGGTGGCGTCGGATATGGCAGTCAGCTTCTTATGGTCCGATTCGAGAATCGTTCTCCAGTGACTGAAAGCCCCACCGCGGACCAGGAAGACTTTCGGGGCTCACGGTTTGTTTTGGCAGCTTATTTCCGGGAATGAAAACCCTGCCGATATGATCTCGCGAGGAGCCTCCGCCAAAACCTTGGTAAGCACTGATCTATGGAAATACGGGCCAGGGTGGCTACGCGAAGGAAAATCTCGGTGGCTTGTTCAAACTGGCCTTGAGAGCAAGTTCACCGTAGAAGAGTTGGAGATGAAGTAGAATCTGATCCTGACCACCCATGTACTTCCCCCGAATCCGATATTCGAACAATTTCTATCGTTCCCTTCTTGTGTAGTTGGAGATTGCTTTCGATTCTACCGCAATGCTTGCAACCAAACCCCCCGACCTTCCAGCAGAATTCTTTCCGTAGCCGAATTGCAGCACAGCAAGTTAGTTCTTGTGAAGCTTGTTCATACTGATGCTTCCCCGAAGCTCTGCAACGGTTGAAGAAAGTACTGATGGTTTCTAACAAATCTCATCTGCGTCTGCTGAGCCCTTTCCTTGATGCTGATGGATTGATCCGCTTTGGCGGCCGGTTGCGGATATCCGAGGTACCATACAGCGTGAAGCATTAGATTGTCATACCCGGATTCTACCCCTTCACACAAATTTTTTTGAAGCACTATCACCAAAAACTCAGCCACGGTGGAATTGAAATGACCCTGGTAGTCGTCCGTGATGAATTTTGGCCACTTAATGGCCGGAAAGCCGTTAGAAGTACTATACGAAAGTGTTACCAGTGCAGCAGAGCAAATTTGCATCTCATACATCAGTCAATTGGCCAACTCCCCATCGCCCGTGTCACAGCTAACAACGCCTTTGCACCGGTGTAGATTTGCGGTCCCATGTTTCGTAAAGCCGCCTCCCGAGAGTCCTATATTTGTATTTTCGTCTGCTTGAGTACAAAAGTGGTTCATTTGGAGCTCGTCCCAAGTAACAAATTTAGTTTTATTACAGCCGTATAGCACTCCTCCCGGCTTTGTTGATAAAACTACATCCGAAACTGTTTTGTCTACCAACACCTCCTCTATGCATACTTAAAGCCGAAATTTGTACAAAGTGGCCCACTCTATAGACGGTTGTGATAACAAATTAATAGAACTTTTATAAGCTCATAAAGATTTTAAAAATGTTCTAGTGAAAGATGTTACGACCAGTTGAGAACATTTATAAAACCTATTGGCTGCCATTAAAACGAGCATAGGCCACAGATGACAAATGGCCACAGCTGTCAAACTTCACTGTGATATCGTGGTTTAGTTTTTGTTCTGCTTTGTTCGATTCTCTGCTCTACTGATTCTTTTAACAATAAATAATATCTAAGAAGAAAGTTCATACCACAAAAGTTCAGCTCAGTGGACGCTGTTGTTCTACGCCCCACAAAAAAAGAAGAAGAAAGTTTTGGTGTTGCGGAAAATTTTGTTTGACAGCTAATTATCCAAAACATATTGAGTTTTTTTTATAGTGTATCATCCTTCAAATCACATGCGCATTTGATTTTATGATGAATAGTGGCACGATAAGAGCCGAAAAGTGATGCGCGTTGGAGATTATGCGAGTTTGCAACAACAAAAACAAAATTGAAATAAATATATTCGGTAAATTTATTATGAGTTTCCTGAAATTTCCAGACATTTGACTAGCAGCCTGAGATTTATTTTGTTGAACTAATTTTGTTTTTGCTCACTCAGTTAATTGCTAGCAGTTGACTGGTTAAGGTAATTCAATTTAAGCAAAGCCGCCGCTTCTGTGAGACAATGGCAAAAAAAGAGAACAAGGTTGCTATTTTAATCCTGACGGGCCCCGTCGGGAAAGCCGCTAGTTTGATGAAAAGTGAGCGAGTAAAATACAGAATTATCAGATCAGAAATACAGATTTATGCGATTGCCATTAATCCACAGTGTATGAATCAGAATGAAAATATAAGTACTGGAATCGTATTATATATGGAACTATTAAAGAAATGGTTTGAGTAAAAACTTGAAAATTAATGTATTTAATTATTGAGATTTATCTTCTTTTTCTGCCACCTTCGTTAAGGAGTAGATTTTCAGCAGTGGACTGATAGGGTAAATATCTTTATTTCGTGATACTCAGCACAACACGCACTTTAATTAAAAGATGGAATGTGACTTTCAAAAACAAATTCTTAGTTTATTTATCTTTGCATCGTATCGTTAGATTTCAAATTTGGCATTGAAAAGAGCCTAAGGATAGGTCGATTCTCTTCATCGGCTTTCTCTGTAGTATACTACGGCAAAATAAACAAATTTGTGGCTCTCCTTGCAGCTTTCAACAACTTATTCAATGAAAATTTTTTTAATAGCTGCGTTATTAACAGAAAGTTGATGATGGAAAACGGTCAAGAAAAGAAGAATAGGCCCTTTTTTCGTGGTATGCGAGAAATTGCTGGCTGCTTTCTTGATACTTTTTGAAATTTCTTGATACTTGCCGGAATGCAACATTCATTTGTACATACAATATATGCACTTTTTTCTAATTGTAAATTTTGAGCAAATTAAAGTAGCAGTCCTGAAAACCTCTTATTATCGAGAGCAAAAATCTCAAAAATTAATAAAGAAATGGTCGAGCTATTAGCGTTCAGTGTTTTAAATTTTCGTGACGGTGATTATTTTTTAAATTTCTATTTAGCATGCAACCATTTCTAAAAGCCTGTGTTTGCGTTCAGGAATAATATATAGACCGTTTAAATTTTCGTGCCGTTCTATAAATTTTACACAACGCTTAAAGCATGCGACAACAAAAGGGAAACTCAAACTATTTTAACCATCGCTGGCTGTCAATTGCCAAGGATTTTGAATGGAATTTGGAAAATTTAAGATAAATTCAAACAAACTCTTTCACTATGCAAATTGAATTGGCCATCCTTTTTTCCCAAACATTAATTTACTAGGCTCAGGTGCCAGAGAGCATTACAGAGCCGAAATCATATTGAGAGTATAATAAATATTTGGTTAACTAGGTCAACCGATGTGCTCTGGGTTTATTCAAGATTAGGGAAAACATTTCATAATAGGTTGAAGAAGGATAATAGGGTCATATTTTTCTAGATCGTCTGCCGTTACAGAGATGTATTTGATGGTGAGCTTAGTGGAGATAATCTGTAACGGAACGGAAAGAAAGGAAAATTTGGAGGATGACATCAAGTAGAAAACGTTTGATCAAAAGATGAACCACGAAAGACAGGGAATTATCGGTAGAGAAGAAACAACAATCAGATTCTGACATCAATTCTCTTTAAAAAGCATTAGATATGATTTATATACTCTAAATCAAGGCCCGCCAACGCTTTTCCAACAGGCTTGGGTTCTTTTCCGCCTTCAATCAGCTGAGATCTGGCCTTCAGATGCTCGTTGCATTTCCACACGACATGGTCGATATCCTGGTAGTCCCTGCCACAAACACAAAGATTGCTGTCCGAAAGTCCAACTTGGAAAGTATGTACATTCAGTAAGTAGTGACTGGATATCAGTCGGCTCATATCGCACATGAAATCACGCCGCACGTCCTTCCCTTTAAATCATGCTCTCTTTAATACTTGAGCAAGAATTTAATGCAACCATCTACCCAGTTTATCATCTCCATTTACGTTGCCAGCTCATCAAGGTCTCTTGACGAGCCTATGAGAAAAAATCATTGAATGTGATTTGACGCTCGTAGACATCGCCTTCCATAGCGCCCACCTTAGCCACTGTGTCCGCCTTCTCATTGCCAGAATCGAGCAATGTGAAGGGACCCAAGCCACGGTGATAGTGTAAGAGAGTTAGTCAAAGCACTTGAACTTCTACGTATTCCATATAGGAAATACGTTGAGTGCTTGACCAACTTCACTGGAATTCTCTGTTTTTGACCCATCTGTGAAGAGCCTACGGTCCTCGCTGGCGTGTCCATATTTGCATGCAAAGATTGGAGGTATCAATTCCGCACGATGGTAATCTAGGATCCCAACGATGTTTTCCCTCATTGACGGATCATAAACCGCAGTAGAACCGAAGAAGTCTGAGAAGTTATCACGATTGGTATCAACCGAAGATGGGCTTAGCTCCAGTGTTATGTATCAGTGGTACACACTCATAAAATGGGTTTGGTCATTTCAAAGATTTACGGGAACATCTAGTGTCTATAAAAGTATATAATGGAATATGAAATTTTTTTCGAAATGTTTGGACACTGTTTGTATTATGTACTGTCCAAAACTCGCTAGAAAACACAGATCATCTTGAACTCAGGGACATTGATAGTTAAGCAACTGCATATTCTTAATAACAATGCTGAGATGTAATTCATTTATTGGCTTACACTGCGCTCTGTTTGCTGACATTTATATTTGCATTCGATGCTAGATGCAAACAAATTTGTTGTCCATGCACGTACTTTATCAGCTGCACATTAATTTCCTCCTTATAAATTACACCAGCGATGCATCTCAAACGCGACACACGCCAAGCTCCAAATAATTCAAACTCTATATCACTGTCAAAATCAACACTTAGCTTTACTTATTAAGCAGAAACCAAATAGGAGGTGATAAAACAAATTCCGACCTCCCTATTGGTTGCACGCCGCTGATTTTTACCTACTAGACGCAAGCGAATTCCCAACAAACATCGGTGTTGAATTAGAGCTTGTTCAAGCAAATTTGGAGAAGCTATTCAGCTGTTTCTTCTAGAATAGCTGAATAGCTTCTCCAAATTTGTTTGAACAAGTTCTAATTCAACACCGATGTTTGTTGGGTTACCCGTAACATCTTGTTCAACCAGCATTATTCATTCAATGAGCAAACTCGTCAGTTGCTCAGACAGTACTCACTCACTATGCGAGTCGGTTCCTCGCCAATCAATAATCGTTCATTTCATTGAGTGGCGCAATGGCAAAAATACACACCTTCACTCTCCTGCGGAAACGATAAGGGGATGATGAGCAGCAGCATTATTTTTTTGCTCTCCTCTCGTGTGCAGAGAACTGTCGGCTGTAAATCGTTAAAACGCTCATGAATCAACAACACTGGTTTCAAGATCGTTGTAAAGAAGCTGTGTAGGTTCTCATAAACCTGACTAAAAAATAAAACCGTTTGGCCCCTATTGGCACCATAATAAAACCAAATTGATTTACGGAGGCGTTCATAAAACTTTAATAAAACTTATTACAGCTGGATGGTTTTGTCAATGTCACTTGGGATATGTATACATTAGATGATATCATTATCACTATACAGTAACGCTGTCCTATGTCCCTGATATAACCCACCTCTTATTTAATTATCGGCTCTCTTGGGTTCATAGATAGAGAAGAAAATGACCAAAGTTAAAAGACACTCATTTTCCGGTACTACGACGTTTGCCGAGTCAACTAGTCGCTGATAAAATTATCGACTAAGCAAACAAAGTTACGCGCAATATCTTGTTCCGAAATGAAGGAAAAAAAAACCAAACAACAGCATTGCGTCCGTAAAATTTTTTTTGGCAAACCCAAACATATTCACCATGTGGTAATTTCTATTTGGTAGTATAAAATATCCAAACATTGTCCCAGACGCTTGTTTGATTTTCGTGCGGTATCATAGATAGACTTTGTTTGTTTACAGTAATTATAATCGAAACCAAACGGGCGTTTGTTATCAGACGATGGCTATCATAATGGTTTTTTTTAGCTAGAGTCGTCTGAATATTTGCAATGCAAATAAACGCTACGTAAAACTGTCAGGAATTTCAATGTCAAACGTGGTACTTAAGTGAAGCATGTTTCATATATAAATTTTCATAGCTAGAAAGTTGCAAAGCAGTATTCCCCATTTCTCGGACGCACCTGTAATGAATTCAACTTTTTACGATTCCCACGGATTAGCCCTGGATCTGCCACGAAGCACCACCCCTTAGCCTGAACTGAGCTTTTCTCTGCCCAAACACACACACACAAAAAATGCAAATGTCCTTTTGAAATCGCACGAAGGCACGCAGAAATGTAATAAAACAAAATAGATCAGCTTAAAACGGGTTTGAACTTTCCTAATTAACTCGGCCGCACGAAATTTGCAACAGCCATTCTCAGGCAGCCGAAACTCGGCGATGTAGCTTTGTTCCGTCTTTTTTTTTTCGTTCAATTCAAAGCTACGAGCCAAGTCCAGATGCGGGCATGTATTTTTCTCAACATTTTCCACTGAAGGACGATTGTGGTTGGAACGACGAGGTCAGAAGAAATACCTTACCTTTCGCCAGGAACGTGTGAAGAGTCATAAAAGTGAAAGGATTCCAGTAGAATTTATGTTTTGCCCCGTGTGGGTTCAGTCCGTGTTTTGGGTGATAACGAACGACCGCATTTTCGAGCGGCTCGGTCTTACCGTGGAAGAAATCATGGGTTTTTTTTTTCTTTGAGAGAGAGAAGGATGTTTTATAATTGGGTCTGAAAGAAAAAGTGCAAAAGTAATTAGCAGATATCCTATGATGGACGATCCGCCGAAAACTGCTGCAATCGTTGAGACTACGTAAATTTCAGTTCATTCTAAGTTGACTTATATAGCTCGCGACTTAGATTAAGAATCTTTTTTTTAGTTTATGAAAACCTCTAACCACTTGATAGTCATAACTTGCAAAACTTGTGGATTCACTTCCCTGGAAAGCAGTGTCGAGTAACTGGAGCATACGTGACTGTTCCGGTGTGGCTCGGATTAACTGATAAAGCAGTCGTTGTTTTCGCCAGCGCTGTTCTTTCAACTCCCCCTTCGGAGTATCTCCGCCATCATCTACGATAGTTGTTTATAATGATTGCACATCTCTCTTGGCTGCGCGTAGAGGATGCACATTAGAACCCCGAGATCAACCCAGCCGTTTGTTTGTTATTATTTGCTTGGGCTATGTGGCAACATGCTCTCATATGCATTCTCCTTACAACTGCACAGCTGCGCTGGAAGGTGATGCTTTGCAGCGCTTGTCAGTGCACATCCAAACAAACAACAAAGACGTGATGGGTTCATACACAATATACGTACCTTCAACGAGATTATGCAACGAAGACAATTCTCAATCTAGAACAAGGACCGTCCCTGATCGATAGAATCCAGATTCAAAATCAGGCAATGCACTATCAGAATGTTAATTTCAGACTACGTCAGGCCTGTGATTGATGCTTGTGCTAATCTCAACAATGCTGCTATTTTTAGGATTCATAATCACCATTAACACCATATATATTCTATCATTTTCCCGCGCATCGGTCCGAGGAAGGCTTACAATCTCAATCGCACGCGTGGAGCAAAGTGGCAAACAGTAAGCTACTACTGTGGCAGTGCATGTATATGAGACGGCGATGTTTGTTCGTTCCATTGGTTATTCAATGGCAAATATTAGTACATGCTGATAATTGGTTTAAATGTTGTTTTGACTGGATTTAAATAGAAACCGGTTTAAGGGGTGGTTTCACCAGGAGAAAAATAAGCAAAGTTTACAACGGCCAAGGTTTTGCCTGGAAGGGGTAAGCTGTTTCAGAGTTATAATTAATGTTATCAAAACCAACTGTTGCATTTATTTCAATAACGTTTTAAACATTTTTTTTGGGTCTCAGATTAAAAAACAAGACAAAATATGCTCTACTGTGTGAATTCGAATGTATCTGTTGCTCTTATTCTTCTTTATTTTTAAGAGGTACTTTAATCTTTCGGGTCATTCGTCCCTCGTATTTGTCCTTAATGGTGATGGTGATTTATAAACACTAAGAGAACTTGTCAAAACATTGTTTTGCCACAAGCACAGAGAACAGACTTTTAAATTTGTAAAACCTAACCGTTGGAAAACAAACGCCGTCTAGTCTAGGTTTCACCAAACTAAAATAAACAGACTTTCGGCGATGGCGATCAAGTGGCGCCATCAACATACGATTCACCAAAAAAACTAACGGAAACGAGCTATAATTTTAAAATGGCAGTTACAGAAATTTACACACGGAGGACACTCCAGCTTGGATGTCTGTTCTCTGTGGTACTAGCTTAGACCAAAAGTTTTTTTAAAGCGACATCTATGGAGCAGTAGAAAAACTAAAATTGCTATGCCATTTTAATATTTCATCTTTCATAGAAACGTACTTAATATTTCATTTCGATGTGTCAATTCATGTTTTGTTTACAAGCATTTGAAGATTTTTTAACAAAGGAAAAAACATAATATCGTTCAGTGATCAAATTCTTTGTTTTTGAAGTTTTATCGGCTACTGAGATCCATGCAAAGCTGGTGAGAGTATTGAGGGAGTCTTCTCCTAAATTTCCAACCATTAATTAATGGGGTTTGGAGTTTAAGCATGGCCGCACAAGCGTTGAAGACGTTGAAGATCCACAAGGCATCTAAAAAGTGCATCAACACAAGAAATCATAGCAAAAATACAGGATATGGTTTTGGAAGTTGATCGACTGTGAATGTGATAGCTGACACCATGGGCATGTCACAACAAGGCATATTTTGGCTGAAGTTTTAGGTTTCAAAAAACTGTGTGCATAATGGGTGCCGCATTTGCTAACGATGCAAAAGAAACACGTTCCAATGTGACTGATATTTCTATTGATAAACTAGCTGAACCCAGTGAGAGCCTTGCTACGCATGCAACAAAATTAATGAAAATTCAACAGCACTAGCGGGTTTATAATTTGTTTTCGGGATGAATTTTGTTAAAATAGTTTCGTTTGCTATTGTGTGTAAGTTCTGCAAAAAACAACGAAGGTTTGTGTTTTTAATTTTAACCTTCGATTGTTGTTCATCATTTCAGCATTTTTATACAAAACATTTATCTTCAAACTACGCCGCATCTTGTAAGTTTGAACGTTTTTTTCTCTTGCATAACCTTAAATTAACTTCTTGTGCATAATGTAGCATTGAGAGTAGCTCAAGGATCCCCCATTCTTCACTAAGAAGAGGTTCAGACTTCTATCAGAACATGCTGCTCTCCCGAGAAATACACATTGGGTTTCAATTGCCTACATTTGGTTGAAATTTGGGTTTCATTTGTATGAAAACCCCTCTCCTCTAAATAGAGGAGAGATCTTAAACCACAATAGGAAAAAATCCTGCCTCCTAAAACCCACGCATGCCAAATTTGGTTCCATTTGCTTGATTAGTTCTCGAGTTATGCAAAAACTCGTGTTTCATTTTTAAGGAAGTCCCCCTTCCACCTTTCAGAAAGATGAGGGGTCTCAAGTCACCTAAGAAACATGTCTTGTCTTTAAAAACATCCACATGCCAAATTTGGTTCCATTTGCTGGATTACTTCTCGAGTTATACAGAAAATTGTGTTTCATTAGTATGAGAGCCCCCACTCTCTGAATCATTGTAACATTTATTGCCATCATAAACTTCCACATGCCAAATTTGGTTCCGTTTGTTTGGTTAGTTCTCAAGTTTTGCAGAAATTTGTTTTGCATATGTATGGGATCCTCTCTTTCTAGAGGCGGAACCTTTGTCTACCCCAAAATATCCATCATGCATTTTTTTACGCCGATCGGTTCAGTAGTTTCCGAGTCTATAAGGTTCAGACAGACAGACAGACAGACAGACAGACAGACAGACAGACAGACAGACAGACAGACAGACAGACCAGACAGACAGACAGACAGACAGACAGACAGACAGACAGACAGACAGACAGACGAGACAGACAGACAGACAGACAGACAGACAGACAGACAGACAGACAGACAGACAGACAGACAGACAGACACGACAGACAGACAGACAGACAGACAGACAGACAGACAGACAGACAGACAGACAGACGAGACAGACAGACAGACAGACAGACAGACAGACAGACAGACAGACAGACAGACAGACAGACAGACAGACAGACAGACAGACAGACAGACAGACAGACAGACAGACAGACAGACAGACAGACAGACAGACAGACAGACAGACAGACAGACAGACAGACAGACAGACAGACAGACAGACAGACAGACAGACAGACAGACAGACAGACAGACAGACAGACAGACAGACAGACAGACAGACAGACAGACAGACAGACAGACAGACAGACAGACAGACAGAACAGACAGACAGACAGACAGACAGACAGACAGACAGACAGACAGACAGACAGACAGACAGACAGACAGACAGACAGACAGACAGACAGACAGACAGACAGACAGACAGACAGACAGACAGACAGACAGACAGACAGACAGACAGACAGACAGACAGACAGACAGACAGACAGACAGACAGACAGACAGACAGACAGACAGACAGACAGACAGACAGACAGACAGACAGACAGACAGACAGACAGACAGACAGACAGACAGACAGACAGACAGACAGAACAGACAGACAGACAGACAGACAGACAGACAGACAGACAGACAGACAGACAGACAGACAGACAGACAGACAGACAGACAGACAGACAGACAGACAGACAGACAGACAGACAGACAGACAGAAATTCAATTTTTGCAAGAACTAATCCGGGAAGCTTTCTCTCACCAATTTACGTGTTATGACGTGTTTTGTATAAGCTCTAAAATTTCACGTGGGATTTATTTGTCAGAGCAGGAAAAGGGAAGATTTTGGCTTCTCGTGATTGTGATATCAGTATTCGCGTGAAAATTCAAAACGGGCATTTACCAGAGCTGATGGGTGAGCACCCCTCCTCAGCCCATACAACTACGAAGTAGAATTCGTCAGAGAATGTGATAATATCGCCGACCCGTCATCTAGGCTTTACGTCGGAACCCATTTGACGGGATGGCCCATTTGACGAACAGAAGAGCCCTTCGGAAATAACCTGTCTTGATTCAAACGAGGTGAGTTTCTCACAGATAGTGAATCAAAGAAGTAACTGGAAATGATCAAACGCTACAAAGAGTGCATCGCTGGAGTCTGGGAATTGGGATGTTGATCTAACCACCGGAGGAAGTTATGATGGGTCGGAAAATTAAGCGCCGTTTTCCACTTTTGGACTATCGAAGATTCAGATTACAGCAACGACATTATGAATGCTAAGGATATGAAATTGCTCGGCAAGGAGGGATAGGTTGCACGCCGAGGAGCTCGGGCATGTCGCGTTAAACCAAGTGACACGGTGATTGTCGAACGCCAGAAAAAAATGAAAGAGCATCCAGATTAGATAACCAGAAATACACCCTCCTAGAAGAAGCTAACGGTAATCTGAACTTGAAACAAAAGACCCAAACGAAGAAAGTCGGAGAATGGTAGTCCTGTAAACCAGAAATTTTTCGCCCGGTAAGACAGACGGCTCCACCAGTATATTTGAAGAATTATGTGCGAGCCCTTGGGGACGTCTGGTGTATAATTTTCGATCTGTAGAGTTGAAAATAAATAACGAGGATTAAAAAATTTAAGCTCGTTTCTCCTACTGTGTTGATCAAACCAAACTGTAAAAAAAAAAAACAGTGAATCCGAATCATTCACAAAAAAAGGTTATTAAATCAAAACAAAACTGATGAAATGGTTAGGGAAACAACCCTAAATTATGAGGTTCAGTTAAAATAAAGTTCAATTCACACCAAAGAACAGCCAAAAGTACACTGAAAATATCTTGCAATAAAAAAAACTAACATTTTACCCGACTAAGCCAATGCTCAAAATTTCAGTCAGATTTACTACGTTTATTGACTATCAAGATTTTCTCTGTGTAATGACCAAGTTACTGGCCAGACTCACTGTTTTTTTCTTGGGACGAGGAGGGAGATGTGTGTATACCGCACATACCAGGGGCCTGGCAACCCTATCCTATTTACTAGCGATTGACATTATGCAACATATCACGGGCCTTATTCAAATAATGCCCGTCGGGCCCGTCTGACGTTTGTTTTGTTTGTTTTTATTGAGATGATAGAAAAGGAAAAAAACTTACAAACAGTAGCAATGCTTGCAGCTGTAATATTTTATTTACAAATTTATTGAGTTTGTTACAGTTCAAAGCGATAGTTCGGTAATTAATGGAAAGTTTACTGCGTCAATTACTGTTTAATACACTCAACAACAGCAGGTAAGTTATTTTGATTGATTAACGGACTTAATTATTGCAGTCATGTTTTTACTTACTTTTAGAACCACAGCTACTGATAACATTCACTGTGCTACTGGGCACTACTTGATTACAGATCGAATAGCTTCTGGCATCATGTTTCACGTACCCGGAGATCCCGCGAGAGGTGAAGGAGAACAGCATGAAGTTGCTCTCATTAGCTAGAGCATCCCGATACGGAAGCAACCCAAATGTTCGTGTGCATTTAATTCTGAAAGACGCAGGCGAATTAACAGCGGACTGCATAGCCAAAGGTAGGACTGATTAGGCCCATCGATTGAAGTTTAGTGATGTTTTTTGTTTATTTTTTAGGATGTATTCATAATTCCTCAAAGGAAAAATTGAGCTTAAGGTCGTAATCTCAGTTGCTGGTAGTATTTTTACGTATGGGTGGAGCTAGAGCAAATATAACTGGACTAAGCTACGGAACGCCAATTCACGAGACTATAACACGGCCACTTTAGAACGTTCCATGTTTGTTACGGCTTCAATCAATAGAGGCTTACATTTTTTGATTAAATATTGACCAAAACTTATTAACGAGTATTGCATTTATTGCATTTATGTATATAAAATAAGGTAAAATATGACATTTTTCTTTTGTGGATCAGTTTCCCTCGAAAAGGATCAGCTTAGTAAGTTTCTGTCGATTCGTTGGCTTAAAAGGTTTCATTTTTTCTGCATATGATTTCATTCTGATGTCAAGATAGCTAACGATCATTTCTCTAATCAACTGCATTTTATGTCCGTCATCACAAAACGTGTTATCAACAAGCTGCTGCCACTGTTGTTCCCACAAAATATCATAATTTCATTTAGAATGCTCCATTATGCAATCATGCAATCCTTCGTAGTATATAGAAATTTCAACATTTTGATGATCACCGACAATTTCCAGAAATGGTGTTAATTAATTAAAGATAGGAAAAGTGTTTGAGATTTCAAAATTCAAATAAAGTACCTTGAAATTAAACTCTGATATTTTGCAAATTGATAGTATGGTTCCTGCATCATCTCGAATGATATTCATGATGCAATTGCTGCATTTTGTGGTGGACAAAATTTTCGTGTGAATGTTCTGGGCACTTCGTTCCAAGGAAGTGTGAATGTAAGTATCTTTCTCAAATGTTTCAAAATCATCGGTTGATCTGTTAGGCAAATCAGTTATAGTTAATGTCTCTCTGGTATGTGATGATTTCACTTGCTTTCCTGGTGCAAGAAGGGCTTTTGTCTCGCTTACATTCGAACAGTTAGCTTTCGATGAAGAACTAACATTTTTCTGAAGAAGCATCCGCTTATAGCTTGCTTTAAACTGGCAAGCGTTCGGGTTGTTATTAGATCCACCCTTAGCTCGAATAGCTCCAAAAAATATTTCAAGGTGATCTTGACTCAAACGGTATGTAAACAGTTCATCGTCAAATTCTGAATTTTCGTAATAAGACGAATATAGATTTCGGAGGCTTTGGATGTTAATTAAAAATTCCAAAAAACCAGTCTTATTGGGTGATGTTAAAATGGGGGTTCCATCGGAAAGCGTAATGCTCCGAATGTAGTTTTCTACATACTCAACAGCATGCTGATAAAGATCAAAATTTTTCTCTCTCAATGGTTTTTTGAAATCTTCAGCTTCAGTTGACATACTGTTAAACACATCAAACATATCATTGAAAAGCTGCAATAATTCGATAGTTCCTCTGCAACCTGAAATTTTTCATTTGTTTGACGCAAGAATTCAAGGCATCTGCTACACTTTTGCTGATAGTTTGCACAGCCAACACTACTTTCATTTTAGATGCAGTAAAATTTATATGATTGTCCGATAATTTTGCAATTCGAAGACCAGTCTTATTTTGTAAATTATTCAGTTCAACAATGTCATTCCACCCAGCTGATCCACACATTGTATGCAGTGAAACTTGAGAGTGCAGTGTGTTTCTTACAAGTTTTAACATATGTACAGCATCTAGGATAATCGATACCTCGTAATTTCCACATGGATGAGGAAAGCTCGTTTTTAGCGGATACCCATTTTTAGCAGGTTGATCCCGTTGATGAGAAAGTATGCGACGGGAATTTTCCATGATTCTTGAATTCCAGTGACCATCAAAACTAAGGCTTCCTTAGCTACTTGTGCATCGTCTGGGTTATTGTTGTTTTGGAAAGGGAGCCCATGATGTTGAACCAATCCGTCCAATTTTTTAGTATGTGGATTTCATTGGACATGTTGTCGCACGGCCACCTCATCCATTAAAAGGCAACACAACAAAGTTTTCCCTTCCTGTGACTATTCTTCTGCTTTTGCTTGAAGCACATCCAACGCTTCTCAAGTGAATCCCGGTTCACCATCCCCGCTTTCATACCATCGAATCAATGTTCTGGGATGCGGCAACGATTTTTTGAAAATTTCACATACAAATTTATAGGCTTGTACCGAATAAAAATGTAAGGTAGTTGCGAATCAATGAAGAGCATCGCTATAAGGCTGACCTTTTTGTCTTGATCTCAGCTCATTAAGCAATCCGTTATCCATCGAAAAATGCTGTATTTTATATATTTTTTTTTGGAATAAAATTGAAAATTATCTCGCATTAAATAAACTTACTTGTAACTGACAAATAGCAAATTTCTCCTGGAGTTTATTGACAAGATCTGACAAGCTAGTCAGTTTATCACGTAGCCACTTATTTTGTGATCTGAGCAGCTTATTCGAGTCACTTTTACGGCAAAACTGTTTTTTCAACTTTGGTAAAGCAATCAATGCGGATTCTGCCGATATTTCACAAGTTGTGCTTACGTCTCCAAAATATCGACTCGTTTGTTTACGGGCCGGTCGAGAATGGATTCCAGTAATATCATTTCCTGGGGGTCTCGTTGATATAACACCCTCATTATGTTCTTGCATTGAATGGTCGATTTCGGATTCAACAAAGAAGTATTCGTTTCTATTTAAAAGATTTTTAAGATTATTTTAATGAATTTCAGTGGGATCAGACAAGTAAACTTGATGTTGTAATGGGAGAATATAGTTGGAACGGCATCTTTTCGCAGGTGCTTCCGATTATTTCTACTGCTAAATGAAGATGCCGAAAAGTGCAAGGAACATAAGCGTGCGGTATTGAAATTAATATCGTTGGTGTTAAATTCCACATTCTCCGCATCAGCGATTGCCTGCAGCCACTGCATACAGCGCTCAAAATCTTTAGGGAAACAATGCTTCGATCGTTTCAATAGACCGTTGGCGGTAACAGCTTCTTATTGTTTGTGGAAATCACTCACACATGATGGTACGAAGCATTTCATTTTAAAAATTGAATATTCACAAGCACTTTTCTGCTAATTAAGGAAAGACGACTTTGCTGACATTTTCTCTACGGGAAACGAATACAATAGTATTTATCACATAAACCATAAAACAACTTCGACAATACTACGGGCATGAATGCCAGTATTGTTTACAAACAATGAAACTGTTGACGTTTGGATGTTAGAGATGTGGGCTACAGGAAAATGGCTGCCCGTCAGGTCCTTGGCACATACCCTTTGCAGATAGAGATGTGAAACGTTCCTATACACGTATACACTACACAGCCCTGCAACATCACTGCCACTCAAGTCCGGCACCGGCACTCACACATAAGGCGAAGTCAGATCACGAGTTTGAGCGCGTAGCTCAAGGATGCCGTATTCACAGACATGTCTGTAAATTTGTAGACTTTTCATTTTTGTAGCAGACTTTATTAACGATGCAGACATTCAGCAGACATTTTATTTATGTTGCAGACTTTTACAGATATTTGAAATATTTTCTAAATTTCAAATAAAGGTATTTTCTGAACTTCGGATTCGAAATTCAGATCGTACAAGGATCGGAACAGTATAGTAGATTCGGAACGCACGAGGATCGGAACAGTATAGTAGATACGGGAAGAAGCTTTGTTGGTAATATTCGTTCATTGCCATTCAGTCACAGCGAAAATCAAGTTTCACAACAATATAAATCAAGGGTAAGTCGCTGAGAGCAGTGTGCCAGCTACGATGTTTTACACACTAGACGAATATGTTTCATAACCGCGGCACTTCGATTTTCAATCCATACCATATGTGTGGCACACTGAGCAACACTTTTGACAGCTGAGCTTGAAGAAATGAGAAACCAGCAACCTAGCCAATATGTATTGCCTGGTTGCCAGGCTCAACAGAAAATAACAATTTTGGTTGTCGACACATCGGCACTTTCGGCACATTACGGGAACTCCCAAAACACAGCACCGCTTATAAACCTACTAAAAAAAATAGCACAGGAGAAAAATGTGCTTAGCAATCCACCCCTTGGTATGAATCATATTAGAAACATCAACCGTAGATGAAGTTTTTCTGAGTATTGAAACCATGGAACAATTATCTTTATATTTGAAATAAACTATAAATACAAGCTTAAAACAATATACACCTCCGTATAAAAATACGAAAAAACTCACTAATCAGGTACAGCTAGATAAGTTCAAAATGGGTTTTATTTCTTATACTTGACTGAAATGCTGCGTAAAATACCTAATACAGTATGTAAAATAAGTACATCCCCCCCTGCTTCAAATTTACAATTTTCCTGTTATCGATTCAAATATTAGTTCATAAAATGAGTGTTGTTATGCCTTTGGTCCATTATATTGTACCTATCATTATACCATTAAATATACTTGAATTAATCTTGCTCTCGAAAATCTAGGCCAAGATCAACAGAAAAGGGAAGTAAAACATGCAAACAAAGTTTATCCACCAAAACATGCTTAGTACCATTTTGCCGTGTATTGAGCGGTTCCTGTCACTTTTTCTAATGTAAACATTGCATACAGTTATCCTTTCGTAGTGTAGAAGCTTTTGTGATTCAAATATGAGTTCTCGTGTTTAGAAATGCCTAAAAACGCATAAATTTCGCTGAGTATCCGAAAACTTATAATAGAGTATTACAAGTGCTACCGTCAAATTGCTAATATCGTTCAGATACGTAAAGATACGGTTGCCAAAATTGTTCAGAAGTACAAAAAGAGTGGTTCTTTCACACCAGAAAAGCGATCAGGGCGACCGGCGAAGACAAGTTCCCGGATTGACAGGGCTATCGTCAGAAAGGCGGAACAAGATCGAGGTTTGTCAGCTCCAAAAATTGCAAAGCAAGTTGAGAGTGAATTTTCTAGCCATGTGACACCTCAAACAATCCAAAATCGATTGCATCTACAAGATCTGAAGGGTAGAGTGGCAATTAAGAAACCATGGTTGTCAGCGAAAAACATTAACAAACGATTGAAGTAGGCTCGAGATCATATTACATGGACAGTCGATGATTGGAGAAAGGTCATTTGGTCAGACGAGACTGAAATATAGCTATTTGGGTCTGATGGTATCACACGAAAATGGCGCAGAACCATTGAAAGTCTGAAAACCCAGTGCTTAAAGCCTACAGTCAAATATGGTGGAGGTGAGTTATTGCAACATCATTAATTTTCAACTAACTTAACTAGCTTTTATCATTTTCTGTGCAGGTAGAGTCATGGTTTGGGTCTCGATGGCTTCGTCTGGCGTTGGAGAACTCGATTTTTTTGACGGAATAATGACAAAGGAGGTTTATCTGGACATACTGAAACGAAAACTTTCAGCAAGTGCACAAAAACAGAAGCTGGGCCGGAGCTGGGGATCCAAAGCACACATCGAAGCTGGTATCCCAATGGCATAAGGAAAAAAATCAAGTGGCCAGCACAGTCTCCTGACCTTAATCCAATAGAACATCTCTGGTCTATTTTGAGAATTAAGTCTCAGGAACACAAACCATCAAGCATTCAGCAATTACGACAAGTTGTTGAAACTGAATGGGACAAAATCGCACCAAAAACGACTGCTAAGCTTGTCCAGTCAATGCCACGACGATGTCAAGCTGTCCTTAAAGCCAAGGGAGGTCATATTTTTTTTGCATTATTTTTTATCGTTTTCTTATATATTTGGTCTTAGACACGAACAGTTCGTGCTTTTACATCAAATTATCGTTATTTGACTTTCTTTTTATCCCTTGAGAAATAAACCTAATATTAAAAATCGTTTTTCAATGTTTTAGTGGATTATTTGAACCAAATGTGCCAAGTGAGAAGGGGTGGATAAACTTTTTTACATTCTGTATGTAAAATGAAACTCTACACACTAATAAAACTACACGATATAACAAAAAATAATACAAACAAAAGTATAAAAGGCAGTTTTTTTAATACCGATGGATAAATCTAAGAAACGCAAGTTGAGCCCTACGATTTTAAAAACAAACAAAAAATCCTTTTAACCAAAACCTCTTATTTCAAAACAATTTTTTTTTGTATCTTTATTAAAGTGGCTTTCAGCCTCCTGGGCTGGTTCGCCATTCAAAACAATATGTTTTATTGAGGTTTTTCTTTTTAAATGAAATAAAAATAAAAATTTGGAATTCGACTTTTTAATATATGCAACGGAAAATTGACTCTTTTACTCATTGTAATTTAATGGATATTTATTGCCAACTAAAAAAAAATCTGTAATTTATCTTATGAAAACCTAATTTTGGCTTTGAAATAATTAAAAAAAACGAAAAACCATTTTAGGGAAAAAAAAAACAATAAGAAATTGTGTCACCTTTGCGAATACTTCAAACATATGAAAAAATAGTGTAATGGAATGGAATGTTTACAAAATCTCACATATAGCGAAAATGACATAACACGTTCTCTTATTACGCTCTTATTTGCTGAAAGAAGTCAAATTTTTTTTAAATATAATAATTTACAGACTTATTTTTAGACATTCCCAGACATTTCCAGTTTTTTTCGCAGACATTTGAAAAAAATAGCTGGCATCCCTGGCGTAGCTAAATCGCCCTCTTTTCTGCTCTGACCATCGGACATAGAGGACGCAAGTTGGTGAGTAGCGGCAACGTTAAGCCATGTTTCCGCCGGTGCCATCGATGGAACCACACCATGAGCACTTAGCCTATTATGGCTTATGGTTGTAGCGCCATTATCCGCTATCTGAAAAGAGAAACAGGACTCGCCGCCACACACACCATAAGACCACCCGAAATTTCATGACTGGCAACCAGATGCACCGGTACCAACTCCATTGTCTAGCTGCTCCTCCGGGGAACCTGGCGAACGCGACCGACGGGAAACTATAATGGTTCGGACGGGACTTTTCCTTTCCTTATTGTTGATTGCCTTGCTCTTTTTTCATAAGACTTCACAACACGCTTTAAAACTCACTTCTCGCAGCAATTTTAAATATTGAAAAATAAATTCGCGGAAAAAACGGAAAAAGAAAACTTGACAGCTCGTTGTAAAGCCAACCGACCGCCGCCAGAGCCTCCTAGATTTGTCATTTTAGTTTCTGCTGCAACCCAATACATGAAAAAAATATTCGAATTAAACTCTTGGTAGGAAACTGTCAAAACTTTTCATGGTTGATCAAAATTTGATTTAATCAACTTGTAGAAAAGTATTTTGAAAATAAAATGAATTTTGAAACTAGGGTAACGGGATGTAATGTTAGCCTAGCTCCTTGACTCGGCCTATGTACCAAATATGTCAATATTTCTTCGAAAATCAACAAAATTCTGTTGCTATCAGGATGACCGGTTGATTTCAAAGCAATTGAGACATAATCAATCAATTTATAGTAGTTCACTTCCACGTAATTTTCGATTTCTTGAACTTTTGGGGCATCATGATTTCACTGGTTAAGCTGAACAGATTATCTATACGATCTTCCAATGATCTAAATTTGCCGAAATTGAACCTATAAACCGAATAGTGCAGCCAAGATGTACAGAATATAGTCACATGTTATAAACTTACAGGTCACATAATTAAAATAACAATGACTTAACAAGCAAACGGTGGACCCAATGTTAGGGACATATTTTTTTCTATGTTCCCAAATATGGCCTGTTGTATGAAAAGCGTAGTAAAAATGTTGTTATTGGTAACATTTACAATACAAATGTCTGAGTTCCGGTTAAATGTTGTTCATATGGCTCATCTTAATACAAATTAAAGTAACAAAATCTGCGTAGAGCGAATTATAATGTTTTGATTGTCGAATGACCGCTAAATCATGTTTAAAACTCACTTAAGTGTTTTTTAGCAGTTTAAGTACAGTTTGGTTTGTGAAATTGTTTGTTGGGTAGAGCGAATACAGCTGGGAAAGCCTTAAATCAGAAAATCAGGAAGAAACCCGTACGAAGATTGCATTTTATAAAAAATCAATCGAATGGGACGAACTTGCATCCATGATTAGACCCAATTTGGTACCCATAAACCGACATAACATCCATATCCCTCGTAAGTTTCTGACTTTATAAAACAAGTTGTGTAGCTTTCCGTGATACATTTTACCAGATTACTTATTAAACATATCTTAGGAAGTGTATAGCTAGTTAAATTTTGTTTCTAGCTCAAATACTTTATGAGTTACAATGAAAAATGTAATCGATTGTTGCATATTAGGCTGAGTCAAGGGACACATACCCTATATGAATTCATATTTTCTAATAAATTTGTTTCTACACATTGCTCCGGACATTTAAAAATTTGCCCTGGACTTACAATCAGGGTTTCTGGAAATTTCTACCAAATATCTTCTTATTTTTCATCAATGTTCTCGCTCAAAAATTTCCAGCAATTTATTAATGATCCTCTTGTAATCTTCCACAATTCAGCCTCAAGCAAAAGCATCTGCTTTCTCGTTTTTACTGATTTCTTTTCATTCAAACTGAAGCCAATCCAACCTCTCCCCTTGAATATTCTTTTCGCGTTTTCTCCATCTCCTCCCCAAAGAAAGTAAGCTTTTCCCGATGGAAAAACAAAGGATTAGTTTATGTTTGAACAGAAAACATCCCCTTCTCAAGCCAAAACCCCCCACCACTGGCTTCGCTCGGCCTTCATTTATCATTTGGCGGAGTTTTGGGAAAGCTTCGGGAAATTTTGAAAAACATACACACAAAAAGGTCTTCCGAACTTTGTTCCGTTCGAAAGGGAATACGTATCAGCCGATAAAAGCCAAAGCCAACGGCAGTAAACCAACATGACAGCAGCCGGAGCAAGATTCGTTCTTCTTAGGTTAAATTGGATGCTCAGTTCGTGTGCGAAAACAGTGAAATTCGTGGAATCCAATTTACTGAGCACAAAAATGTCGACATAGTCGCTTGTCTGTTTTTTTTTTGGCAACATGAATAACCTGTAAGCACGATTCTTGTTTCGAAAGGGGCTTTTGCCTTGTTTCCAGAGCGCGGTTGGAAATGAGTTTCGGGAACCACCAGCAGGCAGTCACAGAGGCCACGTTTTACATTAGTAATACAATCCTTTAATCGCACTCGCCTCGCTGTTGCCAATTCAAATGGGATGAAAAATGTATCGACTGACAGGCATTTCGGGGTATAGTGACAGCAACACGAAAAAGTATCGGAAGTGACACGTATAGTGATAACTTAGCCAAGCTATTTAGCAAAATGCTACCAGAGGACGTGATTGGCATTGGAAATTTTTCAACTCCTTATTTTTCAGCGGGGAATCGAAGTACCATCTTTGCCTAATGCGATAATAAGTGAGGCGTTTAAGTAACTTACTGGAACAGTTTTAAAATGGATGGGTGGAAGAAGGTGAGCGATGCGATCATTCAATCAGTCCAGAAGTGTGACTAGTGGATGATTTTCACACCTCAAAATTTAGGCACTGGATCCTTGTAAGAAAAACTGTTCAAAAGACCCAAACAGGAAGCATTTATTCATCGTCCCGACTCAGCTTCTCCCATCCACTTCTTAGCGGTGGCAATCAGCTTGCTTCAAATTAATACATAATTCACTCTACAAATACGGCACTGCGGAAGATTTGTCCCAAAAGTAGAATTTATGGTTTTGTACATGACAGGTTTGTGATTTATGCGCCCTCGTCCTGCCTCTCCCGCTCTGTCCTTGGCCGTTGCACTATTGGCCAATGCGGCCTTTTTAATTCAATCCACGGTGCGTCGTTTTGCAGCCGGACTCCCACCGAAAAAAAAAAAAAAAATAAACCCGCTATGGCACTCCATTCGGAGAACCAACGCACTAATGAAGGACGCAGAAGTTTTGATAAGCTTGCCCGTGATGGCTTTATTGCTGGGATATCCGAAAAGATAACACCCAAGCTGCAGGATTTCTTCCGCTCACTTTTTCAAATCGAAGTGAGATTCAGTCGGAAATCGAATTAATCATCGGATTAGCCCGGTTGGAACATTATTATTTTAATGGTGACAACAAGAGGTTCGTCCTTATTCTATTCAATATCTCTCTTTCGCTTTCTTTCTGAAACGAGAAAACAATTATGAAAACAGGGGCTAAAGCAAACTTTCACTGTTGAGCTGCTGCGAACCGATCTACCTACGATGCCTACGGGTGAGAGATGTATCGTTCTCGAGGACGACCTGGGTCCTTTATGATGCAGCCGCGTGTGGCTCCATTTGTTCCGTTAATGGTCTTACTTTTCTAGTTTTGCACTTTCAGGTGTTATTTATGGTTTTCGTCGGTTTTGTATAAAAGTTCCTTCGGCCTTTATGTGTATTGTTATTCTGCTCGAGTTCGTGTGAGTGTTGTTGTTTATGTTTAGTTCTGTCCCACGAGAATGGTGAGAGCGGGAAAAGTCCTTGCCCTTTACCAGATGGAAGGTCGTAACGTTCACTGTGAATTGATGGCTTTTTAAATATGCTGCCATTAATCACCTCACAGGGAATGGCGAAATGATGACAGGGTGTTGTTGTTGTTGTTGTTCTTGTCGTTGTTGACAGATTTTGGTAAGAATAAAGGATGCGATCAAATCTTCATTTGTGAGTTGTCACTAAAGAATCGGAAAATTTCAAGGCAGAGCCAAGAACAAGATGCTAACGTATGGTAATTTATATACATTTTCAATGAATTTATTCTAAAAATTTCACCTTTAATGTCAATTCGCATCAAATGTATTGCAAACATTAATGTTGGGTGCGCTAGATGAGATTTAACATAAAACTTCATCCTAACCGTTTATTTGATTCTCAAACCACATTTTTTATTCCACATTTTAATGACAGTCTTGCAAACTTACGATTTCCTATTGATCTTCACTTGATTCCTGCAAACCAATCTTCACATAAGTGATCCGGAAGATTATAACCTCCAGTGCGATATCACAAATTTCGTCTTAACTCATGGCTCGTTGATGGCTATTTGAAGCAGCACTGATCTAAAGATTGACCAAGAGGAGTCCTACTTTTGATCCACAACCCAGATAACCAAGGCCAGTTGGCTTCAAGCCTTCTTCATGGTGTATTACTTCGTGTTTGCGAGATTGATTTTCGCCCTTTGATTGTTGAACCTAACTGTTTGGTCCATATTATGCAAGTTTCGAGTGAAATTAATATTTAAAACGACAGTTATGTGAAAAAAACAATTTGATTAGCTTCATTATGAAGACCAACAACTATCTACACAGGTGACTGCTCGAAAAGAAGTGATAAATAGCGCGAACTGGACTCAAACATTTTTTTTTCTGCCTCACTGATAAATTTCGCGATTTGAAGATAAGGCCTGTACTCCAAAAAAATGCACCAGACAAAAGTGTTCGCCGAAAATTTATTTTAAGTCGGATTTTCTTGAAACTTTCAGGGAATCAACATTAGTTGATTCCACGCCAAATCGGTCGGTCACCAAACTCAACTATCTTCGATTTTGATGAAACTTGGTACACGTCTTCGGTATGTTGAAAAAAAAAAAATCCACTGGTGTTAAGATTATTTGGATTCAAGAGTAACTTTTGAGATGGGTGTATGTTTTTTTTCCAACATTTTACTTGAAAAATCGTAGTTCAAAAACCATTACATTTAGAGAAAAACTTTACATGGGGAAGTTGTAGAAAACTAAAATGCCTTTGTAAAAAAAATGTACACTGAAAAAAAAAATTTTTTTTCATAAAGAAAAATCGAAAATAAATACTAAAAATCAAATATAAAAAAAAACATATTTTTAATATTTTTCAAATTTGTTTTGTGGAAATTTGAGAAAAAAAGACACGTTTTGAAAAAAACTCTAGGATGGACGCTCTAATAATAAAAAAGTTTTTCGAAGAGCGAACTTTGGTGCATATTTCAAATTTTGGTTATTCATTATTATAAATGAAAACTAATTATACAATATGATTTTGGAGATCATTAAAAACAATAATGATTATATTGATAAATCACCTGAACGCAACCGTTTTCGAGATTTTTCGGATTTTATTTCAATAGAATGAAAAAACCTCAGAAAATTCGCTCTTTTCTTAAGTTAATCGAGATTTCCACCAGAAATGATAAATTTTCCAAGATCTTCATATTATAACGTTCACATTACTCTAATGTCCTCTTTTCTTTTGATATCAGGATGATAAGAAGACTCATTTGAAAAGAACAAGATAAATAGCACTATTGTTTTAATATTGCAATCAATATATTTATAATTGTTTTATGGCTGTATCGGTCGGACCGCTCAGAGAATGAAGGGAGCGAATTTGCTAAAGCGATGAAAGTAACAGCGAGATAGATGTCGCAGGGGCGACAAGTGTGAAATGGACAGATGATGAAATTATGCGGAGGGTCATATAGAAGAAGCATATTAATCGAACTGCTGACTATTTTGCCAAGCTCCAACGATGTTAGAGGTCGGGTGTAGTGTGTGAAAACTACACTCCGAACAGTTCGGTGATGTAGCGATGAAAGTAACACATATTGTTTAAGGTAGGTAGACAAATAGCAGCTATAACGTATGTCAGGTATATCTTTCTCATAAAAAAAACAGCTAATGTACGCTGCCTGTAAACTACCAGAGATATTTTATACCTGCATTTCCAAAGGTACCACAGCCAATATATATGCTCATACATAGTCGCATTCATCAGTAAAATCTATCTGAGTGAACTGAAAATGGAGTTTAACATGAAGAAGTGTTGTATGCCGTTTCCCACTAAACGGTGCTCAAAAACCTTCGTAAATTAACCGAACAAAATGTCAAAAACCAAGTTTATGGGCAAAACACATTTGGACACTTCTTTGATGATTTGTGATAATTGTCGTTTGCATTTACATAGAACGGAACAATCCCATGCTGCAATTTCGGAGCCTAGTGAGAAACCATCAATTACTAACATTATGGATCCACAACCATCTACATCACGGCAAGTAGACTTGTATGGTCTCGAGGAAACGCCATCGGCAATATCATTAATGTCAGTGCCATCTGATAGCAGTGTGCAAGATTATTCAAGGCGCCATAATATTGAGCTATTTAACAAGGGCGTAGCTGGAATCAACGTTTCGCCAATATCGGCTAAAAAGTTCCTGAACGTAAATTATGCCCGCAAAAAGTTCAAAGATGTTTCAAACGGCATTCGGACACACATATTTGGGGATCAAGCGGAGGAGGATGACCTGGAACAATTGAAAGTGAAAGCAGCCGAATATGACGAAATAATCGCGCAGCTAAAGGACCGGTATGCTGATCCAGAAACTTCGAGGGACGATCAAGTAAGGATACTTTCGGATACCACAATCTTGGACAAATCAAAGAGTAATGGCAGAATTTGGAATAACAAACAAGTACATCGTATCACAAGCTAAATTCCTTGCAAAGCACGAAGGTGTTTTAGCTGCCCCTAACGAAAAGCTGGGACACGGTCTGAACCCGGAAATAAAAAACCAAATTTTGCAATTTTACGACAGTGATGAGATTACACGAGCAACCCCTGGTATGAACGACTACGTTTCAGTGAGGAGTGAAGGTAAGAGTTTGTTCATTAAGAGAAGCTTTCATTAAATTTCAAGAGATGCATCAAAATGCTGTTGGGTTTAGCTCTTTTGCAGCACTAAGACCAAAGCATTGCAAATTACTTGGCAGCACAGGTTCTCATAACATTCGTGTTTGCACCATTCATGAGAACATTAACTTGATGCTTCATGGTCTTAGAAAATATTCATTCGAGAATGATTATAAATTGTGTTTTGAAGAAATATTATGTAGCTCATCAACTAGAACTAAAAAATGTTACCTCCGTGAATGCGAACGATGTCCAGGCTTTTCAGATTTTGAGAGTAGTTTAACAGACAAATTAGAAAAACGTGGTTTAGTTGAAATATCTTTTGAGCAATGGATTTCAACTGATAGATGTAGTTTAGAGACACTTGTTAAACCAATTGATGAATTTATTGCTTATTTTTGTGAAAAGTTGGAACAATTAGTATCCCACGATTTTGTCAAATCTCAGCAGTCTAGTTTCTTGAGAGATTATAAAAGTTGTCTTAAAGACGGCGAAGTAATAATAATTTGTGATTTTTCTGAAAATTATTCATTTGTTTTTCAAGATGCTGTTCAAAGTAGTTATTGGAGTAATGAGCAAGCCACTATTCACCCTTTTGTCATTTATTACACGGAATCTGGAATACTTAAAAATATCAGTTTCATTGTTATCTCAGAAGTGTTGAAACATGATACGATTGCGGTGCAGGTGTTTATTTCAAAACTAATAAGCTTTTTGCAAACAAAAATTAAAGTAAAGAAAGCTACGTTTATGTCTGACGGGGCAGCATCCCAATATAAAAATAGGAAGAACTTTGCAAGCCTTTGTAAGTTTAAAAAGAAATACAATATTGATGCTGAATGGCATTTTTTCGCAACATCCCACGGTAAGGGACCTTGCGATGCAATTGGTGGTACATTAAAATGAATGGCAAGATATGCAAGCCTTGCTGTACAACATGAACACCCTATAAAAAGTGCATTAGAGTTATTCGAATGGGCGAACCAAAAAGTGATGATTGTTTAACAAAAATGTCGTTTTGTTATGTATCACATGAAGAGTATGAACAGGGGGTAGCAGAATGGAATGAAATTTACCGACAGACTAAAACGATTGCAGGTACACAAAAGTACCACTCATTCGTTCCAATTTCAGAAAACGAAGTTTTTGTAAAACTGTTTTCGAATGACGAAGAAGGCAGGATTCATAATATATATAAAAGCAATCAATAGTTTATATAATGTTTATGTAATATTATCAATGACCGAGACTAATAAATGGTATATATAAATATAAATCCAACCATAATTCATTATTTTTGTCTTATAACTTTAAGTGAAGCTTTTTCAATCGACGAGCTGTTAAGAGTAAGTAAGAGGCACATACATGTGTTTTGAAAAGGCTAAAAACACAAGAGAAACAATCGTTAGCTATTGTTGTTTTAATATCACGAGTAATTTATGAAAAGGGCGTATTTTTTGAGGTTTTGAAATTTTATTGAAAGAAAATCAGAAATATCTTGAAAACGGTTGCGTTTACGTGGTTTATCATTATCATCATTATTGTTTGTAATGATCTTCAAAACCATATTGTAACATCAAAATTTATTTATAAGAATGAATAACCAAAATTTGAAATATACACCAAAGTTCACTATTTGAAAAACTTTTTTATTATAAAAGCGTTCATCCTAGAGTTTTTTTAAAACGTGTCTTTTTTCCTCAAATGTCCATACAACAAATTAAAAAAATATTAAAATTACGTTTTTATAGATATTTTATTTTTAGTAATTATTTTTGATTTTTCTTGATGAAAAAAAAAAATTTTTTTTCTGTGTATATTTTTTTAAGAAAGGCTTTTTAGTTCCCTACAATTCCCTTGTATAAAGTTTTTCTCTAAATGTAATGGTTTTTGAACTACGATTTTTAAAGTAAAATGTTGGAAAAAACACATACGCCCATCTCAAAAGTTACTCTTGAACCCAAATTATCTTAACACCAGTGGAATTTTTTTTTCCAACGTACCGAACTCATGTGCCAAGTTTCATCCAAATCAATGATGATCGGGTATGATTTTTGGGATTTCCGGCACATTCTGGATGGAATCCCTCTAATGCATATAGATCATGTTTATGCATAATTACTTTGTTCAATTTCATTTCCATCGTTGAAAGCTCACACCTTTCCCTTAAGACCCCTCATTACATTTTGTGCAATGGTGGAGTCAACCTTTGTGGTCACTTTCATCCATTCTTTCTTCAATTCCAGCTCGTTCTTAAACACTTTGGACGATTTTCAAACTTTGGCCTTTATTATGGTCCTAAATTTTTCCACCGGACGAATCTCTGGTGAATTTAGGGGCTGTCGATTTTTGGAACAAAAACAACGTTATTGTGTCTGTACCAATCCAACGTCGATCGCGTGTAATGGCATGATGCCAGGTCCAAAATAATGTCTCAGACGCTTCTGGAGGCACTCGCTGCGGTAAATTTCGCTGTTGATGGTACCCGTTGTGATGTACGGTTTACTCAGTTGACCGCATTGCCATATTTCCTGCCAGAGCAAGTATTTAGGCGAATTTGTCCGCTTTCTTATTCGTTATGTCTTCCGGAATATCAAACCGTTATTTGGCAACATAGAACTCCAGCCCTCGTATCTGCTTTGCGTCTGCCTCGATGTAGGTTTCGTCATCCATAACCACACACATCGGTTTCGTTAACCACTCTCGATAAACCTTCCTTGCGCGGGATTTGGCTGCCGTGTTTTGTTGATCACGCCAGTTCGGTGCCTTGTGGACCTTGAATACACAGAAAAAAATAATTAATTTTAACAAGCGTGTAAAATATCTCCTCGTTTAAATCCAAGCTGAAGGAGACGTAAACCACGAAATTGTTTGCAACTTTTCATGTCCCATACAACAATATTGGCAATCTTTCATACAACAGACAGGATTCAGGCGTTATCTGGCTTGAATTTACATGAAATATCCCATTATTTTCTGGCAAATCTAGCATTCCCTTTATGTGCATTAGATAACGCAGAAAATTCAATGTTTCTTTTTATCTGTGTACACAAAGCCCAGCTCGTTTCATGGTTTGCTGAATGAACCAGCCGGAACACTTTGCCTTCAGAGCAACGTCGCGAATAGAAAAGTTCGGATTACACTTGAAATAATCCAACACCTTCCGGACCTTCACAGGGTCAGCTGTCTTCGATATCTTCTCCCACTTCCAGCCCGCCGCTCGGTCGTCTGGGACTTCTTAAAGGATTTTACCACCCGATACACAGTTGAATGGGTAATTCCCAGTTGTCTTCCGATCCATCTCATGGTCGCAGTTGGGTTTTCGATGACGGCGCGCAAAATTCTCCGACGATTTTCTTCTTGTTTCGAAGACATCTCAATAACCACTGGACCGATTGGTATGAAATTTTGCACATGAAAACAATTCACTCCAAACTTATTATACCTTGATTTTCATCAGTTATATTAGTTACACACGGATAAAAATTGTGCATTTTTTTTTCGAGTACAGGCCTTATTCATATAGTTTATTTTTATTTTTGAGAACTATTTTAAAGTTTTGTTTTTTTAAGAGAGTACGGGGAACTTTCGTCTTATTCCAGATAGTTTGTTTCATTTAGTAACAATAAATTGATAGTACTACAAGAATCTGATCAAGTTCCATTTTGCTAACGTGTCCTTTGTAGCTGTGTGAAAAGTTCGAAATTCTTTCGATGGCAATCGTTTCTATAGTGGACAAATTTATTTAACAGTCCCAAGGTTCCAATTTAATTTGATTCATTATTTCGAAATGCTGTTTCCTATTCATTCAGATAATTCAACATATTCTGAATTTGATTCTGATATTAATTCAGTTTTAGAGTTTATTAAACAGTCACCTACCGTAAGAGGATAGTTTTCCTGTGTTGGTCTTGTAATACCTTGTTTGGCTGCGGCATCAGCTCATTCTCCATTTGAACTCCATGAGCTCATAATCCATTGTATGACTAACTCTTGGAAGTTGCTATAATAAATCAAAGACAAAAGTTTTCCTTTGAGGTAATTATCATAAATCTTATTATTCAGTAATTTATAGAGCAGCAATTCTGAGAATCAGTAAAAATGACTAATTTGTATTGATTGATACTAATGGCATATTCGATAGCTTCTATTATCGCGACTTATTCAGTGTTCATAAAAGTAGAAACCGGGATTTAGTCGATGTTTTATTTTTACTATCGTAGAATCCCAATCCTATGCCTACATTTTATTTCGTTCCATCTGAGTAGATTTGATAATTGTTGAAGTAGTTATTTCGTATAAGATTTAGTGTGATAAATTTTTATTTTGAAATCAGCAATTTGTTTTTATTTAAATTTTGTATGTAAGGACAAATTGTAAAATGTTTTAACGTGTTTAGGTCGAAATAAAAAAAGGGGTTATTTTTACCAATCATTGATAATTATTCATAATTATATTCCATGTTTCCATGTCCATATTGACAATAACTCCTATAGTTGATAACTATAAGTTGACAGTATTCTAAACAGTTTTAACGATATGTCAGATGGTAACAGCTGATATAACATTATGCTGAAAAGGCGGTTATATTCGCATTAATTGTGTTCTATTTTATGTCAAAATGTTTGTGTATAATCTAAAATATACGAAATTGGACAATAATAATGTGGTATACAGTAACCATCTGTGGTACTGTAAAGAATTTATAGTTAAAACCATTACAGAACCATTCCATATATTGTAACAAAATATTTTACATATAGCATTAATATTAGAATATGCAGCAAATGGTTATTCATTATGCGGGCTTTTTCTTTATATATTTTAGGATCCAGTTTTTTCCAGTTTTTCTCTTCTATTTCTAGTTTTTCTAGTCTATTAAAAATATATATATTGGCAACGCTGCCTGAGAGCGTGAGGGGGTTTGGCAAAACTTCGGCTTTTGCATGATCTTGTGCTTGCTAGCTACACTGGCTGTGTTCGATGGAATCTGAGGTCGGTCTTGTGATTCCAGTTGATAATCTCTTCCGGTTTACGACGACCCAAATCCAGTGGTTCTTCACCGTCAATACTAATCGGCATAGTTCCAGATGGTGGAGATAGGCTGTGAGCTCCCCAACGAAAAAATATCACCTAATATCACTTATAACGTTGCGCATTGTTCTAACTCTGATGTTGGCCAGTAGTGTGCCGAGTTCAGTCCAGAGGTTCTGGTTCACAGATGCCCCAACGACTCAAGGTATTATGCTGAGAATTACTTGAAATTGTCCCCGGTGGTGAATTTATCCTACTTCGTCCATATGGCGCTCTGCTTGCTTTGCTACTTCGGTATCACTCCTATCTGTCATTGCTCTCCTATCGTTGGCTTTTCTTCGCTTCTCTTCGTATCTCCCTGACTCTCCTCCGCGTGGAAGGTCGTAAACCAATTCCGGTGTAGAAAACTTCCGCACCGGTGGTACCCCGACTACCAACGGATATCGCAGGAAAGCACAGTTTTCGTATCCGAGTTCTAGAGGTTGTTCGACAGTTCCGGTTGGCGATGACGTCCGCACTGGTGAGGCTCTACATACTCGAAACAATCCTTCGTTCTTCTCCAATTGCATGACGAATCGAGTGCCGAAGTCAGTCCGATGATTCCGGTTGGGCAATGCGTTCCAGTTCATCGGCGCCCCGACGACC
Organism: Aedes japonicus; assembly: GCA_034211315.2. NCBI lineage: Eukaryota > Metazoa > Arthropoda > Insecta > Diptera > Culicidae > Aedes > Aedes japonicus. Next base: position 445,147 of record JASCZW010005225.1, on the reverse strand, counting down.
CGACGTCAAGCACATTGTCCTTTTTCTTTACGTCTGACATTACTCAGCATCTCTCGTTCGCTGATCGCTTCTCTACTTATGCTGCAGATCGGTAAGACTGCTTGTGACTATTCTATGGACAATGTTGCACATGCTTGCATACCGACGCATTTCCTCAGCTATGCTGTCCACGCTCACATCCGGTATCTCCCTTCGAACAGCCGCATATCTAGGGCATTCGAAAACCACATGCACCGGTGTTTGTTCCTCGTGCTCGCAGTCCGGGCAAAAGGGTGACGCAGCATGACCACACCGATGCAGATATTTCCGAAAACAGCCGTGACCTGACAGAAACTGTCCTGTTCACCCACGCTGACACGTTAGGAATGAGCCTATGGGTCCACCTTCTACTATCAGCGTTGTCCCGCTCTTGCTCCACTTAGCCAACGAGACAGCTCTGACCGTGCTCCTCACGTTTACGACGTCTCTCCGCTGATAGCATTCGATATCCTCGGCCAGGGTGATGTAAATTGGAGTCATCCCGGTGATAACGCATACTGTTTCCGTCGAAATAGTTCTGTAGGCACTCGCGACACTCAATGCCATGAGCCGGGCGTACTGTTCAGCTTCCGTCTATACCACTGCATTTAAAATGCTGCAGCCCAGGATGGGACTCCATACTTTAATATCGAATTTGCCATACTCGCCAGAGGACGCCGCCTTGTCGCAGACGTAGTCTACATGGTCATTAACATTAAGACGGTCGTCACCCATTACTCCTAGATGCTTCAGTGCACGCTTTGATGAAATTGCATGCCCTGCAATGCTGATTTGGACATGCTGTACCGCCTTTCGGTTGCTGACCAGAACTACCTCCGTTTTATGATGGACCAGCTCCAGTTTTGCTCCAGTTTGTTTGTTTCGATGATGTCGAACATTTTTGCCTTTAGCATCTTTACCTCTTCCAACGTCTCACCGGTTATCGTGAGGATGACATCATCCACAAATCCGACAATCTTAACTCCATTGGGCAGCTTCAGCGTAAATACTCCATTGTACATCACGTTCCTGAGCGTTGGGCCGAGGATGGAACCTTGTGGCACTCCTGCTGTGACCATGACCGACTGCCACCCTAACTCCGTTTCATAAATCAGAATTCTGTTCTGGAAAGCCCCCAAGTATCCTGCACAAATAGTCATGTACTTCTTTGTAACGCTTTGACAATGGCCTCCCAGCAAGCGCTGTTGAAAGCGTTTTTCACGTCATTGCCCGCATCGACCGATTGCCGCGTCTCTTCTGTTTGTTCTATTTCTGTGCTCTGAACGACTGTTCGGATTGCGTCCACCGTCGAGATGCCTTTTCGGAATCCGAACTGCCTTTTAGATAGACCACTCTTGCTTTCCGTGCTCTTCGCCAGCCTGTTAAGGATGATACTTTCCGGGAACTTGCCGAGGGTATCTGCGATGCTAAATCCTCTGGCTGTTTTCCCGGTTTCGGCAGCAGCACCAACTTCTGATCCTTCCATCTGTCCAAAAAGCAATCTTCATCCAGACATTTTTGGAGCGCCGTTCTGAACATGTATGGAAATGCCATGATCGCGGTTTTCAATGCAACGATGGGTTTTCGTTGGATCCGGACCGGGAGCTCTTCCCAGCTTCAGACCCATTGCAATTGCACCCAGCTCTGCATTTGAATCTCTCTGGCACGTGCTTCTTCTGCTTCGTCGTATGGTGTAGGTGGCCACTTCGTTGCGTTGTTCTGCGGAAAAAGACCGTCAACGATTACCTTCAATATAATCGGGTGCTGGACCTTGGATCTTCGCAATCACTATCCGATAAACGTTGATCTGCATCAGTTCCTCGGCACAGCTGTTTGAAGCCGATCGATTTACAAATCTTGATCTCCCGTTTGAAAGCTGCTCTAGTGTCTCGTTCCACCATACACAGGACGCCGCCGGCTCATGGGCTCCAATTTCCTCGGCATCAACGCATCGCACGCCATCGCTAGCGTTTCTGTTAGCTCCCAAGCTTTCAGATACGGAGTTTTAATGCACTGCTAACCATCCAGTTTATGTTTTTTAACAGCGACGGACTACAAAACGTAACGTCGATGCTGGGTTCCCGGCAATTTTTACGGAAAGTACTGACAAGGCCCTCGTTGCACAGTCCAACGTCTAACTTTGCCAGACCCTCCAGTAGACCGTAACCCTTTGCGTTGGTCAGCCTGCCGCTCCATTGCACAGCCCAGACGTTGAAGTCTCCTCCGATGATAACCGGCTATCGTCCGACCAAAGTGCCGGTGAGCGCATCCAGCCTTCGACTGTAGTGTTCCTCTGTCAACCTAAGAGGTGCATAACAGATACATTCGTAGATACCGTTAATTTTTGGGATTACGAAACCTTCGAATGAGCTTTCGACTAATTTTTGCACACGCTTTTCGCCCCTCAGTTGCCGTTGCCGTACGGGACACGATATGGTTCCACAATAATTGCGACGTCACACTGCGTTTCCATTGTCGACTGCTACAACAGTTACTGTGCAGTGTCGCAAGGATTGGGGTTGATTTGCGTGAACATTATCATTGTTGGGCTGCCTTTGTTTTTTTGATACACCGGGCATTTAAAGGCACCCGTTATGTAGTCAGCGTCATCTTCCGGTTTGCAGAGCAT